>OY744534.1:23889813-24004813 GCA_963556195.1 Sepiola atlantica
ACAATTGATGGTTTTTAATGAACATGGTGAATCATAATTTAATAATTTGAAATAACTTTTAATTTTATTTAACTCTGAGTCACTGGAAATGACACCATTGTAAAAGGAGGGAGGAGGAGAGGGAGACACAGTGAGGCAAGGGTTGCTCAATTTACATTATTTTGGTTCGTTTAATGTGATCGCAATTTTTTAATGTTATCATTGGCCTTGACGTCATAGTGATAGGTACGTGACGTCAGAGTGATAGTATTTGATAATATTTTAACGCCATCTAGGTTTCTCTTTTGATTGCCACTTGTGCAGTATATGATCTAGCATGGTACTTGTGTAGTATATGACCAGGGGCATGGTACTTGTGCAGTATATGACCCGGGGCATGGCAGTTGTGAACTATATGACCGGGGGCATGATACTTGTGCATTATATAGCCTGGGCATGGTGATTGTGCAGCATATGACCCGGGCATGGTACTTGTGCAGTATATGACCCGGGCATGGTACTTGTGCAGTATATGGCCTGGGGCATGGCACTTGTGCACTATATTAACCGGGGCATGGTACTTGTGCAGTATATGACCCGGGGCATGATACTTGTGCACTATATGCCCCAGGGCATGGCACTTGTGCACTATATTAACCGGGGCATGGTACTTGTGCAGTATATGACCCGGGCATGGCAGTTGTGCACTATATGACCCGGGGCATGATACTTGTGCATTATATAGCCCGGGGCATGGCACTTGTGCAGTATATGACCCAGGCATGGTACTTGTGAAGTATATGACCCGGGGCATGGTACGTGTGCAGTATATGGCCCGGGGCATGGCACTTTTGCACTATATGAACCGAGTCATGGTACTTGTGCACTATATGACCCGGGGCATGGCACTTGTGCAGTATATGAATCGGGGCATGGCACTTGTGAAATATATGACCCAGGCATGGTACTTGTGCAGTATATGACCCGCGAACTGGTACCTGCGCAGTATATGACCTGGGGACTGATACCTGTGCATTATATGACCCGGAGACTGGTACTTGTGCATTATATGACACAGGCATGGTTCTTGTGCAGTATATGAACCAAGCATGGTACTTGTGCAGTATATGACCCGGACATGGTACTTGTGCAGTATATGACCTGTGGCATGGCACTTGTGCAGTATATGACCCAGGCAGGGTACTTGTATTTTTTATGTCCCGGAGCAATAAATGTAACATTACACTATTACATTTAAAGCAGGGGGTATGAATTACATTATTATGAGTTTTTAACACATTTAAACAAGAGAAGAATCATATGGGAAAAAGGGAAATAGAGGGTTAAAGGAGGGAGGGAAATAATGGGGGCCAGGGAAAAACAGACGGCTAGAGAAAGGAAGAGTGTTGAAGTTTTTATATAAAGATGTTACACACACTATTTAATTTCTACTACTTTGTTTTTTTATCGCCCGGGCAACGCCGGGTAGCCCTGCTAGTATATATATATATATAAATATGGGAAATGAAAAAAGAAAGACAGAACAAAAAGACTTAATGAATAGTAAAAAAAAGAATTTTTTTTTGTAATTTAGAAAGATAAGAAGAGGTCTTTTTTTTTCTTTTTCATGACAAATGCTAAAGTCATCATCATCATCATCATCATCATCATCATCATCATCATCATCATCATCATCATCATCATCATCATCATCATCAGGTTTTTCAGGGTATTCACACGTAGTCGCCTAATAACGTCTTTTTGTTCTGTCTTTAATAATAAAAGCGAAAAGCACAAAGCAACCATTTCAAATTACTCAGTCAATTCATTTAACCCATCGACGTCGCAATCTTTCATTCATTCATTTCATTATATAACCAGATTTTAATGGGGAATTCATTTTCATTTTCATGATAAATAAAAAATTTCTCGACTTAATATCTAAAAAACCATATCAATTAACATTTTTGTTGTGTTTTTCCCTAATAAATAAAATTTGACTATGTTCATGCACAGTAAATTTCCCAGCATTAGAATATATCAAATAACACTACGACAATCATATTTTTGTTGTCTTCCTCCAAATTACCAAAATTTCAAATAAAAATTATTTTTAATTTCTATAAAGAAAACTATTGTTTCAGTAATATATATATATATATATATATATATATATATATATATATATATATATATATATATATATATATATATATATATATATATATATATATATATATATATATAGTCTCGGAAGTTTCTCAACCATTAAAACTATATATAAAAAAATTAAAAAAACACCAAAAAAATCCCCCAACATTTTAGTCCCAAGTCGTTCGGTGGAAAATCACTTATGTAAGTCAATTTACTTTTTTCAGTCACTGTACTAGTTTGCTTCCAAGAACTTACGTTAGTCTTAACATTATTTAAGGAATCATCAGTTGTTTACCATAAAACAACTGTTTCGGGAATTTAGAAACAAAACAGGATTTTATTTCATGGCTTCCCAGCAGAGTTGATCAGACCCCACTCCCCTTAACAGACACACACATAAACGTTCCGTATATTAGATCTAAGTTTTGTTCTGGATAAATGTTTTGCTAACTTATTTAGTTATTAAAAAATGCCCTCCTTACCTCTGTTGTTCGTCTGTGTCTAATCAAATGTATCCGTTAATTACAAAAATGTTGCTGTATTTTAAAGTGTTCGGACGTATCCATTGCACTACTTCTTAGGTAATTTATAGCTTAATGTAATTTTATTTTTAGTTTTATATTAAAAATATTTAAAAATTATATATATATATATATATATATATATATATATATATATACATGTATTTTCTCCATTTTTATATTTTATATAATTAGTATATGTGTTATATATGTACGTTTATACATATTCTACATTATTTTTATTTAGATAGTTTTGGATTTGCTCTATCAATTTATTTTGATTAATTTTATATGACTTAAAAGCGTCAAGATGGCGAGTAATACCCTTATTTAATTGTCTAAGTATTTTATTATGATTGCCACCTTGTTTAATCATTCTTATTATTAGGTCAGAAATTGGGGGTATAAAATCTACTAATTTTAAGGTAACACCAGCAATCCTCAGAAATTCGGGCATGAAAAATATACACAGGGCAGGTACTATCTTTATGTGGCATCCGCACGATACGAAAAGGGAATGAATTTCTTTTATCATACAGTTTATAGATAAATATTTTATCTTCAATTTTTATATCCAAATCAAGAAATGTAGCTTGTGTTCCCGTATATATATATATATATATATATATATATATATATATATATATATAATTAATTGTTACAAATATCCAGGGGGTATAAATCCGAAGGAAGTTGAAACCGGGTTTATGAGAGTGCTCAATGAAAATTCAGAGCAAAATATATTTTTTGTTGGTGATTTTATTATTCCATTAATTGCGACAAAATATATGCTGTTTCATTAGCGCCCACAAAGAACGCCAACAATATATATATATATATATATATATATAAATTATATATATATATATATATATATATATATATATATATATATATATATATATAATGTAAATGTGTACGAGTAATCCCCCTTTTTGCTTGCGGGTACTTATTTCAAGGGTGCATACACGGTTTACACCGAATTTATTTAGACGGCCATGCGTCATTTTAATGCTATTACATTCTACATTAACAGTTAAATCGGAGTCGGAAAGAGTTTTTACGGTGAAGAAACCGATTGTCCTTACCGTAAAACGCTATTTGAGAAATGAACGCAGATTCATTCACGAGTCGGGCTCTCATTCCTCATTTTTTATTGACAGGTGCTACTGCAACGCACACGAACGCACGCACGCCCACACACACTGTGGATATAATAATGACTTGTGTTCAATTAATCGTATAAACAGTATCATTAACTGACATTATCGTTTCGGCATTAAATGACCCAAACTTTGTCGATATGCTCTCAATGTAGAGTAGGGGCGGGCAACCTTTTCAGAGTGAGGGCCAGATGAGACTTTTGGAAGGAGATCGCGGGCCGGAGTGAAAAACGAAATCTCAGAATTATTATATTTTGTTTACATGAATAAATTGTACAGAAATTGCACTGAACACTCTACAAATCTGATATTTTTTCTCAAGAGACTTCTGTATGTGATGTTATAAAAGGCGCCGACGAAGACCCATTTTGGAATCATAAAAAATAATGACGGGGGAAGTAGCAAGTTGATCCAGCATTCGTTTTGACACCTCACATAGGTTCTCTGTTTCATGCCCTTCCATCGTTTCTCGTTTCCTCTTTACCTCTCTCTTTCTCTTTTTCTATGTTCATCTCAGGCCAAGGATTTGAAATTAATAGTTAAAGAAAAATGAAATATACATGCATCATCGCTCGCTGATATTTATACATTTTTATCCCACTGTAAATCTTGATTGAAACCTACTTTTACGTCTATATCACAAAATGAATTGAGTTTTACTGTGAGGTCCGCGAGCCGGATTGCAATAATAAAGCATAGCAGGGTGGCGGGCCGGACGCTAAGCCTTCCCAGGCCGGGTGTGGCCCGCGGGCCGGAGGTTGCCCGCCCCTGATTTAGAGTTACTACTTTGATCGAATCTGTTTTCTTTCAGATTCTTCTTATTTTGACATTTGCCGTTTCAACCAGCTAATACAGTACAAAAACCATTTTGTTCATTACCATACTAAATTGTTTTGCCACTCTTCTTGTAATTCTTCATTTACGCGAGACCGAGAGGTTAAAAAAAGATAGATATTTATTCAGGGCATGATTACCCAAGCAGCCATTTTGTGTCCAGCAGAGGCTTATTGACCCAGTTCACCCGAACAGAATATTGAGTTGCTTAGCAAATACTTTTTTTGTTGACGAATATCATTAGACTCTATTGACTAGATGTGATTCATCATGATGGCGTTGCTTTTTTTTTGCGGGACGACAATGGCGAAATGTGTGAAAATTTAATACACTCAAAACACAATTAAGAAAGCCCTAAAATGTGTTCACCTTCCCCAAGTTGACTGGCACACGTGACGTGCTGAAATTTATATCGACGCAGACGACGGAACCGGATGAGCGGAGTTAAAAATCTAGTTCGATCTATTCGATTTGCGGTAATGAGATTTGGTTATATAAGTATTTATGTTGAATAAATGGTTTACAATACGCATTTAGTCTGCCAGAAAACTGAGAAACCACGCAAACCAACCGTATATATATATATATATATATATATATATATATATATATATATATATATATATATATATATATTTATTTTATATATATGGGAAATGAAAAAGGAAAAACACCAAGAGATTTCAATGTACTTGCATGATATTTTCCTTCAAATTATCATCCTGAGGAAGTCTTACAATGAAGACGAAACGTTGATGAATATATAAAAAATATTTCTTGATTTTTCCCTTTTCATTTCCCATTACGTATATATATATATATATATATATATATATATATATATATATATATATATATATATATATATATATATAAATATATATAAATAAATATATATGTATATATATATATATAGCAAGTTCCGTACGAGCGTTGAACACTGTTAACAATAATAACGCTTTTCCCCCTGCCTCCTTGTGTAAGTGTATCTCAAGTTCAATCATTGCCTGTGCTGATTGTCGGTAATCGTGTGGTCCTGAGCGTTTGTCTCGTAATTCTAGCCTGAATTTATAAACTGTGTTCGATCCCATGCGTACAACCACCACTCCTGCACTGATTAGGGCAAAAAGTCTGAAACGATATCGTCTGTAGGTAATAAACACTTTAATATTTAATAAAATATTTATAGTTAAAAGCTCCTTTAAAGATGTACTAGTCTTAGAAGTAAAGCACCATGAAGTTTGGATAACTTTATTGTCATTTGCGACAAAGCAAGATTCGCGCAAGCGTTGAACACTGTTGAGAATAATACCCACCCCCCGAGTAAGCGTATTTCAATTTCAATCATTGTTTGACTGTCGATAGCCGAGTGAGTCTATAATTTTAGTCTGGATTTATGAACTGCGTTCGCTCCCATGTGACTGCCTACAACTACTACTCCTGCACTGATGAGGGCAAAAAGCCCGAAACGATATCGTCTATAGAATCGTCAGAAGAATCGTCAGGCTAAAAAAGTCCGACGATTCCCTACGGGGATGAAACGCGGAAGCCTCTGCGTAGCTTAATTGCCATAAATATCTTTTTTTAACTAACTACCTAGCTCTACTCACGTATTGAGCACTGTTGAATTAAATACTAAAAATTGATACATAAAATATTATATCTCGTCATAAAATCTTATGTGTATACATGAAATAATATATATATATATATATATATATTAGGGTAGGTCGATTTTACACTTTTTTTTTAATATTAAAAAAAGGCACGTACCGAAAGTTGTATATAGACCTATTAAATACTCATGCAAAAAATTAGATCAAAAACTTCAGCGGTTTTTTGAGCGTTTGGTATCAAAGATCGTAGACAAGAATATACTGAAAATTCCTCGTTTTTGCAAGATTTGCTTGAATACTGGTGTTTAAACCAAATAATTTGTGCATTTAAAATCAGCGAATGTCCTTTTATTTTATAAAAATGATATTAAGTAAAGAAATCTTCAAATTAAAAATTTGCCCCCCCCTCATTTTCAGTATCTGCTTTTGTAAACTACCTTTTAACGTTATGAATTAAACAGTAATATTTGAATACATAAAAAAATGATTTTTTTCTGTTATAAGTGAAAATATAACAAGCAAAGAAATAAGGAAAAACCTAACACTATTTTAATGGAGCTTAATATTGAGAGTCAAATTGCTCCATATAAGACCCCTTAGACAAAAATGCTGGTCTCAATTTCTGACTCAAAATTTTGGCTGTAATGTGTTGATGCCTTGCTTCAAAACCATATACAGTTTGTGAAGCTTCTGTTATTAACTTAACTGCCCGTTCCACGCCCTGAGAATGCCAAAAATGCAGCATAATTTTAAATCTATTAATTGTGTCCAATGTGTGGCATTAAAATTAATAGGTGGTATTCTTTTTAATCTTTTTCTGGTTGACTCCTCACTCCTGAAAGAACACATTAATTAATTGAATTATTAAAAAATTCCAATCTGTACTGCTTTAATAATTATGGTGAAATTAGATAAAATCTTTAAAAATCATTCTATAAATTGGAATAAATAATTGAGTCAGAAATATATGAATAAATATTACTTACCTAATGGCCAAAATTTACTATTTCTTTTAATTTCAAACCAAGAAGTGGCATACACATTTACAATAAAATTTACTACATAGTGTAGTTTTGTCGTGTGCCTTTGTTGGTATGCACCACGAGTCCATAAACACATGAGCCTGATGGCCAAAGTTAACCATCTTGCTTGGTTTAAAGGACCAATTATCCAGGAGGTATATCTAGAGTCAACCTTACCTCTAGAAATACCTACTGTGTATTCATAAAGGAGTCTTTGGTCAGAACTAAGATCATGTATTTCATCAATTTTAAAAATTGACTCTAGAGGATTGCTAATAGTGGAAAATGATATTTGGGGTAAATCATGGCAATCATTTGAGCATAATTTCCCCAGAGGGCCACTGAATGTTGTAGGGCCCTTTGCGCAACCATCTATGTTTTTAAAAAGGGCTCTGAAAGGTAGTTCATTATGATGCAAAGAGCAACCAATTGTGTGAAGATTTTTTAAAAGTTTTTTTTCTAAAATTGCAACCATTCCACCTTCGCAACCTGTGTTGGTATTAGTGTTGTCAACAAGTATAGCCTTGATACTGTTCTCACTGTGGAATTCATGCAAAACATCCACCACTTGATCTGCATGAACAGCACCTGTTGCACCACTATTAGGAAGAACTCTGTGTCAGATATTTACTTTCACATGGTGTTTCTTTTGTAAAAGTTAAATGGTGTTCTGGTCCCTTAGTTTTTTTCATAATTCTCTGTCTATTTTCATCCACAATTTCCTTATACATCAATGTGTCCTTATCCATTCTCCCATCAACTCCAATACATATAATATTTTAGGTGGGATAAAAACCCCTGGCTGAAATAGTTTTATTTGTCTACCTCCAACAAGGTAAGATGTGACACAAGGTCATGAAAGTGGGATTAGATAAGCCTGCGCTATAGAGGTGAGCACTCTGGCCATTAAAAAATTGACTGGGCAGCCCCGTCGGCATTCCCCTGTAGGGGCATCTCAGACAGTTAGCAATAAACTTACTCCTCCCCAAAGAGGGAAGGCAAAGCCTGGGAGGGTGCAACTCCTAGAATTGCACAGGACGGACAAGCCCCAATAGACCGGCGTAAATCCAGACCCAAAGGCCCGGACGATACCGATTTATTTGGTGGGGTAAAAACCCCTGGCTGAACTAGATTTTATTTATCTATCTCCAACAAGGTAAGATTGACACAGGAAAGTGGGATGAGAAAGCCAGTGCTCGAGAGGTGAACACTCTGGCCATTTAAAAATTGCCTGGGCAGCTCCGTCGGCATTCCCCGGTAGAGCCGCCTCAGACAGTAAGCAATAAACTTACTCCTCCCCAAAGAGGGAAGGCAAAACCTGGGAGGTGCACCTCCTAGAACTGCACAGGACGGACAAGCCCCAATAGACGGGCGTGAATCCAGACCCAAAGACCCGGACGATACCGGTTTATTTGGTGGGTTAAAAAACCCTGGCTGAACTAGTTTTTATTTATCTAACTCCCACAAGGTAAGGTGTGACAAAAGGTCGGGGAAGTGGGATTAGATAAGCCAGCGCTCGACAATTCAATATATATTTGTGATAATTACATTTGTAAACACAGAATCATAACGTGAATTCAAATTCGCTCGTTGAATTTTCAACCGGTGAATACCATAAAAAATATCCAATAAATAAAACGCCTATGTAAATAAATAATTATTTATATATAACATTAAATATTATAGTGTTTTAGTCCTTTTTAATTTGAATATGTACATTTAATTTCTTAAGAAAAGGAATAATAAACTTTAAAATATTTATTATTAAGTAATGTATTACTTTTTTTTGTTAAAACCCGGGTTTAATTTAAGGCGACACATCTGCCGGTGAAATCTAGGCTGTGAGAAAAAATCTCGATTTATTTGATCTTAAAGTTGCAATGCTCAAATAAATACAAAGTTTTGAAGAAAAATATTTCTTGTGGTAACTTTTGACATTATTTGGCAACTTTCTTCGAGTGCGATAATTTACAGTTTCAAAATCGACCTCCCCTAATATATATATATATATATATATATATATATACAGGGTGTCTCAAAAAATGTACTCACTCGTAGAATGACGAGAAAACTTTTATTTATGAACATAGAGTGAAATGAAATAGCATCGAATACATGAGACAGATGTAATTGAAGAATCATGTTCGCAAATGTTCAAACTGATGACCATTATTGTTCAAACAAAGCTGATAACGCGCACCAAGGAGTTCGCAAACGTCGTGAAACATGTCATTAGGAATATTTTTTGAGACACCCTGTATATATATATATATATATAATTTCTTTTGTAAGATGGTAGGAAAAATCCCAGCAGATTGCTTAATTAATTGAGAAAATCAAAATTAAGAGCGTAATATTTATTTATTATTCGGTGCAGAAAATCAGTACAACATCAGTACCATTGGTTTCAAGCTCAGAATGTGGTGACCTCCCGGCTCTCTTCAGCCTTGTTGTCACTTGGTAGAGAAAATGGAGGATCTCGTGTCAGCCACGATGAAGGATTACATTAGAATCGTCTAAATTATGTTTTAGAGAAAGATATGTGAGATTAAAAAGTTTCATAAAGTTCAAAAAGGGGGAAAGAGTTTAAAAAATTGAGATTTAAAATTTAAAAAAATATTTTTTTAATCCCGTGAACCAGTTTTTGCTAACGGCTATTTGTTTTGGAGGGTTAAGTTAGTTTCGTCTAAATTATGTGTTAAAATGTTTATGAACTCAAAGGTAATACAAAATTAATAAAGAATTAAGAAATTAAAATTTTAAATTTAAAAAATATTTTATTATTTAAAAAAAAATAAATTAAAAATCTCGTAAGTCACTGTTATTGCTAACGGTAAAAACAGTCTAAAGGGGGGAACTCTCTACAAATCGTTATTACATTTCATTTTGAAAGAATGATATGAACATTTAAAATATAAATTTACAATGGAGTATCAATTTAGATTAATAAATTGATACTCCATTGTAAAATTAATTAATTAAATTATTAACAATGTGGGCGATTAAGCCTGTTTTAGAGTTAAGGATAACATTTATGAAGTAAAATTAAGTCTGTTTACGAATTAAACAGTTTTAAACTATTTTACTGATGATGTTGTGGTAGGGTATTCTGATCTGATGAAATAGAAATTCTATCAGGCGAATTTAATGCTGATAATTAGATAGGGTATTCAAAGGTGTATGAAAACGTGGGGGGACAAACAATGTGGGACCATAAAGGGTCCATTATACAACAAAGCAATCTAATTTAAGATTATGCTGTGGTCATCAGTATTTTATCTATTTATATATATATATATATATATATATATATATATATATATAACCTAATTTATTCCAATTCAGATTGAGAACCATGAAAAAATAAGACAATAATGGGTTTTCTTTCTTAACAATCGGACATTTAAAAAATATTTTCGTGATTTCATTTACAAGTTTTAAGTTTTGGTGTTGCGGTAGAACATACTAAGTTGACTGTATTAATGGGAAGTTGATGATTGGTAAAAATAATTTTCTTGGCAAGAAGAGCAGGTGGAATTTTTAGCGCGAAAATTAAGAGCAAGTCTTGTATTAAATAAGGATATTTTGAGGTTACGTTTTTGGCAGAGGGGTGATTATTGAAGATTCTTTATGTGTACCGATCAGTCCAGTTTATAAGATGTGCTAATGTTTTAAAAGTTTGTATTTAGGTTAATAATTGCCCTTAATATGTAATATTTTTCTGCGTCGCATAAGGGCACCTGTGTATGGCTTTTAATTGCCATAGCTAGGTAGCAAGTGTTGTGCTGGCCTTGTCTTTGTATTTAAAGGTATACCTGTGTGTGTACAATTTCTGCTTAAAGTTTCCTTGCGTCATGCCAAGTTATTTTTCGGTTCAGCCGCTGGGCTGGCTTGTGACAATCGCCTCATATACTAGGGAATCAATTTTGCAGTTCCCCTCTAAGGGGCAGTAGTTTGGGTCCTGGCATGAGCAGCCTGTGTTTTCTGTTGTTTTTTATTCAGCGGATATGATTTTTCTTACAGATAGGATGGTTGTGTAGCTTATTTTAATTGTATTCCTGTTGAAGAGTCTTTGTAGGTTGTGTGTTGGAGGGAAGTGCTTGTCAAGTAAGTTGAGAAAGAGATGGCCTACTCTCGTCTTGGTGTTATAAGAGAAAGGGGGGGGGCGGAAACCTCCTCATATTGCGGCTGCCACGTGTCTGGTTTCGAGTAGGTATGTATGAGATCTCTTATCTGAACACGCTGTTGCGGAGCGCTTTATTGTAATAAAACGCTATGAAAGTTTCGGTGTTGGATGAGAGGTTTGAGATCCTTTAACTGATGTTATTAAACAACTTTTTAAAGACAATGGGGGATGGCATGATCCTTTGTTGATGTATTGGAGGGTTTCGTTGGGCTTGTGAGAATGGTTTGTGCGTGTTGTTTGCAAGATTCAGTGTGGTGTCTCGCGAGTCTACATGTTTTGATGGTAATTTTGAATTCGAGTTTTTAGAAAGGTATTTGTTAAGTCTTTTCTAAATCTATCTAAAGTCCGTCATCCCTGTAAAGGCCGAAGAAATTGTCTGGGAATTTATTTTGGAGCGTCTCCAATATGGACAAGCCGACTAATTCGCAGATATCTGCACTATCATAGGCCCACATTGCCACACCAAATGGGTCTTTTGGGTTCTATTTTTTAACCCAGATCATTCCCTCGAAGAAAAGCAGGGTTTATCTTGCTTGTATAATTTCTAGTTCGCTAATGTCTGTGTGTGATAGTGCAAAGGTTAAGGCCTTATCTTAGGTGTCTTTGGTTATGGATGGGTAGAAGTTTACAATCTCTATGGTTTTCATGTATTTTGTGAAACCAATTTAGGACTGAGCTTGTGTTACCTCACAAGATTCGTTTTAAGTTTAATTTTATTGACTATATTTTTAACTGATTGAGTTAATTAGTCTGTAGGAAGGCTTATTTTTGAAGTTTTATTTGTGGTCTTTTAGGGTTACGAAAGCCTTTCTCTTTGCTAGAAAATTGATGGTGAATCCCTGTCTAACCGGGGTTTCTGTGGTGTTGGTGTCTTTCTTGAGAGTGCTCGACTACTGGGCTAACGGTATTTAAGTGTAACTTCCGCAGTAGTATGAAAATATATTTATGGCAAGTAAACTATACAGAAACGTACATGTTTCATCCCAGAAGTAAATCATCAGGCTAAATGCGTAGATGTATAGTTTTCAATTGCTTTCATTGGAGTGTTTACTTTAGGTAACTAGCCAAACAAATTCATTGTTATTATTACCCCATCTCAGGCTATTATTTTTATTAACCAATAGGCAGACACCGCTCACACGCAACCTTTTATTTGAGAAAGGTTTTGGTTCTCTCGACTTTTGAGTGGGTCAAATAAACATGTGCCCCTATTTAGACGCGGGAACTAAAAAATGTTTAGTTCTATTTATTTTGTTATCGGTTGGTATTTGTATTTATTCAGTTTAGTTCATTTATTTTTATTTATTTATTTAAAAAAATTTTTTATATAGTTATCCTAAAGAAAATTTTATTCCGTCTCTACAATGTAATCATTTTATTTATATTTAAAATTTAAAATTTCTAGTTTTTCGTTCTAATCATAATCTACACGGTTCCTCTACTTTTCATTCAATTATTATGGAGCTTTCACCTTCTTTGAGATTTCACAATGGTTTCATGATGTTTAAACTCTGTTCTTTTTCTTATTGAATATGTTTTTGTTATTATTATACCTGGTTTTAAATTCATGGACAGTTTCTCCTATGGAGCATTTTATATAATTCGGGTTTTCATAGGGAAAATAGTGTGGTTTGGTATACGATAGCTTTCGTTAAGCAGCTATTTTGCGTGTTATAGTAAAGTCACAAGTAAATTTAACCCACTTAAAAGTGGAGAGTGCCAACACCCTCTCAGAATGACTGTCAAACTTTTGTTTCAGAGGAGTTTACTCCTTAACCAATGAAAATAATACCAACGCATTCGATTGTTTACTCCACTAGAGTAAACACTACTTAGATATCAAATCAATCGCAAACCATACATCCACGCATTTAGCCTGATTTTTTCGGTAATGAAATATAAAGAACGGTTTTTAGTAGCTTACTTGCCATAACTTGTTTTCATACTATATATATATTATTAGAAGAATACCCGTCTCAGAACAGGTAAAAGTCATATTTCGAATAGAACAGCTTTGCACCACTTGTATTTTCCTTTACGGATCTTAAAATCAAGATATAATAGTACTAAACCTTTCGTATAGAATCTTTATTATAATTTTTATCAAAATCCGTTAAATGATTTTGATTCTAAAATGTCTAAAATTTAAGGCTTAATCTTAAGGGGACGTAAGAAGAAATTGAAATTCAGCAAACCTTGATAAATTTGTGTCTAATAACTATGGATAAAATTCAATGCAAATCTGATATATTTTATTTTTAAAATGAGAGGTGGTGCCTTTAAATGCTCCAAAGAAACTGACATTTGGGGACACATTATTAATTAATTACTAATACGTATTGTTAAATTTTCACAACCACCCGAGGTATCTGCATTTTAACGATGGGCTTCCATCAACTTTTGACTCCTTTGCATAGAAATTACTTAAACTAAATGTAGCTCACATTACCCATCCTTACGCCAAGCAGCTGTGTTCCAAAATTCATAATGATCGGTTAATTAGTTTAGGAATGAACCCTGTACATACAAATATATAAACATATACACATACTTAATTTTATATAATATAGATATAGATAGATAGATAGATTATAAAGATGCGTTGAAAGATTTATTTAAGTGATTTTGTTTCCGTTTTCTATCAATCAGATTGAATCCAGAGCTCTACACTGCCCGAGACGTCATGTCGAGTCCAGTGGTGACAATCACTTCCCTTGAGAGCGTGTCCGGCCTGGCCAACATTCTACTGACGACAGTTCACAGTGGTTTCCCTGTCATCAAGCAGAGATTTGACCAACCCGATGGAAGGTATTTTCACGGACTGATAAACAGGTGAGTCGTTTAATTTAATTGAAAAAAAAACCCCAACTCTCCACAAGTAAATCATACTTAAAATCATGGAGATCTTCTTCGGAAATTTAAAAATCAAAGTTATGTCATCAAAATGTTATTAATTTTCATGTTTTATTGTTATACTTGTGTGCACCCTCCTTAAAAAATGCCGGGGGAAAATTATGCTTCGCCAGTATTCGCCCTTGCATTCATATAAAATCATAGAATTACGTCAGTAATTTAATTTTTAAATACACACACACATCATCATCATCATCATCATCATCATCATCATCATCATCATCATCATCATCATCATCAATATTATTATTATTATTATTATTATTATTATTATTATCATCAACAACTAACTAGGAGTTCTTACACAGGTATTCATCAAATGATAATTACCGGTGGTGTTACCTAGAGTCCGAGTGACAACAAGACTCTCCAGATTTCCAGTACCCTCCACCTCTTTAGATACCCATTGCAGATGACTTTGCGTTATCGTAACAGCTGCTTACCATTGATTTCTCGCTGGCACCGACCGTTGGCCCTTTGAGATTTGGGTGGCAATAAGCCTCCTCTATTCTTCATCATCTTCTTCTTCTTCTTCTTCTTCTTCTTCTTCTTCTTCTTCTTCTTCTTCTTCGCAGAATCCAGTGGAAATTCCATGGTTGTTTACTTACCTCTCTTTCCCTACCGTAAACTACTTGGCAGCTATATTTTAATTTTAAATAACTAAAACAAACGTTTTCACCTTTTATTTTGTCTATATATTGTCACAATTTGAATCATTTGAAAATAAATAATTTACTCATTTAAAATGTTAACACTTAAATGTATAAAAATAAAAAGAATGCATGGCATATATATTGACAAACATTTAAGCCGCTATTCTATTTATAATAATTTATTTGATTTTAGAAAAATAGTTTTGAAATGGGTTAACTTTTAATGTTTTGCAAACAGCAACATCATCTATTTCAAACTTACTTATTGCATTTCGTCCTTGGCGATCGGACAATCTCACTTTTTCAAATATGTGTGAAAGGCGATAGCGTACGTACGAATACGAAATTATTATTATTATTATTATTATTATTATTATTATTATTATTATTATTATTATTATTATTATTATTATTATTATTATTATACTTATTATTATTATACTTATTATTATTATACTTATTATTATTATTATTATTATTATTATTATTATTATTATTATTATTATTATTATTATTATTATTATTATTATTATTATTACTTGTACTCACTAAGATTTATCACACAAGTCATCGTCAGTAATTGTTCACTGGTAATAACCGGTGGTGTTCCCTAGAATCTGAGTGACAAGAAGCCTCCTTAGATTTTTAATAATCTCTGTAACATACGAATATTGTTTTATTCGTTACCAATTGTTCTTATAACCGTTTTCCACTTCCTTTATAGCCAGTACACCGTTTCGCGTATTTTACTTTATAACGTTTTCGTTCGTGCGGCCGTTCAATCGTTCGCTCTTTTAACGTAAATGTCTCTTTTCTTTTTAACGTGTATAAAAGTTCCATTTTAATATAAGAGAAAATTACCTTTGATTTTTTTTCCTAGTTCTTTCGTCATTGTGGCCGTCAAATAGATTTCTGCGTCATTTTCGTATTTCATTGTGCCGTGGATTTTGTTCTCTGACCGTCTAGTGTGGAGTATATGTTTTCTAAGAATAAACTTGTAATATATGACAAAAGAAAAGGCTGGAAGGCAGATGTTAAGAACGGGTTCAGAAGTTTTATTCATCTTCTTTGTGGTAATACATGGGAGACAGATTGCCGTTTTCTAGATTAATTGGTCTAATCCTCTAAGTTTCTGACTTAGCTAATTCCTCACAATTCCTGACTTGAACGAAGGAGGAGAGGGTTGGATCATTCTCGTCTCATTCGAGACTTAAATTCAAGCGTTCAGACTATGTATCTGGGACGTCTGTGTCGCGTCGATTTCATTCACGAACTATGCAAAACTATCGTTTTCTCTCACTGTCACAAACGTGGTGTCAACGTTTCCCCGCTCGCGACAAACAAGCCACGTCATCGCACTGTCAACCCATCAGTCTCTGTATTCTATCCTTACTGACCCCAACTTCTGTTTTCCTGGTCCTAAGTTTCACTAGTCAAATTCTGACTCGTGGGGAAACAGACTTATTTATCCAAACTTTGTCAGCTTAACTTTGCACTTAATTCTTAATTTCACCTAATTCACACTAGCTGACGTACACCTTTTAAAACATAGGGCCTATCATGATGTAATACTCTCTACCTCTTTTTGATAACCATTGAAAAGGACTTTGCGCTACTGCAACAGACGCTTACCATTGATTTCTTGCTGGTAACGACCATTCTCTTCTGGGTTTTGGGTGGCAATACGCCTCTTTAACTATTATTATTATTATTATTATTATTATTATTATTATTATTATTATTATTATTATTATTATTATTATTTGTACTCACTAGGAGTTCGTACACATATTATCGTCAGTGATTGTTCACCAGCAACAACCAGTGACAATTCATGTTACCTGTGAATGTTACGCCGAAAAGTCTGAATGATTACTTCTCAGGTAAAGTATTATTAGCAAATCGGTGGTTGAAAAGGTCAATCAGTGGTTGAAAGGTCAATCGGTGGTTGTTGAAGAGGTTTCTAGTAATTGTTAAAGGAGAGAAGCTTCGTCTTAGTGCATTTAATGTTACAATCTATTTACGGCCCTATTCGACTACAAACTGGAGGTTATTTTCTAAGGTTTCAGACATGCCTTGAATATGTATACATTCGTTTTTCCCACATATCTGGTATAGAGCGTAGTGTCATCAAAAATATACCCATCTCTGACACTATTTCATCAGGGAGGTTGTTTATGAATATTAATAATAAGAAAGGTCTAAGAATTGACCCCTGGAGTACACATGCATTAATACCATGCTGTTTGGATGCACGGCCATCGAGGAAAACCTGGATTTTTCTATTGTTTAAGAAGTATCTCATCATATTAACTATTCGTCCAGTAATACCGTACGATTTAATTTTCATGAGAAGACCTTCAAGTCAGACCGTGTCAAATGCTTTGGATATATCAAGGGATATTGCCTTTTCTTCCTCTGCCTTGTCCAGTGCATGGTATAATCGTTAGAATACCCGCAGTAGAACGGGCTTCCTTAAATCCATACTAAAAGAAGTTTAGAATTTACGAGGTGGTGGACTAGCGCTTGATTGATTAATGACCTAACGCTTTTATTGAACAGAGGAAGGAGACTTACGGGGCGATAATTAGCGGGTCGGTTCTTTCACCAGAATTCTTGAATACTGGTAACACAGAGGCAATTTTCCAGTTATCAGCGGAACAAGATTCGGCAAAGCATTTATTAGAGTTTTGAAAAGTACAGAGGCTAGCTCAACAGAGCATTTCTATATTAGTATAGCGGGGATGAAATCAGGCCCACATGCCTTGGAAATGTCTAGAACTTAAGTGTGGCTCCTGTCAGCAAAGGGAAAGTTGGGACGGAGTAGTTTGTGGGGTCTAATGTGGAGTTGGAGGCCAATCGTCGGGCAAGCACTTCAGCCTAATCGTTATTGGATAGTGGGGAAATTTTTGATTGCCCATTATTCACCACACTATTATAAATTTTCCAGAAATTGCGAATTCATAATTTCTGCGACTCAATGCGTCTTCTGGTCATTTTGGTATACTTTCCATTTGGCTGCGACTATTTTATTCTTACAATGATTTCTAGTTTCTATAAATTTTGCATACTTGTATTTGATATATGGCGGCTAAATCGACGGAACGCATGCTGCTTTTGCGAAATGGCAGCCATTGGGGAGAGTGGAGCTTGTTATAGAACTTCCGAGTGGGAATATGTGCTTCAATGGCTGCTTTGACCCATTCAGTTGCCTCATTTGCGCAAAAGGCAAAAATATTTTACTCCATGGTGAATCTCTGATGTGATTTCTGGTGGATTCTCAATCATCCTCTTTGAAATATCTCGTCATTTTAAGCAACGGTTCTTCATTTTGGGATCGAAAGTTTACGGCGAAATCTACCAATACCACAAGGTAATCAGCGTTCCCGAGTAGGCTATGGGCATTCGTCACACAAGCCTCGGGTAGTGTAGTGAGGAATAGATGAAACAGTGAGGCTTGCTGATCCTCATGATCTGGCAGGCGGGTCGGGAAAGTGACAGTCTGTGAAAAGAAATAACATATAGAAAAACTATGTGATGCTACCAGCTGCGTCTGTATAGCTCGAGAAACCGAGCCATTAGTGTGGTCGACATTAAAATCACCAAATACATGTATTTGGGCGCTAGTATCTAAAGAGAATGATGCATCTACACAGTCCTGGGTCGAAGGAGAACGGTAGAGGAAATATAGGTAACTAACGGAGCGTTGCAAGGTTAGTCTAAAGATTGTACATGTAATTGTTTCGACTTGCACCTTTCAGGTTGAGCCGGCCTCTTGATTCGCACTGTCACAGATAAATACTGCCCATTGCACCCGGTTAAGCATCAGGTTCACATATAAGCTGAGCCAATTCCTCTACAATCAACGTACACCGTAGACTTGAGGGCCAATGAGGGAGGTGAGATCGGCCTTAACTGTTGCTGACCAAGTCTTTAACTTCCACCCCTGGCGGCGGCGCCAACGTTGAAGGGGTTGAGGATTGATAACATTCCTGAGCATAGTTGCGTCAGGACGTCTGCAGACGTGTCCGAACCATTGCAGGCGGTTCGTTTCAGAACTCATTCAATAGGTTGAATGTTGCACCGCGAATAGGTGACAAAATTGGGAAATCGGTCTAGCAGGGTGAGTCGCAAGATCCCCCGCAGACACAAGCGGCAGAAAACACATATCCGGCGAATATCCATGGCTCGAAGAGACCAGGTTTCGAATCCGTACAACAGAATGCTCCGAATCATTGCTTGATGGACGCGCATCTTCGTACTGATACGGATATCACGCCAACTCCATAATCCACTGTTGAGACGTACGAAAGCCTAACGCGTCTATCTATTTCGGTTGTATTCTGGTGCGGAATTTAGATCTGAGGTAGACGAACTAGTTGACTTCCTCGAGGAAGCGCTCATTCAGCCTGATGACTGTTTTATCTTCCTCCAGCACACAGGCAGACACAATTTTCGTTTTGTCAGCGTTGATGCGAAGGCCGATCTGCGACGCAAACAAACTAAACCGGTCCAATAGAAGTTGAAGATCATCATAGTTGGAGGCGAGAATCCTAATATCATAGCGCGTAGTCTAGATCCGAGATGCTGACATCACACGAGAGGGCGACTCCTTCGTGTCTCTGTATGCAATGCTGCATAATTTAAGCTATTGCACAGTTAAACAGAGTTAGAGACATGATGCAGTGAAGCGAGCGCTCTCTTCACTTGATATTGGAACCGTCGCACCGATGTTGGAGCAATATGTTCTCAGAAAACGAGATAACTTCGGAGGCATTCCATCCAGCTCAAGGATGTTCGATAGACAGGAACGATTCACCGAGTCGAACACGGCAGCGAAGTTAACAAATGCAATGACTGTCTTCTGCTGGAATGCATGCCTGTGTTTGAGGATACGCCTCAATGTGAAAAGCTGGTCTGTACAGCCTCTGCCGGGTCGGAAGCCGCAATGGTTTGGTCTAATGCGGGTATCGCGTATGCTCCGGAAACGCTGAACGATGATGGATGCCAAGACTTTCACGACAACATCTAAGAGACTGATGCCCCAGTAGTCCAAGCATTAAGATCGCCCCCCCCTCCCTTTTTAAAGAGAGGAAGCACTACGGCGTCTTGCCAGTCCTTTGGGATTATTTCCGACTCCCATACTTTCAGGATCACGCGATGTAACCAAGCTGCTGTGATGTTAGGATATTGCTCGAGAAGCTCAGCAGGTAAACCATCTTCGCCTGGGGCCTTGTGTTAGAAGTACTTTCACGGAATGTGCTCCGACGATCTTAATACACTTGTATTCCACGTAAATACAAACTTCTCAGCTACATGTTCTTTGGTTTTTTATGGTGGGATGGTTTAGTCTAAAGCACATGGAGTTCTGATCATCTGATTCTAGATTATGCTCCCTAGTCAAGGAGAGAGTGTTACGCATATAGAATCCAAGTCCGTGCGTGTGTCCTTACGACAGAGTGAGAGGTATCCGGTTGTCACAGCGATTGGAGATGATTGAGGAGTATAGGTTAGTTTCACTTAGTGCTAGGATATACGGAGAGTTTACTAGGAGATATAATTCCACTTCGTTTAGATTAGTTCTATGTCCTCGGATATTAAAGGGAGGAGTCGAATTGGTTTTGTTTAGGTGGGTGTCTGGTTAGATCGTATATTTTGTTTGAGATGTTATTCCGTTTTATTGTTTCAGTTTTAGGGTAGAATCGGTTGGGGAAAGTGGGGGTCTTTTTGATGTCAATATGCATACATGAGTAGAATATTAGCCGAATCTTCATCTAAAATGTTGTGGCATCGACAAAATCCACCGGAGATAAGTGCAGGGTCACTATCCTGATATTTTACAATAGATGATTGAGCAGCCGCGACTAGCTCTACCTAAGAATTAGGATACCTGTGCTGTAGACCTCTTCAAAATTTCATTTGGTACCACTTTCAATGCTATAGCATCAACCTCTGGAAAGCTACAATGAAAATAAGGACATAATATCCCATATTTTGCAGCGTTTTTGAAAAACGTCAACAATAAAATTACATGGCTCTTGAGGCAGGCATAGCCAAGGTCCAAGATCACAATAACTGGTATATTTAGCTAATTTAGACCTTGGAGAATGGGAATAATATCAGTTTCCATATGTTTGAAGAAAAAGGTCAATTTTGAAGAGGTCTACTGTGCTGTCAGTCGGAAACAGCAGCCATACAAGCTGTCAAACCTGTACTTTTAACTTGTCAGACAAGAGAGTCTCAGACAAGTCGTGTGAAAATAAGTGAAAAGCAAGTGTCTCCAAGTTACCCAGTTTGAGAGAAAGAGATATGGAGAGACGGCGTTCATTGTCCTAGACGGGAAACAAGGCCAACTACTGGGTGTGTCTATTGAGTCCCTGTGACTGTACCTCTGCGTCTGGCTAATAGAGAAAGAAGTGTGAAAGCCGGGTGATAGGCAGATCTTACCTACTCATAAAGCAGTTTTAGGCTTGCAAACCGGATAATTAACTCAAGTCTTTTGTCTATGAAGGTTGTCGACACGGAGTCAGGAGGCCTGCCTCCTCCAGTAGTTTAGTGCCATAGCGCATGAGGTCAGTAGCACAGGTTTTTCATTAGATTTTCTTTTATCATAGATAGATAACCTGCCAAGATCTATGGTTCTATCACACCGAGAAGGGTTAATCCCGCGCCTTGGTACTAAACCAGGTATTATTGCGCCCGCCTGTTGTAGATAGAAAATTAAGTTTCTACTTAGAATAAGTTTTCAGGCTCTTCTAAAAAATAAAAATAAAATTGAAGATAGATTGTCTTCCCATAATAAGTAGAAATGGAATTTAAAGCATGGGGAGAAACCAATTTGTTTTTGTTTCTTTCTTTCTTTAGAACACGCTCATTTGTTGAGAGAAATGGATGGCAAAGAATACAAGGGGCTTACTTTATATTTGATCTCTAAGACTTTTTACACTTTTTTCCTCAAAGGTTCTAATTTAACAATATTTCAAGCATAATGGGACACAGACGAAGAAAAAAACAAAAATTAATAAAAATACGGTAATAAATAAATAAATAAATGCTAAGTTCAGAAAGATACAGAAAAAACAAAGAACACATAGTTGCGAAGTTTTTATTTAAGTGTAATACAAGTTTATTAAGATCGTCGGAGCACATTCCGTTGAAGAACTTGTAAAACAAGCACAGTGTTGGAAGGCAACACTGCGGCGATTCGACAGGGATTGGAGCTTGGCAGGTTTTATTTTAATCCTATTCATCTCTTGTAAGAATTATAGGGAGTTTTTATTTATCTCCCTCCCACGGGATGATTAGATACAAGGTTAGGAAAGTGGGATTTAAAAAGCCAGCGCCCTATAGGGACAGCTCTCTGGCAAAACGAAAATTGAGTTGGGCCACCCCGTCAAAATTCTCTGGTATGGGGTATCTCAGGCTATTAGGAATAAACTAACCCATTCCCAAAGGGCGAGAAGGCAAAGTCTGGGAAGGTGAACTTCCTAGAACTGCACAGACCGTCAGCGAACAAGCCATCCGACAAAATGGGAGATTGTCTGCCGGTCTGATTTAAGTATGAACTAAATAAGAATTATTGGGAGTTACTGTTCAATCATTCTCAATGGTCATTATGATATACATCAGAGCCTATCATTCACTCCTACACCTGAAAGGGGTCTACGCGGACACCACAAGAAACTATTACACCACCGATTTCGATTGCACCAACCAGAGGAGGGCCGCTTTCTCAATGAGGATCCCTGGACATTGGAATAGACTTCTAAGAGATGGTAATAAATGCGCCAACAACACAGCAATTCAAGTTGAATTTGCACAGGTGCTGGGCTACTGTATCTTCTTCTATATAAATTTCTACCACTCTTTCCCTACATGGCAACTGAAGCATGTTTGGTTTATTTTTTGCCAAATTATTAAAATTGAATTGAATCCTGTATGTAAAAATAAAAGTAATACAACCGAAACCATGTGGTTTGATATGTTCTCCCCGTTTTTTCCTTCATAGGATGGAGTTGTACGTATTACTCATGAAGGAGGAATTATTTCAGAGCATCGAGGATGTTCACCTCGAGATGAACGACGAGAATAAGGCGGTCACGTGGCTAAACTACTCAGAGGTAAGGCAGACGGTTGTATTTCTGTTTGCATGTAAGCGCTCATTTGCACATTCGAAAATAAATCTTGATGACTCTTTGTAAATGGCAATGGTTCTCGTCTACCATTCCCTTCCCTTATTTATTTCGTTAGTCCTCACATTCCATGAGCGATGTTTCTTACAAAGTGGGAAGAACTGAAACATCGTTTTCCTCTTTTTTATATGTATAAAGATTTTTATATATATGATTTAAACTTCATCAAAATATAGAACGCATTTTAAGAGAGGAGGCCTCTACTTTTATATACCCCTGAAAAGTCCACTTACAGATTCGGGACCACTTCAATTGACTTCCCCGGAATGAATGAATATGAATATATATAATATATATATTTTTCTCTCATTATTAAACAAACACTTCCCTCCAACAAACAGTTTACATAAGTTTTTCAATAAAAACACCATCAAGGTCAGCTACTCAACCATGCGGCCTATAAGGAGTTACATCACCAAAGAACAAAGCACGGCAGTCGACATCGGATGCTCATGCCATAATAAAAATTCTTGCCCCCTCGAGGGAAATTGTAAAGTTGACTCAGTTGTATACAAAGCTGCGGTTACGAGTCAAACTGATAACAGTACAGATGTATACTACGGCATGACACAAGGTTCCTTTAAACAAAGGTATTATTCACACCTATATTCCTTTAGATACAAAGATCGCGCAAACACATCTTTGGCTAAACGAATTTGGGAACTAAAAGAAGAAGGAACTCCCTTTTCTATAAATTGGAAAATCATAGAGAGAAAACCCATTTATTCACCTATATCTAATGTTTGCCATTTGTGTAATGCTGAGAAGTTCCATATTTTTAAGGCCATCATGAACCCAAACACCAGATGTTTAAATGTACGCGATGAGGTTTTTAAGGGCTGTATACATCGTAAACAAGCACTCCTTATCTATTGGATGGATCGAGTGACTTCTTAGAACCCTACATACATTTTTCAGACACTTACACACTTCCACTGCAGACTTCTCGTTCTACGAACCTGATCACAACCCTTTTTCCTTTCTCCATTTTTTCCCTCTTTCTTATTTAAATTTTTAATTTTTTTATATTTTTTATATTTTTACACTTTTTTTTATATTTTTTATATTTTTACATTTTTTTAATATAATAATTTTTATATCTTTATATTTTTTTATATATTATTATTTTTTCATATATTATTTTTTTATATATTATTTTTATTTATTATTATTTTTTTATATTTTTTTATATTTTTTTATATATTATTTTTTTTATATATTATTTTTTTATATAATATTTTTTATAATATTTTTTATATATTTTTTATATATTATATTTTTTTTATATATTATTTTTATATATTTTTTAATATTTTTTAATATTTTTAAATTTTTAATTTTTAAATTTTATTTCTCAAATCTTTATTTATTTATTTAATTATTTATTATTTATATAGAAATTTATATATTGATTTTTATTTATATATTGATCTTTTAATTTTTTATTTATATTTATATATTAATAATTTTTTATTTACACATGCATGTGTTTGTGTGTGTGTGAGTGTGTATATAATGTATATATATGTATATATATATATATATATATATATGTATATGTATGCACATGCATATAGGTATGTGAGTGTGTGCGTATGCATGTGTGTAAGTGTACATGTGTATGTGTATATTTATTCATTTTTTATTTTTAATTTTTTATTTATTTATTTATTTATTTATATATATATTGATTGATTATTTATGGTTATATATTTACTTTTTATATATATTTATATATTGATTTTTTATTTATGTATATGTATATATATTTTTTTATCTATATATATACATTTTTTTATCTATATATGAATTTTGAATTCTCATTTACATATGAATTTTTTATATATTGATTTTTTATATATTGACTTTTTATTTATATTTTGATTTTTGAATTTTTATATGATTTTTTATATGATATTTATTTATTTATATATTGATTTATTTATATTTCGATTTTTATATTTACATTTATTTTTATTTTTATTTATTTTTTATTTATTATTTTCATACATATTATATATTTATATTTATATATATATTTATTTATATATATTTTTTTATATCTTTATATTTTTATTTATATTTTTATTTACATTTTGACTTTTGATTCTTTATTTACATATTATGATTATATTTATATATTGAATTTTTCATTTATATATTGATTTTTATTTTTTTATATTTTTTATATTTTTTATATTTTTTTATATTTTTTCTATATAGAGATTTTTTATTTATATATTGATTTTTTATTTATATATATCTTATTATTTATATATATTTTATTATTTATATAGAATTTTTATTTATATTTGTTATCTATATATTGATTTATTTATATATTGATTTTTCATTTATATATTGATATTTTAATTATGTATTGATTGATTTTTTATGTATATATTGATTTTTTATTTATGTATTTATATATTTATCTATATTTATATTTTTTATTTATATATTTAATCTATATCTATGTTTTTACTTTGAATTGAGAATTATTAATTGAAATGATCGTAATTCATAAAGGCATATATATACATTTTATATAATGATAAATAGTTACCTCCCCTTTTTTAGATTATTTAATTAATTAGAGTTGCGTACCTTAATTAATTATTTTTCTACATATATATATATGAAAATAATATATATAAATATAAAAGTAATATTTTATTATTATAAATTTAATTTTTTTACTTTTCCACTCCTTTCTTTCTTTCTTTCTTTCTTTCTTGCTTTACTTCTAAATATAGAATCTTTTAACGGCTTTTCTGTCCTAAGCGTTCCTCGTCGGCTCTCCATTTCAAAATTCGGTGTACACAGCGTTTCATAACAGTTGGATGTTTTTTGAAGAAATTCCATCATTTACTATTTCAGACTATGCTGAAGACGACGTGAATCGGGAATTCAACCCGTTTCTTGTCAGAAACCACTGGTCCATGTCTGATTAAAATCTGTATTTAAAAATAAAAATATTACGCTCTTAATTTAATTTAATTGAGCACTCTACTGGTATTTCCCTTTTATTCTTTATTGAGTATATCTTTATTGAGTATTCCTTTATACTTTATATAGCCCCTACCAGGAATTACAATTATATATTGTTAGCCCAGTAGTTGAGCACTCTCGAGGAATATACCTATTTCACAGATTACACGGTAAACCTGGAATTACAACTTTTTACCAGATCATTCAAAGGAAATGGATATTCACCACCTCGGATATTCTACAAAGAACATCCCAATACCAAGTAACCAAGACTACACTAGGACACTACTCACTAAGATCGTCGAGGTAATACGGAAAATGAGATGGAAAGTCCTAAATGCTGACGGTATATTTGCGGAAAAAAACTACTACGGTCTGAAATCGAGCAAATACCCACCAAAAGTTGAAATGCTGGAGAATTTCGAAAGAGACCTGCTTAACATTACACATAACCTTCGTTTTACAAATTACACAAACCCATTACAGCTGAAACTCACCTCCGACATAAAAAAACTCAATAAGCTGAGAAAAGACAATTACTCATTCGTTTTTTCGGACAAAACTAAAAACATATATAAAATGAAAAATGAAAAAAAGACATCCCTCACTAAAAGCGCCATTACTACAAATTACCAATTAGCAAAAACTAGCACATACACAAATATTAACAAAAAAGCATCAGATTTAACAACTAAATTAGGAATTGAATATAGAGCAAATATTTTAACTAAAAATAAGGCTTTCATTACTCTTAAGGATCATAAAGATAGTTTTAATATTAGGCCCTCTTGCAGACTCATAAACCCAGCAAAAAGTGATATTAGTCTAGTTAGTAAAAGTATTGTTAAAAGCATAGTTAGCAAAATTAAACTTAATTCAACACTCAGCCTGTGGGAAAACACTAATTCTGTATTAATATGGTTTAGGAATATTAAAGATAAAAATTTATGTAAATTCACACAATTTGACATAGTAGACTATTACCCCTCAATTACAAAAGATATCCTCGATAAAGCTCTTAACTACGCACTAGATTACACAGATATAAGTCAGTTAGAACGAGATACCATCCTAAATGCCAGACAAACCCTTCTTTTCTTCGAGGGAAGGGCCTGGGTAAAGAAATCAGATCCTGAGGACCCCTTTGACGTTGCAATGGGCGCCCACGATAGTGCGGATATATGCGACCTGGTAGGACTTTATATCTTACACACACTCAAAATTAAGTTTCCCGACCACTTCATCGGATTATACCGAGATGACGGGGTCTGCCTTTCACACAATAAAAACGGACAAATACTAGATAAATTTAGGAAAGACCTCATTCAAACCTTCAAAAGTTTAGGCTTTAAAATCACGATCACTACTAATTTAAACCAAATAGATTTCCTCGATTCTACTCTTAACCTCGAAAATAACACTCACAAACCCTACCATAAACCGAATGAATCACTCCAATATATCCATAAAAGCTCATGCCATCCACCATCAATCCTCAAAAACCTTACTAAAAATATAAGCCTTAGAATTTCAAACCTCTCCTCCAATTATGAAGTTTTCACACAGGCCGCTCCATATTATAATAAAGCCCTCCGCGACAGCGGATTCCACGATGGAATCTCATACATCCCAAACCAGAATATTCCACAGAACAACAACCGCAAAAGGAGGAGATCGATTATCTGGTTTTCGCCACCCTTCTCCAGCAGAACAAAATCAAGAGTAGGTCATATTTTTCTCTCATTATTAAACAAACACTTCCCTCCAACAAATAGTTTACATAAGTTTTTCAATAAAAACACCATCAAGGTCAGCTACTCAACCATGCGGCCTATAAGGAGTTACATCACCAAAGAACAAAGCACGGCAGTCGACACCGGATGCTCATGCCATAATAAAAATTCTTGCCCCCTCGAGGGAAATTGTAAAGTTGACTCAGTTGTATACAAAGCTGCGGTTACGAGTCAAACTGATAACAGTACAGATGTATACTACGGCATGACACAAGGTTCCTTTAAACAAAGGTATTATTCACACCTATATTCCTTTAGATACAAAGATCGCGCAAACACATCTTTGGCTAAACGAATTTGGGAACTAAAAGAAGAAGGAACTCCCTTTTCTATAAATTGGAAAATCATAGAGAGAAAACCCATTTATTCACCTATATCTAATGTTTGCCATTTGTGTAATGCTGAGAAGTTCCATATTTTTAAGGCCATCATGAACCCAAACACCAGATGTTTAAATGTACGCGATGAGGTTTTTAAGGGCTGTATACATCGTAAACAAGCACTCCTTATCTATTGGATGGATCGAGTGACTTAAGCCTTCTTAGAACCCTACATACATTTTTCAGACACTTACACACTTCCACTGCAGACTTCTCGTTCTACGAACCTGATCACAACCCTTTTTCCTTTCTCCATTTTTTCCCTCTTTCTTATTTAAATTTTTAATTTTTTTATATTTTTTATATTTTTACACTTTTTTTTATATTTTTTATATTTTTACATTTTTTTAATATAATAATTTTTATATCTTTATATTTTTTTATATATTATTATTTTTTCATATATTATTTTTTTATATATTATTTTTATTTATTATTATTTTTTTATATTTTTTTATATTTTTTTATATATTATTTTTTTTATATATTATTTTTTTTATATAATATTTTTTATAATATTTTTTATATATTTTTTATATATTATATTTTTTTATATATTATTTTTATATATTTTTTAATATTTTTTAATATTTTTAAATTTTTAATTTTTAAATTTTATTTCTCAAATCTTTATTTATTTATTTAATTATTTATTATTTATATAGAAATTTATATATTGATTTTTATTTATATATTGATCTTTTAATTTTTTATTTATATTTATATATTAATAATTTTTTATTTACACATGCATGTGTTTGTGTGTGTGTGAGTGTGTATATAATGTATATATATGTATATATATATATATATATATATATATATATATATATATATGTATATGTATGCACATGCATATAGGTATGTGAGTGTGTGCGTATGCATGTGTGTAAGTGTACATGTGTATGTGTATATTTATTCATTTTTTATTTTTTATTTTTTATTTATTTATTTATTTATATATATATATTGATTATTTATGGTTATATATTTACTTTTTATATATATTTATATATTGATTTTTTATTTATGTATATGTATATATATTTTTTTATCTATATATATACATTTTTTTATCTATATATGAATTTTGAATTCTCATTTACATATGAATTTTTTATATATTGATTTTTTATATATTGACTTTTTATTTATATTTTGATTTTTGAATTTTTATATGATTTTTTATATGATATTTATTTATTTATATATTGATTTATTTATATTTCGATTTTTATATTTACATTTATTTTTATTTTTATTTATTTTTTATTTATTATTTTCATACATATTATATATTTATATTTATATATATATTTATTTATATATATTTTTTTATATCTTTATATTTTTATTTATATTTTTATTTACATTTTGACTTTTGATTCTTTATTTACATATTATGATTATATTTATATATTGAATTTTTCATTTATATATTGATTTTTATTTTTTTATATTTTTTTATATTTTTTATATTTTTTTATATTTTTTTATATTTTTTCTATATAGAGATTTTTTATTTATATATTGATTTTTTATTTATATATATCTTATTATTTATATATATTTTATTATTTATATAGAATTTTTATTTATATTTGTTATCTATATATTGATTTATTTATATATTGATTTTTCATTTATATATTGATATTTTAATTATATATTGATTGATTTTTTATGTATATATTGATTTTTTATTTATGTATTTATATATTTATCTATATTTATATTTTTTATTTATATATTTAATCTATATCTATGTTTTTACTTTGAATTGAGAATTATTAATTGAAATGATCGTAATTCATAAAGGCATATATATACATTTTATATAATGATAAATAGTTACCTCCCCTTTTTTTAGATTATTTAATTAATTAGAGTTGCGTACCTTAATTAATTATTTTTCTACATATATATATATGAAAATAATATATATAAATATAAAAGTAATATTTTATTATTATAAATTTAATTTTTTTACTTTTCCACTCCTTTCTTTCTTTCTTTCTTTCTTTCTTGCTTTACTTCTAAATATAGAATCTTTTAACGGCTTTTCTGTCCTAAGCGTTCCTCGTCGGCTCTCCATTTCAAAATTCGGTGTACACAGCGTTTCATAACAGTTGGATGTTTTTTGAAGAAATTCCATCATTTACTATTTCAGACTATGCTGAAGACGACGTGAATCGGGAATTCAACCCGTTTCTTGTCAGAAACCACTGGTCCATGTCTGATTAAAATCTGTATTTAAAAATAAAAATATTACGCTCTTAATTTAATTTAATTGAGCACTCTACTGGTATTTCCCTTTTATTCTTTATTGAGTATTCCTTTATACTTTATATATATATATATATATATATATTTATTAATTATTTAAATACCTACAGACATCGATGTTTCATGCTAACGCAATCTTCAGTGTAGGAACTCAACGGTCGGTGGGCGCGAACCCCGATCACAAACCGCCACTGATTCGTAGTCGAGGGTCTTATCCCATCGGCCATAGCGAATTAGTTAGTAACTAGAGAGGAATTTTAAATGTAAATAGCGAGTCAGTGGCTAGATACCAAGAAGTATAGAGTGATCTACGAACGGCGTTCGGATCGTGCATGTAGCTATTTGCACTGCTTGTTATTAAAGTTACTCGAGAGTGCCCGGCCTTTGTTGGAGGGGGCTGGTAAATAATAATATTTATAAAAATAAATATTTATTCATTTTTTAAATACCTATATATATACATATATATATATATATATATATATATATATATATATATATATATATATATATATATATATACCTATATATATATATATATATATACCTATATATATATATATATATATATATATATATATATATATATATATATATATATATATATATATCTTTGCATAAATATTCGTATTTATAATATATTAGGATAGATTTTCATAATGTGTGTCTATTCAACCTGCGACTTAACGCTTAATATGCTATTTCAGACACTGCCACTGACAGGCAGACGGAATGAGCGCCTTATATAGATGTTTGGACGCATTTAAAATGCTATTTAAAACTTAATGTGACAGAACACTAAGCCTGAATATATTAAGACAACGCCCAACAATTATCTTCTGTTGAGAGTTAGTGCAATTGAAATACATGTTATTTTCCAATATGTCAACATATATATATATATATATATATATATATATATATATATATATATTTATATATATATATATATATAATATTCAAATGTTTAATTAAATAACGATAATTGAATTATCGTTTAATAATTATAATCTATCGTGATAATGTAAAGCTCAATATATTGAATAGAGCAATCAATTTTAGAGGTTAAAGATGAGAATAAAGAATTGTAAAGATACAATATTTATTAAAACATCAACAATTCATAGCAAGGAACCTCATATCCTTAATCCATGGATTTTCAAAGATAAACTCTTCTCATCAGAGGATAGGGAAAAGCCAATAATGTAGTTGAAAATATTATCGGCAACATTTAACTTTGAAAATTTTATATAAAGTAAAACAAAATAGAAATGAAGAACAAAAATAAGGGCTAAAAGGTAAAGAGTCTTATGTTGAGGTGAGAACGTAAAGTCAGGGTGGATGATATCTAAAAACACGCCAAGACAAAAATAAAATAAAAGCATCTGTTATATTGGAAATGAATGTTTGAAATGAATGTTTGAAAAAGAAAACAATACTCAAATTGTTCAGAGAATCCATATATTTTTGTAAGATGCTGGTGGTTCGACGGTAATTGGAAACTTCCATTTTATCCTGTATGTGTATTAGTATTAGTTTGGTGCTGGAATTGTTCGTTTCGTAGGGTTCGGATAACTTTTTGTCTGTTAGAGTTCGGTATATATAAAATAAGTTTAACTTTGAAAATCCATGGATTAAAGACATGAGGCTCCTTGCTCTAAACTTTTGATGTTTTAATAAATACTGTATCTTTACAATTCTTTATTCTCATCTTTCACCTCTAATATATATATATATATATATATATATATATATATATATATATATATATATATATATATATATATATATATATATAGTAACTTACGAAAATATATTTATGGTAGTTTAATAGTTTTGGGGGGTATTTAAAGTTTACAATTAACGACCCTCAAAACCTATTAAACTGTAGAACTTAAATAGCAAACAACTGCTTACACAGAATAAAATATACTTTTGGATAACAATACATAAAAAACGAAATGAAACTAACACCTTAAAATAAAAATACAAGCACACACCTGTTAAAATAAGATCACCTATTAATGCGGCACAACAAATAAACAGCGATGACTCATCCCTATACATAACGAATAGGAAGTAAAATCAGCCAAACCTTTGTTTGTGAGAAGCCCTACCATTGGCTAATGGAAACGTTAACCCGTGTGTGGGAATAGAACATAATCTGATTGGTTAGCTAACTAGACTAAACACTACGTGTATATATAAACACACCACTAACACAAATTCCACCGGGATGAAACGCGAAAACCTCTGTGCAGATAAAAATACACGTAATTTCAACCGGATAACATCGACAGCCAGGATAACATCGACAGCCATCGGCTTTTTGTAATGTCTGTATAAATATAACTAATTCTCTCTCTCTATATATTTTTATTTTATTTTTATCTTTCTTTCATTTGTCTGTTTTTCAACTTTTCAGTTTGAAACGTTTTTTCTTTCTTCTTTTTCTTAACTACAGGCGGTTTTTATATGAATATTCGTGTGAACACTGGTGAAGCATGATTTTGTTTCCATCATTATTGACGGAGGGCAAGCGCCCATCTTAAAAGTTTCGTCATTTATATTTCAGCTGACGATCGAAAAATTACCAAACGCCGAATTAACAATGAAGAAATTGCAGCGATACACAGAAGAAGCGAGATACCAGAGTTTATACCTAGATTTGGTAAGTTGTCGCCATTTGTTTTTTACTGGTGTACGAGGTTTGAATCTAAACAGTTTTGACCTAAACGTATTGAGATGGAACCGCCCATTGTAGAGTGGGGTATAGTAGATGCTAGAACAAGGTTCATAAAACTTCAAACCACAAATTTCCGAAATTGTTCCAAAAATGCGGCAATCAGAACAGGTATATTCTGTGAGTAATATTAAGACATGGAAATAGACTTCCAAGAGAGGAAATAAATGCTCCAACAACGCGGCAATTCAAGGTGAATTTGAACAGGTGCGTGGCTACTAGACTAAACACTACGTGTAAATTTCTACCACCGTTTTCATGATTGTTTTATTTTTTGCCAAATTATCGGAATTGAATTTTAAAATTGAAGATTTTATTTTTGTCTGTCTGTCCGTCAGATATAGGCACCAAAATAACTCAATAAAATTTGCCAAAATTTGCCATGAAGCAATGTTGAGATTCAAGCTGTGGTATAGAAGCGTAACTACTACTACTACTACTACTACTACTACTACTACTACTACTACTACTACTACTACTAAAACAATGGACACTTATAGGCTAAAAAGTTATTGTATTATTTGTATCATTTGGTTTATTCAAAATTTATTTGAATTAAACGGAAAATAAATTGTGCGAAATGCATAAAGACGAGGGTAATAAATAAATCGATCTAATCGAAAATTTATTGCATTAGCGAAAATCGAATGATTTTTAAATCAGAAGTTAGAAAAATACATAGATATAGAGATATGTTCACAATATGGTCCACGTGATCGGATCGACCGCCTCTGAAAAAAGTATGAGCTAATATACAAACTGTAAACACTGCCATCATTGCTGTTTCAAACTGCAGTCCTCACCCCCCCCCCCCAATCATCGAAGCACTACATCCGAGTGCATAAACCTACCTTCAACCAGGCTCGGTACGAGGGTAAAGAGGGAATCTTAAAATGTTTTTAAAATGTTTTTAATCGGCCTTTCATAATTGAAATTCACCATTTTAAATTTGTACCAACACCATCACGTGCCCAAAGATGACTCATGCGAGTCGAAAGTGTTTGCAAGCATGACGAGATTCTGTGCATATTGGAAATAAAATCAGATCGCTGGTCCACCAGTGGGAAAGAAGTAAGCAGAAAAGGAATAGACATAAACTATTCAAACACACTTGCATGAATATATATATATATATATATATATATATATATATATATATATATATATATATATATATATATATATATAAAACATTCAATGAATTAAAACATTCCAATTGTTCCAAGAATTAGAACATCAAGTCCAGTTTGGAAATACTTTATTTTATTTTATTTTATGAATTGATAAAGCTAATCCAAAACGTCTCTTCATCAGCGACTTTAGCAACAGTCTTACAGAAAGTCAGAGGAAAAACAAAAAAACTCGTTGTAGAGAAACATCCAAAGACAGAAAGAGTCACCGGTTGATATGTTAGTGGCATAGAAGGGGAAACACCTATAAACCAAAACACTGGTACATATAAAAGAAATAACCCAATACTTTGCATAGATTTATCCTTTCAAATTATGCAATAAATTTATCAAAGTTATAAATTCTTTTGTCAGAGGGGTAGTGAAAACAATAGAATAGAAATAAAAATAGACATGAAATAATAAAAAAAATGAATAAGAATAAGATAAAAAATATAAAATAAAAAATACAAATATAAAATAAAAAAATGATTAAAAAATTGAAAAAGAAATGAAAAATAAAAAATAAATAAAAATAAAATAATAAAATACAAAAAAAAAAAAAAAATGAAAATAAAAATAAAAAATACAAAATAAAAATAACGAAATGAAATAAAAATAAAAATAAAAATTAAAACAACATAAAAAATAAAAATAGAAATAAAATAAAATTAGAAAATAAAGGTTGAATAGGAACAAGTTTTTTTACAAAGGTTTATTTAGGAAAACATCTTGCAAGAAGATGTGCAGAGTAAGAGGGAAGAGTATAGGGGAAGATATGGACAAAGATATTTTGGGGGGAGAAAAACATCTTATAAAAAACTATTATGGGGGAAAGAAACAGAAATAATAAGGAAATAGAGGGTGTAATAAAAGAAAGAGTTTAGTTGGGACTATACCAAAGTGTATGAATATATACGAAATATGAGGGAGGGGAAAACGTTTCTTATTAATTTAACTGGTGTGTAAGGAAGAGAGAACCAGCTTTAGAGGAAATAAATATTATCTATTTCCAAGTGTGCTCTTATACCAATTCCGCATTCAAATCAAAAACGCAAACTGAAATTACATTAGATGAAACGTTTTCTCTTTTGAACATATTTCATAAAATACACGGACAATTTATGTCTGCATATTTTTGTCTTGGTCTTTCCAATTTACGTATATCTTTCCTTGTTTCAAATGCGATCTGCCATACATACCTTTATCCCTAGTACTTTCGGATCGATCTGAATCTTCCGGGATGGTATCGAGTACAAAACATGATATATATATACAGGGTGGGCCAAAATAAGGGTCCTATCTTTAAATTTGAATAACTTGAATTTGAATAACTTCCACAAAATAAAAGTTAAACTCACCAAACTTTATGTGTGTGTAGACTGACCCTTCCGAGATTTTTTGAAATAAACAAAACAAATTTTAGCCGAAAAACACTTCTTAAAACTTACAAAAACTAAAGTATTGTTTTTTACACTGTTTTGAGTTTTTTAAGCAAAAATAATGTTTTCTAAATGAGGGTACGTTCCTTAGGGCTAATACGGCTCATGCTTGCTTCGGAAGGGGTCCTTTACTTATTCTAAAAAAAAATCAAAAAAAAATCAATAAATAAAAAAGTTATGAATTTTTAAAAATAGGACCCTTATTTTTGCCCACCCTGTATATATATATATATATATATATATATATATATATATATATATATATATATATTATTTATTACCTACAGACATCGATGTTTCATGTTAACACAATCATCAGTGCAGGAAGTTAATTCTCAACAGTCGGCGGGCTTGAACTCCGATCACAAATCGCCACTGATTCGTAGTCAAGAGCGTTCCCTCGTCGGCCACAGCGAATTAGCTAATAATTAAGGAGGAATTTAACTTTGTAAATACCGCGTCGGCGGGTATTTTACAACGAATGAAAGTGATCTTACAACAACAAACTGTGTTTGGACCTCGTATGAAGCTATTAGTACTGCTTGTTATTAAACTCACTCAGTGCCCGGCCTTTAGTAAAGGGGGCTTATAATAATATTTATAAATAAATATTAATTATTTATTACCTATATATTTAAAAACTATACGTTACATATTTCAGAGACGTACCGCGGTTTCATCAAAATGGACTGACCTTTTATCCTTTAAAATACCGTTATAATCCATTAAAATCATCAGCGACTCACAGCACGCAAAATTAAGTGAAAAAAATCACCGTTAATCCGATATATTCGCTCAAGCGTCCCTTATGGAGAAAGTACCGAGTCAATATAAGCAGACAGTATGTCTATATGGGTCTTAATCGTAATTAAGTTTTATTTAGAATAATTGAATTATTGATAACAGATGCTGCTTCAATGGTGTATTTATGTTTAGGGGTTAATTGTGTAGTGTAGTTTATTGGTCGGTGAATGGGTTAGATTCTGGTGGGATTTATTTCTGTTATTTGGGGTTTAATTCGTTATATAATTTATTTTTTATATATTTATGAGGGCGGGGGCTTACATTTCAGTGTAAAGCTGGTGTTATTATTGTAGATTATTAGCTATACGGCGGCTGGTTGTTGACGGAGGGGTATCTTTATCAATGAAAGGGTTATCAAAATGGAGTTTCGTGTGGGATCCTTACATTTGATTAATTCTGTTAGTTTTATCAAATAACGTTTACTATCCTATCGTAGGGTCTCTGTGAATTGGATAGGTTTATAATTTCTTTTTATTTAAGGGTATTCGATAGTTATATTATTAAACATTTAACTAGTAAGATTAATGTATTTAACATGTTTAACTGTTTTTATATAGAATATGATGAGGTATGTGATAAATTATTAAGGGGATGTAAGTGTATGCTATGTTTGGGTTGTTAGGGGAGATGTTGATGTTGTATATGTAATATATCTGGGGGAGGAGGAGGAGCTATGTTGTATATAAAAATAATTTGATAATAATTGGCAAGGTCTTGGAGTGGGGGGTAGGCCATATAGTTTTCGTATGATGTGGAGTTCATCGGCCTTATGTGGTTAATAGTGAGTTACGTATTTTAATTGTTAGTCTATTTGGCTAGTAGAGATTTCCTTCAATGAAGGCATTGTTTTCGAGCTCTCAGTTTTGATATTCATATAGATTATGGAAGGGTTATTGATTGCCCGTAGGATCCTGATTTTTTCAGTGGTGCATAGTCGGCAATTCCTTTTGTTTATCGATGATCCTCTATTTAATTCCTTAGAGAGTGTTGGACCTCTTGAGTTCCCATATAGTGGTTGCTATGGAGATTATGTGTTTTTTCCTGGATATCTGAAAGTGTTTAAAAATTACACACACACACACACACACACACACACACACACACACACACACATATATATATATATATTCTCGGCAAATAACGTGTTAGTTACAGTATTAATAAGGTACTTATTATAGACATTTTAGTATGTTGTTGATTGATAGCCTTTGTGTTTTACACGTGTTTTTAGTTGTGCATTAAAAAAATGGAGGTATTATCTACAAAAATATGCAGATATAAATTGCCTGTCGTATTTAACGATATATATATATATATTTATATATATATATATATATATATATATATATATATATATATATATATATATAGGGTGGCGCAAAAGTCGCGCATTGGTTTGTTTAGGTTTAGGTGCTTTTCTGATAAATAATACATTTACTTGGTAATTTTTTTGCAGTAGTTTAAAACAATAATATCCTTTAAATGGCCACCATTTTCGGCCTCACAAAGACGGGCTCTAGTTAGGGCATTTTCTATTACACTCCTTAGAATAACTGATATCGTTTTTAAGCTCTTGAATCGTTGTAGGCATGTTCACATATACCCTTTCCTTAAGATAACCCCAAAGGAAAAAGTCATGTGCTGTTTAAACCAGGTGAACGTGAAAGCCAGTGAAAATCAGAAAATTTGCTAATTAAGCGCTCGCCAAACAATCCCGCAAAAGTCACGCATTAGTTTGAATCAGTTGTTACTGATTCAAACTAATGCGTGAATTTTGCGCCACCCTATATATATATATATATATATATATATATATATATATATATATATATATATATATATATATATATATAATATATATATATATATATAATAGTTTTTATATAAATATTTATTATTAATGTATATACATATACATATATATATAATAGTTTTTATATAAATATTTATTATTAATGTATATACATATACATATATATATATATATATATATATATATATATATATATAATAGTTTTTATATAAATATTTATTATTAATGTATATACATATAATAGTTTTTAAATAAATATTTATTATTTTTACCTACAGACACATGTGTTTCATGCTTACGCAATTTTCAGTGTAGGAGATCATAATTACTACCGGTCGAAAGATTCGAACTCAGTTGCATTGTAACCGTTGCCTCTGTAGCCTTGTATTGAACCCCTAGGCCACGATCAATTAACATAGGAAGAAGAAAATGTAAATTCTATACAATGTCGAATCGGCGGACATATACAGTAAGCTTGGTCATTTAGTGTAAAACAGAAGAGGCCAAAACATCGCATTACCCATTATAAATTCTCTTAGATGCCCAATAAGGATTGGGCCTCTAATAGAAAGCGTCGATAACACTATTTTTTATATAAATATTCATATTTATCTACAAAGATACTACATTAATATATATATATATATATATATATATATATATATATATATATATATATATATATATATATAGGCAGAATCTTCTCTTGCAGGCAAGTATTGTTGAATATAAGAGACAACTCATGTCTAGATATCCTTTGGTAGATTTTTTCAATAGTCCGAATCAGGATCTTAGTTTCGGAGGGGAATAGGCTGATGAATTTACCATAGTTTGGATTTGTCTCCCAAGTACTTTCAGACCCATCCGGATCCATATTCAGGGGAATGAGGTTAATCAGGTACATACCATGTTTTAGTATGGGTCTGAAAGTACTTCGGAGACGAATCCAAACTATGGCAAATTCATCAGCCAATTCCCCTCCGAAACTAAGATCCTGATTCGGACTATTGAAAAAATCTACCAAAGGATATCTAGACATGAGTTCTCTCTTATATTCAACAATATGTATATATATATATATATATATATATATATATATATATATATATATATATATATATATATATATATATATAGATAGATAGATGAATGTAGCATCTTTGTATGAAGTTTGTTGTCAAAAATATTACATTTGTAAACTCATATGAGAGTGGGTCTTTGCAAATGAAAACAAAAACAATAGCATTATAAATAAACGATATAATATGGCGATCTAATCAGTACTTCAAAAATTACGGGTTACAAAAAAAGAAAATATTTAGTTTTCATAATTGATTTTATTGAAGTAAACAATACTTTTATTATTTAATAGATTTTGTAAATTGTTATTTTTTTAAAAGTTTTTGATGCATCAATCATTTTGATGAGTAAATGCTTAAATTAATTTGTGAATTTATACTTTTTATTCAGTTCTTGATTAATTTTTTTTATAGAATTTAATATTTTTTATTAATAAAATTTTTCATAAATTATTTTTTTGTTTTTTTTAAGCATACACTCATTGGAGAAATTCTCCACCTGATTGAGAACAGAACTTTCACCTGTTTCTGTCATGTCAACTGAAGAATAGACATCCAAAAATTTTACCGAAGTATTTGCTAAAGGCATCTACAGGTTTGATACATTAATTAAATTTTGCTTTTCTTTACAGACACCTTTCATCAATGAATCGGCAATGTGCATATCGGAAAGGTTTTCGCTTTACCGGACGTACATGATCTTCCGGACGCTCGGGTTACGTCACCTCGTGGTGGTTAACGATTGGAACCAAGTCGAAGGGATCATAACACGTAAGGATCTGATGGACTTCAGTATGGTCGAGCGAGTCTCTGCATCCACCGAGGGCCGCGGAAAGCTAAACACGGTTTTAGCAAGGAGGGTGTCGTTAGAGACGTGGGATGTAAAGGCCATGTGGGACAGCAGTCCAGCGGCCAGTGAACTGACCGAACAAAGAAATGAGAAAGTCGCGTGAATGTAAATCTAACAAGGTTTGAATGACTGGTTGGAAAATAAACGAAAATTGTATATAAATATTTTACTGTTATTCCTTGTTAAATAGACGTCATATTAGTAGTATCGATTTCCTTCCTACCCTCATGAAGGCAGAGTTAGACACAAAGTCGGCTTTTAATGTGGGGAAGTCCAGCTTCCCCAAAAGGGGACACTCTGGATTTGGACAAAAATAAAAATTACTTCAGTCTAAAAAGATTTCTCCTTCATGAACGATAGCAGAACATATAAGTCTAGTTTAAGAAAAAAATATTACACTTTGATCGTAGCCAAAAGGTTAAGGATATTAATTTTGGTACTTATGCAGAATAGACATCCAAAAATTTTACCGAGACTCCCGAGTTTTGACGACATATTCTGGATTTAGCCGAGACATACAGACGAAAAATTGTGGCGACAAATATTTGTAAAACCCGACCCTTTCGTCCGTTTCATTTCGCAGATTACACATTTGTACACGTTTTCGGATAAAAAAGTACAAACCTTCTTCTTCTTCTTCTTCTTCTTCTTCTTCTTCTTCTTCTTCTTCTTCTTCTTCTTCTTCGTAATTTTATCGGTTTACGTGCTCCATTAGCAGTCTATCATCCCCACATAAAAGCACTGAAACACTACCACAAACCCTTACCCTAACATAACCCTAAGTTCAGATGGCGACAAACTCCCAACATAGACCGAAAAGAATAATAAATTACAATAAAATTAATAAAAATTAATTTAACGGCCTCCGTCCTACATTTGCAAGAGGTTCGTCATGAGCCACGTAACTAACGAGTCATCAAATAACCTTAAATCGCAAGCTTCATTTAATGGTATTCTTTGTTTATATCTAGTTCCACGGACTAAATAATCGATTGTGTTTTTAATATTATCGGCATCAACAACAAAAAAAGCAGCTGAATACATAAAATACTGTATACTGTCGGAAATAAATTTCACATATAAAAATATCTTAACCAAAGTGTTGTCAAACAAATGACTCTTAAGCCTTTGTTAGGGAGAATTGTGACCATTGGCCAATGAAAATAATATCCCAAGAGAAAGAATCCGATTGGTTAGTTAACTAGAGTAAACACTACTTAGATATAATTACAATCGTAAACGATACCTACACGTGTTTAGCCTGATGATTTTCTAAAGGAATGAAACATAAACGTTCTCTAGCTTACTCACATGAAGCTATTTTCATACTATATATATATATATATATATATATATATATATATATATATATATATTTATCCTCAAATACTGATTATTGTAGTTTCGGCATATATTGGTGAATTTGAAAATAATATTTATTTATAAATAATTGTTATATATATATATATATATATATATATATATATATATATATATATATATATATATATATATATATATGTCATTCACACACGTTTTTGTACACCAGAGGCGCGTTCGTAACCTTTTGATTATTATGTACACCGGAGACGCATCTGGAAACTTTCGATTCGTTTTGTACATCAGAGGTGCGCCCGGAAACTTTCAATTAAATTTCAGATTCTTTTGTATAACATAGGCGCATCTCTGAACTTTCGATTCTTTTGTACATCAGAGGCGCGTCCATAAAATTTCGATTCTTTTGTACACCAGAGGCGCGTTAATAAATTTTCGATTCTTTTTTTGTAAACCAGAGGCGCGTTCGTAACCTTTTGATTATTATGTACACCGGAGACGCATCTGGAAACTTTCGATTCGTTTTGTACATCAGAGGTGCGCCCGGAAACTTTCAATTAAATTTCAGATTCTTTTGTATAACATAGGCGCATCTCTGAACTTTCGATTCTTTTGTACATCAGAGGCGCGTCCATAAAATTTCGATTCTTTTGTACACCAGAGGCGCGTTAATAAATTTTCGATTCTTTTTTTGTAAACCAGAGGCGCGTTCGTAACCTTTTGATTATTATGTACACCGGAGACGCATCTGGAAACTTTCGATTCGTTTTGTACATCAGAGGTGCGCCCGGAAACTTTCAATTAAATTTCAGATTCTTTTGTATAACATAGGCGCATCTCTGAACTTTCGATTCTTTTGTACATCAGAGGCGCATCCATAAAATTCCGATTCTTTTGTACACCAGAGGCGCATCCGTAAGCCTTCAATTTTTGTACACCAGAGGCGCGTCCAGAAACTTTTGATTGATTTATACACTAGAAGCGCGTCCGTAACCTTTCGATTCTTCTATACACCAGAGGCGCGTCCGTAAGCTTTCGATTCTTTTTTACACCAAATTTCGATTAAACTTCAGATTCTTTTGTACAACATAGGCGCGTCTATGAACTTTCGATTGTTTTGTACATCAGGGGCGCGTCCATAAACTTTCGATTCTTTTGTACACTTTTGAAATAAAAGGGTTTAATATTGCATCCTATTAGTTGCACGCAGCAATTTCAATATTTGGTATCAACACCAACTTCTTTTATTAAATACTGGTAATTATTAAATACTGTGATACGTGTTCAGAAAATTGCGAGCATCAGTTAACTCCAAGAATTGAATTCACTAATAATTTCAAATATCTAGTCATCTCAATTTTTGATTAATGATGAAGGAGAACAAATAATTAATTGTGATATTATGAACTTTAGTTCTAAAAAGCAGCAAATAAATGGAACTAATTTTACATTAAAAGCTGCCATTCTTATGAGGAAGCATCATCTATGGCAGGTCATTACACTTGTCTAGGCAAAAATGGCACTGAAAATTGGGATGAAATTAGTGATGGAATTATCAAGAAAAAACAGTAAAATTCCTCCTAAATTACATAATGTGGCTGTATTATTCATAGAGAAAATATAAACTTGAAATTGAAAATATATTTTAAAATTTATTTTGAAAATAATATTTATACTGAAGTCAATAATAATATAATTTTACTGAAATAAGAATATTAGAATTTATTTTGAAATATTAACAATGTTTTTGAAGTACGAGGCCTGTCTAAAAGATATCCGACCTTCGGACTAAAAAATATTTCAAAAACGTGACAGGGTTGGGACCCTAATCCCCTTCAAAATAAGCCCCTTGTGCTTGCACACACTTAGTCCACCGATCCATCCCCTGCCGGAAACACCTCTGGAAGTCTTCTTTTGGAATGGTGTTCATCTCTGCCGTCGCGTTCCGCATTATCTCTTATTTCGCCCCCTCTCAACAACAGCTGCCCTCCTAGCAGTTTGGGGCCTTTCAGAACGCTGGTCATAATCCGTTGATGTGCGGCCATTTTTTAATCGGTTGAACCATTCCTTAATTTGTGTTACACCTATCGCATCTTCCCCAAACACCTGCTAAATTTAACGCGACGGCGGAGATGAACACCCCGTAACGTATTTAAAATATTTTTTCTGGCCTAAGGTCGGATACGTTTTCAGACAGGCCTCGTATAGAATTTATTTTTATCTTTTAATATTTTTGTAACTTAATAGAAACCCTGAAGATTAAATTTTAATTTTGAAATTAATTTTGAAATAATAACCTTTTGGAAACTTATTTTAAATTTTTTCTTTAACTTACTTGAAACACAGAAATTGAAATTTATTCTTATTATTCTCAAACTTATTCTGAAAATCAAAGTTTTTCTGAATTTATTGAATATTTCAAATTCAAATATTCAACATATTTTTTTATTTTATTTTACTTTATTTTGAAAATTAAAATTTTAAAATAGAATTTATACTAAAGGCAATACTAAATGACTTATAGTATTTGAATTTATTCTGAAATAATTTAAATTTCTTTGAACTTATTTGAAACTAAAAAAATGAAATTCATTCTTATTATTCTGAAACTCATTCTGATCTTATTCTGAAAATCAGAGATTTTTTCAATTTATTAATTTGAAATAATTTATTTACTTAATTAATTTTTTCCAGCGGATGAGAAGTAATAAATGCAAGTGAATTATATGCTTTTATTATTGTGATGTCATAATGATTATTGGTTCAAATCAATTAGCAATTGTTACTAATATTTCCACCAACTCAAAGTCAAATCACTGATGCTTTGGGGTCTCGTTATTTGTTCCTTTTTAAAATTATAATAAACAAAATACATTGTACATTCTCAAACTGCAATACCTTTAAAAACGTTGACTAGACTGAAAAATGTGGACGCATGTGTATTAATATTTTTAAATGTAAACCTGGAAAAGTACAGCAAAAGTGAAATTAACTCTTAAAATATTGAAACTGGAATTGAGATTTGAAGAATTAAATGTAGAGTAAAATTATCGATGTAAAGAGAATAATAAACAATAATGTATTAGGTGATTCATTAAATAATGTCTAATTTGCTTAAAGTATCATTCGAAATGTGACGAATCCATGAGCGATTGCTCTTTACCACATTAGCTCGAGTAGAGTGTATTCTGTGGCTGACTCTTTACAGCTATGGAATCTGCCTGTATTAAACAATGTATCGATACTGCACAGATCAGGAAATTTTGATTTTTTTGTGTTATATGCAAAGCACATGTGTTTTTTTTTAAAATTTTAATTAAAAATAAAATTAAACCAAACTTTAACATACTTGACTTACATTTAACTCTTCCTAATAATTAACTCTCTCAAATTGTCAGCACCATTTTGTTCCAACTTCTGTATTTTTTAAAAACTTTTACTTATTGTAGTAATATTTGCATTTCTTTCAAGTGACATAAATTTTCAAAATCAGTAAGCCTTATATGTTAATTTGTAGTTTACATAAGGTGCTATTTAGACGAAATTTAAATTAAAGAACAAAATATTTACGGTGTTTTATGTGATTTTTGTGTTAATCAAAATACCAATATAAAAGAAAGAGCTAAGAAAAAAAACTCGTATGTATCTGCCATTTTAGCAACCTTGTGACCAAGTGTGATTTTATTATGGTACATTTAATTCTTCAAATCTCAATTCAAACTTCAATATTTTAAGAGTTAATTATATAGTAGTAGTCTAGTATATATATATATATATATATATATATATATATATATATATATATATATATATATATATAGTGATTTTCCACTGAAAGACTTGGGACTATAAGTTTTTTTAAATATAGTTTTAATGGTTGAGAAACTTCCGAGACTATATATATATATATATATATATATATATATATATATATATATATATATATATATATATATATATATATACATATATATATATACAGGGTGGGCCAAAATAAGGGTCCTATCTTTAAATTTGAATAACTTGAATTTGAATAACTTCCACAAAATAAAAGTTAAACTCACCAAACTTTATGTGTGTGTAGACTGACCCTTCCGAGATTTTTTGAAATAAACAAAACAAATTTTAGCCGAAAAACACTTCTTAAAACTTACAAAAACTAAAGTATTGTTTTTTACACTGTTTTGAGTTTTTTAAGCAAAAATAATGTTTTACTAAATGAGGGTACGTTCCTTAGGGCTAATACGGCTCATGCTTGCTTCGGAAGGGGTCCTTTACTTATTCTTAAAAAAAAATATAAAAAAATCAATAAATAAAAAAGTTATGAATTTTTAAAATATATATATATATATATATATATATATATATATATATATATATATATATATAATTCTAGTTGCATCGCAAAGAGACAAAACATAGATTTATTTATATAAATATATAAAAAATATTTTAAATCTCTATTATACAAGTGAGTACTTCACGTGGAGTTTAGCTCAATTATTAGGATTTTAAGTCAAACAGAGCTCATATTTCATAACTAAGTAGAAGACAAAATCGATGACATAATCAACATTTTAAAATCATGCTAAAAAGTGCAACATCAACTAATTATTTGTGTACATATGTTTTAGATATTTTTATTGTCACTTCAGCACAATAATTCTTTATCAATTCTTTATCAATTTGTTATAGGAAAAACTAACAATGGAATTGTTAAATGATCACACACGCATAAAACAACAACAAAACAGAATCTAGAATCTTTATTTTCTTTTTTTCCGCCGATAAAATTGCTCTATTTATATATATTGACAAATGCATGTTTGTCTTTACAAATATATACATTAATATATTTATTTATCTTCCTTCCACAAGGTAAGATGTGACACAAGGTCGGGAAAGTTGGATTTGAAGAGCCAGCGCCCGAGAAAGTAAGCACTCCGACCATTTAGGGGCGCCTCAGGCAGTAAGCAATAAACTTACCCCTCCGCAAAGAGGGGAGGCAAAGCCTTGGAGGGTGGACCCCCTAGAACTGCACAGAACAGTCCCATAGACCGGCGTAAATCAAGCCCAGAAGGCCAAGACAATACCAGTCTACGGGGATTATCAGCTAAAGCTGTTAATTCGTTACGTTAGGCTTGAACAAACCCGTGACTAAATCTTTCCAACACAATTTGTCTCACAGAAAAAAAAAACTACCGCCACTCCCCGTTACTATGTCAACCCGTAAGTAAGTCTGATCTTACTCGCACTTAACCTTTCAAAGTTTTCATGGAAGAAGCTGACCGCTGTCACTTCAGTCAATGCAGATGTGAGCTTTTGACCTCGCGTACTCGTCGAAATTTTCAAAATAAGGCTGGCAGACACAATAATAATTATTTAGTCGGTTAAGAAAATGACTTGCATAGATAACATATGTAATATGCATATATACCACATGTAATATACCGCGTATATAATGCGCCAGATGCTACACATTTTGATGTAGATAATATTATATTAGGTATAGATGATACTATATAGTAGGGGAGGTCGATTTTTCACTTTAAAAAAAATATCAACTTCTGTTTAGTAAGGAAAGTTGTGTATTCGTATAATACATACTCATACCCAAAATAGATCTCTTACTTTTACGGTTATTTGAGGAATGGTTTGGTTTGGTAGTTTTGTTTTACGGCATATCAACCCTTTTTGGGTTATTTAATGCCGAAACTGGTCTTGTTTTCTTCTCTTTTTTGTTTCTTTCCCCTTTTAATATCTGTTTCTATTTAACCCATAGTTGGGACCCTAACAGGTACTACCACTCCGGGTCAGGGTGGACCTGGGAGCAATGGTAATTAAGAGGAGGCTCCACATTCCCCAAAGTCCGTAAGCCGGATCTCACCATCGGATGTAGTTTAAGGTCATATCCAGGACCGGGAGTAGGGTAGGAAAAATAAAAATAAAAAAGGGGAGGGAGAAAGGGAGAGGGGCTGTTGTTTTGGTTTTTGGTTTTGTAGAACATAATTAAGTTTTACAAACAAAAAAAAACAAAACAAAAAAAAAACGTCAATGTAGGTGAATTTCGTCTTAGGGAGCCACAGGGCAGCCTGATCTGGTATCACCAGTATTTGAGGAATGACATCAAATATCGTCTCCATAAATGTACTGAACAATTCTCGGTCTTGAAACATTTAGCCTATAAAATGGTTAGAAAATTCATTAATTTTGACATCTAAACCAGAAAAGGTTGTCATTTTGTTTCATTAAAATAAAATGAATACAGTAAAACGAATAAAAAAAAAAAATTAGCCCCTCCCTCCCATCACCATCGACATCTCCGGCATTCGGCTTTTTACTTTATTAAGCTGGAACAGTGATAACATTTTAAAAGATTGAAAGAACAGGTAATATTTTGTTGTTCTAAATGAAACAACAACAAAAATGTTTAGTCCTGAAAGATCATTTAATTTAGAAAACACAATTTTAATTCGAACAGTTCTAAAAAAAACAATGGAAGATATTTGAAAATGAAAACAAGTAAAAAAAAGGTCTCTAATATGTGTTAGACTTAAAAATGTAAATTATCTACAATAATACGTTATAAAAATAATCGTGTGTAAAGATTAACATATTTTATTATTCTCTACACAGTCGGAGAAGAATAAAATATTATTCTTCTTCTGGTCTAATTATTTTTGAAAAAGGGATGTCTTTTCCCGAAATATCAAATAGTGATTTTTAATCACCCGGACATCACACGAACAGCTAAAACACTCTTGTTGTTATGTAAGAAAAAAAAAAAATAAATAAATAAAAGGAAAAAAAAGGAAAAATAAATAGTAAGTCTTATATCGTATTCGATTTATTTTTATTGTTTTTGTTCCTTTCCTTTCAACTTGCATCTTACCCGGAATTGCATTGCCCACAGCCTTTCAAAAACTTACTACTACTATACCCAGCAATGCTTCAAGCAAACTACCATTCTCTACTATATTTTATTAAATTTCACTATGTATGATCCCTTAAAAGCAAATGATAGCATCATTTTATGACACAACACCTTTGCAAGTATTTGTTTGTGTCTTGCTTCAAACCGATTGGGAAGCTTCTGTTCTTAACTTGACTGCCCTTACACCACTTTCAGAATGTGACTATAGAGTACATATCCACTATTCACGGAGGCATAGAGTATTGTTGCCATAACTGAACTATTGCACCAGTCACTAGTCTCTCTTTCATAGACAGGGTCTAAAAATAAGTTTCTAACCTAATAGGTCCCACACTGTCTTTCAAGATCCAGCCTATGTCTCATCGTCGCAATGTTTTACAAGTACTTCAACGGAATGTGCATCGACAAACCTGCTGCACTTGGGCTCTCTCAACGTAAATACCCCCGACCAATGCGATGACTAGCAGAATCCCACCCCTTCACTGAAGAGATCCACAGATGCTGGAAATTTTCCTACTCTAATAGCTTGCATTTGGAATGAACTTCCTGTTTCCTCAATGGTATTAACACGAAGAAATTTAAATGTAATGTGAACAAACATCTCGCTGCACAACTCTCAACTTAGGATTTCCCCATAAATCTGTCCCCTAATTCACAATAGCCCCTTACATCTCAGTTGATAAAAGTTGTGCATTTTAGTGTATTGTTATTATTGATCGAGTATGAACATTTTGAAAGGAAAAACTTAACATATATATATATATATATATATATATATATATATATATATATATATATATATATATATATATATATATAGTCTAAAGATACTTTCAGTCATTAAAAAAGAAAAAAAAAAAAAGTAAAAAAAGTAAAATGCAGTTTAAATTCCCAGACAAACTAACTAAATCCAAGATATTGCAGACTTAACATTCGTTGAAAAATTAATAAATGAAAAAATATAAGTAAAATAAAAAAAAAAAAAAAAAAAAAAAGGGGGGTTAATTATCTAAGAGTGAAACAAAAACAGGAAACCTTAAGCGTCTAATATTAACACGGGGATCATCAGCTGTTTACCATGTAACTGTTTCGGAGATTTAAAAACAGGACAGTTTTAATATTCATGGCTCTCCAATGGTACTGATTATACGACCATTTCCCCAATAATGAAGTGTCGAAATAATTCAGCTTAAAATATCACTAATATATACATAAAAAAATAATAATAATGATAATATAATAATAATAATATATTACCCTTAAGACTACCGTATGATATAGTAATTTGCATATCAAATAACATTAATTATAACAATAATAAAAAAAAAAAAAAAATAATAATACTATCTAAACACTATATCCAAAAATCATTCTGCAATATGGTAGCTAGTAATAAAATTATATAGGAATCAAAGTTGCATTAAAATATAAATAAAAAATAAAGCTTAAGTACCTTTGGTACCAGAAAAGTAATTAGATAAGAGGAAGGAAACCTAGTCATACAGATCTAAATACCCAATATATATATATATATATATATATATATATATATATATATATATATATATATATATATATATATATATATATATATATGTGTGTGTGTGTGTGTTGTTTTGAAAGCTTACCAAAACATTTCGTTCACAAAATCATTCATCACCACAAAATATTTTTTTCCATTAAAAGTTTATTTATTTATTTATCAGATTCATCAAAATTAAAGAGTTTTTTCCCTACACGTGTTTCTCTACGATGCAGGTCCTTGCTTGGCAGATCATCAGGGGAGTTATGTACCTGGAACAAGAATTTCAGCAACTGCCAATACCCAATGTGGTGTTGCCCTAATTGAAGTCATTTAAAGCTCTCTCTCTCTCTCTCTCTCTCTCTCTCTCTCTCTATATATATATATATATATATATATATATATATATATTCATGCAAGTGTGTTTGAATAGTTTATGTCTATTCCTTTTCTGTTCACTTTCTTATGAAAATAATATGAACGATATATCATAAAATGAAATGCCCTGAAAGACAAGGTGTGTGAAAAAGACAAACGAAAAAAAAAATTACATACAGAAAAAAAATCATTATGAAATGAGATTTCACTAGTTTCGTTCGGTTGGATCAACGGATGTCTTCAGAAATAGTGAAGATTTTAAATGTATTTGATAACGGTATATATATATATATATATATGAATAAATGCGAAAGTTATATATAAATATATAAATGAATAAATGCGAAAGTTATATATATAAATGAATAAATGTGAAAGTTATATATATATATATGTATAACTTTCGCCTTCATTTATATATATATAGTGAAAAGGTTCACACGGAATTTTCCCCCTATACGATTGATTTTACACTTACCTCTACGAATCGGATTTCTTTACAACTCTGACTGCTTAAAATCATTCCATACGCAAGAGCCAATTTTTACCATTGCTTCAAAATCTTCGAGTCTGATCTTACGAACTCATCACGTTTCTTCAACGGTAGATCTTGCCTACATCCTCTACATTACCTTATATTCTTTTATATTTTCATACCTTTTCAAATGTATATATTTGCTAATTTTTTTACTAACTTATTTGTCAGAAAATCCTCTGACGATGAGATTACATTTTTGAAAAACCATGGTTTAAGGAAGGAATAATAAAATATTTTTTTCATATGAAGCCATTGTTTTTAACTATTGGTGATTTAATAGATATTGTATTCTACACAATTTTTATTTTCATCATTTACCTATATATATATATATATATATATATATATATATATATATATATATATATATATATATATATATATATAAATAAATATGAATTATTTATTACCTGCAGACATCGATGTTTCATACTAACGCAATATCCAGTGCAGGAAGTTAATTTCCGACGGTCGGCGGGCGCGAACTCCGATGAAAATCGCCACTGATTCGCAGTCAATATATATATATATATATATATATATATATATATATATTAAATGAATATGTTGCGTTAAATTTTTTTCTTCGGCCTGATTGCGGCGAATGTACACTGATGAAGCCTTCTCGTAAGTGTTTATGATATTTTATATATCATGAATATATATTTTTCCGTATGGACAAAACACTTGTCTAACAATAAGGTGTTTTTGGATGAAATCTGGAATATTTTTTTAATAATTATTACATATATATATATAAGCGGTGATCTATCAATAAAACAAAGTCGTAATAATAAAACATTTCTCGTAACAGAAAGTGAAACCTTTTGTAAAATGTGTTAATTGTGCTCGATTTCAACGTCCCATAACATTTCACGTCTAGACTCGATGGTGCAACTTCTGATAACCATATGTTTTATTTTTATATCGAAAGATATTAATATATCTTAATGTTCCTCGTTTTTGGAATATGGAAAATTTTGCTTGTAATTATAAAAGGAAACTTTGCATCAATTTTGACACGTTGTCAAAATTGATGGCCCCTTTTTGTACGGCATCTCGGGTCAGAGGTCAACGGTTTAACGGGTTTTGATTTTAAGTGCTGTCAAATACGAATCGATTTTCTTGGAAGAATTTTCATTTATTTTTATCTTTATAATGTAGGGAATGTATGCAATCTCCGGAGATGAAATAGTTTTATGAAGGCGTATAAATAGCTACACGGCATAATCACGTTAATACGCCGGTTCTTGATGAATCACCGAAGTTAAGCGACGCCGAGCCTGATCACCATTAGGTGGATGACTAAGGCGTGGCATGTGGTTGAAGGGAACGTTGGCGAACCTTCTTGCAAAAAAAACCCTGCAAAACTAATGTCGTCAAAATCATCTGCCTCTAACCGGATAATGCTTGTGAATTTAGCATTCCCTAGCAACTCTCTCGTTTGGGGGAAACTGGCTCAATCAGATGAGAGTGAATCGGCACACACACACACACATTTTATATATATATATATATATATGCTTTATATGCACCATTCCTTCACTTATATAGAAGTTGAATGCCTGTATGTCTCGCCGCTTTAAATGTGTTAAAATCATCATTGTTTATAAGCTGTTCAGAACTGGCCTATCGGTTAGCGTCGTTGGATTGGGGTTGAAAAATACTTGTAATCCAGGGGTTCGAATCGTGTGACCGGTAGTGAATAGTCATAATTCTATGCTGATGAGTCTCGATTGAAAAGAGACGAAACATAGATAAATAAACAATAACAAATATTTATATTTGAAGCTCCTCGTTAAAACGTAGAGCACTGTAAATGGTAGTACTAACATAGCGTGACGTCACTTGCTTTATATGCATCATTCCTTCACTTATATAGAAGTTGAATGCCTGTATGTCTCGCCGCTTTAAATGTGTTAAAATTATCATTGTTTATAAGCTGTTCAGAACTGGCCTATCGGTTAGCGACGTTGGATTGGGGTTGAAAAATACTTGTAATCCAGGGTTTCTATGCTGATGAGTTTCGATTGAAAAGAGACGAAACGTATACGTCCATAGATAAATAAACAATAACAAATATTTATATATATATATATATATATATATATATATATATATATATATATATATATAAATTATATATACATATATAGGTTTAAAACGTAGTTTCTGTTACAGACACACACCAAACCCGATAAAATAGACAACTTTCAAATGCTTTGATAAGCAAAAGTAATACTGCCCAGCTCAGGAATTGAACTTGCTACCTTCACCTGCGACCCCCAAACAGAAAACAATGCAATCTGTATTAAAAACATTCAAAAGGGTGGAATTCATTAATCTCATTGTTTTTTTGCATAAAAAGATCATTTTTAATTTTGATTTTCGTCTTACTTCTTACTTCTGGTAAAACGTAAATTTGGGAGGTGATCGTTCTGAAGTGGATACTGACGTCAACTAACGACTCGGGCGAGCCAAGTTCGAATCTAGTCAGTTCCATGGCACCATTTTAATTATCGATGTTGACAACCTTCACTTGGTTCCTCCTGTAATCACCTGATTTACAGAATAAACTGGAGAAACCAATCCCAAGAACAGAATATCCTCGATCAAAAGTCATGGCATGATGATTCATACGAATTTACGTCTATTCTAACTTTATTCGCAATGTTCCACTTAGCTTTTGAGGGAGAAGCGACGGACACTGTATATATTACATCGCTTGAAGATCAGGTTTCTCCCCCAGTGCGATCTTTTAATGTTTTATACATTACAGACTTCAAGAACTTTTGGCAAACCAGAAGAGTACCCAAGTCAAAGTCAGCAGCAAACGGTGTCTGGTCAGATTTAGTTCCTGATATTAAAGACTTTCTGTTTTTGGTCGCTTACTCTTCCAGTTGTCCAAGTTTTGTACTAATTTGTATTTATTAATTTATGTATTAAATTGTTAGGTGAAAGTAAAGAAACGTTAACAAAGCCCCCCCATCCCCATGTAAAGAATGGCTTTCTAAATAATCTTCTGCAGTTTACGTACCGTGTTGAAATAATAACGTTATTATTCATTCTTAACACGGGGAGAAGTGCTTTATTAACTATTCTGCACTTTCATCTTACAATTTAATAAATAAATTAATACTTTTGGGAAACTGACGTTGTCCTTTTGGCCAAGATCAAAGGTTAGTATCTGTTCCGATGGATACTGCACCCCATAGACTGGTACTGTCTTGGCCTTCGGGGCTTGATTCCGCCTGTTTATGGGTCTGTCCTGTGCAGTTCTAGGAGGTCCACCCTCCCAGGCCTTGCCTCCCCTCTTTGAGGAGGAGTAAGTTTATTACTTACTGCCTGAGGCGCCCCTACCGGGGAATGCCGACGGGACTGCCCAGGCAATTTTTAATGGCCAGAGTGCTCATCTTCTCGGGCGCTGGCTGTTCAAGTCCCACTTTCCCGACCCGACCTTGGGTCACATCTTACCTTGTGGGAGTAAGATAAAACTGGCCTTGTGCCTAACCTCCTGGAGAGCAGGTAAATAAAACTCTCGCATGACGTTACTGACCGAACACCGTTAGCTGTTGACTTTGAGTCGGGGTTTGACGAACATTTTACATGCGTAATTCCACCGGATAAAACGATTTTTTTTCATATAAAAAGCAAAGGTTCATGTAAAGCATTCACAAAACATACATTTTATGAGACATTCCTTAAAATAACTGACAATCAGAGATATAACATCTTTAATATAAGTTGTAAAATTAGTATTAAATACTGAGATATTTTCAGAAATAAAACAGTCGATAATTTTTTTCATACAAAATAATTCGCTGGTATAAATTTAGTCTTTTTTACCATAAATTATCCCTAAAATAAAAATTCATAACATTTTAACATAAAAAGGTCTCAAAAGTGTTCGATGATATTTTATGAAATAAAAAAAATAGTTTTGTAATTTTCGTAATTTATGACAAAAAATGAGGAAAAAAACACATATCATAAAAATAAAACTTCAAGATGGCGCCGACCAACAACTGAACAGTCATTAAATTATGGCAGATTTATTACCTTTTTAAAAAGAAGATACAAAATTTGTCACAGAGGAGTTAACTCCCTTGATTTTCAACGGATCATGATTTTAGTGAGTTTTTTTTTTATCAGACTGTTGTCCTAGATTAATATTATTTTGACTAATTCTCGGCAGATGTACTCTCCGGCCTTCTTTAGGTTTACTGATGTTTTTCCCGCATTTAAATAAGATTGTTATTTATATTTGCTGCATTGTTTACGCTAACGTTTACTACTGACTGAAATTTAATTAACTGGTTCTTGCGAAGTTTATTTTGTTAACTGGCAAATAGACCCGGTGTTGGCCTGGATTGGCTGAGAAAGCCTATATCATAATGTTCCAAAACCATAACACCATATAAACCTTTTCTACTCTAATTTTTTTGCATTCTATAATTTCGGTAAAGTTATAGTCCTTAACAAATGCGAGACACACTCAGCCTTTCCCGGAAATCTATGAGGATCCTTGTGGTTTCCCGCTCATTTTTTCTTGAATTTTAATTTCTATAATATTTAAGTTATAAATAAAGTAAAACGCTGTATTTCTTTTTGTTGGTGTTAGGCGCGAACGTAGACCCCACGATAATGTTGTACTACCTTTGATCAAAACGAAATATATTTGTGATTTTAGTTTATGTATATGTATATGTATATGTATATGTATATGTGTATATGTATATGTGTATGTATATATGTATATGTATATGTACATATGTATATGTATATGTATATGTATATATGTATTTGTATATGTATATGTATATACATATATGTATATATGTATATGTATATGTATATGTATATATGTATATGTATATGTATATGTATACGTATATATGTATATGTATATGTATATATATATGTATATGTATATGTATATATGTATATGTATATATGTATATGTATATATGTATATGTATATGTATATATATATATATGTATATGTATATATGTATATATATATGTATATGTATATATGTATATGTATATGTATATGTATATGTGTATATGTATATGTATATGTATATGATATCCTTCGTTCAGTCTCGAGATACAACATATACCCCCTGTAAGAATGACTGCGCGTGTAATAATAAGACAAGGTGTGCGCAATCTCCAACCATTCTTCTCCTTAGTCGGTACTGCCTGATTCCAATGGCAAGGAAAGGTCCAGGACGATTAGAAACAATACCGATATAAGCAGAGAGCACATCCAGCACCTAGTATTTCCAAATGGTCACATATTTTATAGTACTGACCAGGTTCAACGTCGCTAAAGACCAGTGATCTAACGGGAACAGGTGTGTGAACGTGATTATGCCGGTATATATATATATATATATATATATATATATATATATATATATATATATATATATATATATATATATAATTGTTTTTAAATTCCCGAAACAGTTTTTCATGGTAAACAACTGATGATTCCTTAAAATAGTGTTAGAAACTAACTAATATAATAACTGTAAAAAATAAATTGACTTACATGAGTGATTTTCCACTGGAAGACTTGAGACTATAAGTTTTTTAAATTTTTTTTTTATATAGTTTTCATGGTTGAGAAACTTCCGAGACTATATATATATATTTATATATATATATATATATATAAGAAAAATAAAATGATGAAAATTAAATTAGACAATTTACAATATTTATTAATTCATCAAGTGTTTAAGCAAATAAAAAATTACGCTTAATCCATGGATTGTGAAAGATAGGCTCTTCTCATTAAAGGAGAAAAACAAGCAAAATAATAAATTATTAGTTAGCATAAATTTGAAAATTTACCTATTGAAAGAAAAATAATTATTTACGATATATATATATATATATATATATATATATATATATATATATATATATATATATATATATGGTCTCAGAAGTTTCTCAACCATTAAAACTATATAAAAAAACAAACAAAAAAAAACTTATAGTCCCAAGTCTTCCAGTGGAAAATCACTCATGTAAGTCAATTTATTTTTTACAGTTATTATATTAGTTTATTTCTAACACTATTTTAAGGGATCATCAGTTGTTTACCATGAAAAACTGTTTCGGGAATTTATTATATATATATATACAAAGACAGAGAAAGAGAGACAGAGAAAGAGAGATAGAGAGAAAGAGAGAGACAGACATACAGACAGAAAGACAGACATACAGAGAGCATACCCCTAGGGTTGATAATTAGCACAATGTGTGACATGTATTCTTACTTTGACAATATATATGCTGTCGGTTGCTTAAATCCATTCGGAATGTTAGAATAACATAAGAATGAACAAGAAACTACTGGTGTTCGGTTTTCATTTTACAGTAGCCACCATTGTTTCGCTAACTCCGTTTCGTTCTTAAGTTCTGGATTTACGAATAAGTGTTTGTGGTCATAGAAATGTTGTTTTTAATTTCCCGCGGAAATGCCGATGTATACTTTCTTTTCCCTGTTGTTATCTTCCGAACATATCGTGACCTTATAAACCACGCACTCTACTTTACAGTTACCGTCCGGTGGGCATTCATTCTTCACCTGACAATTACACTTATTTACTTTAGTCTTAATGTTATTAGAATTATTTGATATTTTCTGATTATGTGTACTTATTATCTGTAATGCATATATAATTTGTTATAATTGTTGTTGTTGTTTTGAATATATAAATAAGAGACTTTAACAGGTGAGGGCTTGCTTGTGTCTTGACACTTAGTGAACGGTACAGACATAATATTATCCTATCAATTTTCTTGGTACAAGAGTAACTAATTTTAATTGTTTTTCTATTGAAAATCTTACTTTGTGGATTGTTCGCGTTAAAATACTTGTCTATTAGGTTCAAGAATGCTTTAGTTATGTTGATGTTGGATAGTTGACAGTAAGGTGGGTTTAACCATATTATTTTCCGGCCTCTATTCCTGAATTTATTTTTATTTTTCTTCTCAGTATATTCGAGTTTTTAAGTGTAGCTACTGCTATCTAGTGCTTTATTATATAAGTGTTTATTCGCTTCAAAACTTTTCTTATTTACCGAGAGTTTATCAATTCTAGTGTTAATCGTTTTAGGTATTTGTTTAATTATACACTTCGGGTTGTTGGAGTTAATGTTAATATAAGATGATGTGTGTTTGTCTTTATTAAAGGGTTTGTATATCCCCTCTTTCAAGTTCAGGGTAATTTCTAGATAATTTACTTCTTTAGAATTTCGGGTTATATTTATTTTCAGTCCTAAATATTTAAAAGTTCTTATTATTTTTTGTGTATTTTTGATACCAGGGGCGCGTTATTATTAGGGATAACAATTAATCCATCATCTCTATATAAACCACTAAGTTAGGCTCTACAATTTTACTAATAGTGTAAATTATAAAAATACCCACCAGATCGGCAATCTGTGCAGAGTCAAATGCTCCCATCGGGACATCAAAGTTTTTATTGTTCAGTTTAATCCATGTTTCCTGATTATTTACAAGGATGGATTTACGACAAGCCATAATCAATCTTACCTGTTCATCGGATATATTCACGAAGTTCCTAGCATAGTTGATGCTGTTGGTAACTAACTCTTTAAAAATTGAGGGGTAAACATCCATTATGTCGAATTGGATAAATGAGGCATTCCCTTTGTTTTCAATTAGTTCAAATCATTTAATGGTGTCTGATGAATCCTTCCAAAGATTACGTTGTGTAGCTTCCAGCGTCACATTCATAATGTTCCTGAGAATCTCCCTAGAGACGTGGCCAAGTTCATATTTGGTGAAGTTAATACGTCTAGCCTGTTTTTATTCTGAAAATTCTTATTGTAGTCTTTGATGAGGATATATGGATTCCTCCTATCTATCTCCTTCATTCTATGCTCAATATTTAGTTTAGATGTGAATTCTCTAGTGTCCTTATTTATAATAGTCTCCGTTCCATAAATATCCTTTCTATTATTAGTAGAGATCTTATCCAAAATAGTTCTATTATATTCCAATGGGCACATCCTATAATATTTGCTGACTTATCGGTCTTGGCCCCAAACTTGTTAGATCTCTTAATCTCCGCAATGTCCTTCCTCAGTTTGGTCTGAAACCGGTTAGTATACTTTCTAAACCTAATCCTCTTGACTAGGTTAAACAGATCAGCTTCGAAGAGCTTCAAAGCCTCAATGAGTTTCGATGGATTTTGGGATCTGAAGTTAAATGTTTCCTTTTGATCAATTTCTGCGTTCCTTTAAAAGAAATACGCCTTCCATCTCAATCTGTTGGGGAAATCCGTGATTCTATCCATTAGGAAGAATGTGAAGCTGTGCGAGCTGGGGAAGGTATATTTTTCAGTGAATCTCTCTATGTCTCTGTCTCTGTCTCTGTCTGTCTGTCTCTCTCCCTCTCTCTGTCTCTGTCTCTGTCTCTGTCTGTCTGTCTATCTGTCTGTCTGTCTGTCTCTCTCCCTGTCTCTGTCTCTGTCTCTGTCTCTGTCTCTCTCTCTCTCTCTCTCTGTCTGTCTGTCTGTCTGTCTGTCTGTCTGTCTGTCTGTCTCTCTCTCTCTCTCTCTCTCTCTCTCTCTCTCTCTATATATATATATATATATATATATAGTAAAATCTTCCGGCAATGGTAAAAGTAAAAAAAAAATACCTATTCCCGTTGGAAATTAGCTTCCTGCACTGAAGATTGCGTTAGCATGAGACATCGATGTCTGTAGGTAATAAATAATTAATATTTATTTATAAATATTATATATATATATATATATATATATATATATTATATATATATATATATATATATATATATATATATATATTATTTCATGTATCCACATAAAATGTTATAAGGGAATATAATTTTTTATGTATCGATTTTCAGTATTTACTTCAAAAGTGCTCGATACGTAAGTAGAGCTAGGTTGTAAGTTATGAAATTATATTTATGGCAATTAAGCTACACAGAGACTTCCACATTTGATCCCTGGAGGGAATCGTCAGGCTAAAATGCTTGAGTTTAGTTTGGCCGTGTGTTAACCAATCAGATTCTTTGTTGTTCTCTTAGCCAATCGTTGGGCTTCTTACGAACAAAGGTTCGGTTGATTTTACTTCCTATTTCCTATTCTATTATTCCGTTTTCTATAGTATGATGCATTCCTGTTTTATTGTTGTTCTCTTAGCCAGTCGTTGGACTTCACAAACATAGGTTCGGTTTAATTTACTTCCTATTTCCTATTCTATTGTTCTGTTTTCTATGGAATGGCTTATCTATGTTTCTTTGTTGTGTCAATAAAATGGGTGACCTTGTTTTTACACGTGCTTGCTTATATATCTATTTTCGGTGTTAGTCTTTTAGTTTTTAGACTTTAGTTTATTTATTTATTACGTATTGTTAACCTAAGGTAAATTTTATTCTGTGCCGGCAGTTTTTTGCTATTTCACTTTAACAGTTTAATAGATTTTGAGGGCCTTTAAAGTTTAGGATTTCAAATTTCATATCTCTCTCTCTCTCTCTCTCTCTCTCTCTCTCTCTGTATATATATATATATATATACAAATGAAAGAAGAGAAATAAAAGATGTCAAAATACAAAATCTGTTGCGTCTTCAGTTGTTCAAAACAAATTATATGCAAATAAAAGAATATTTATTTTTACTTCTTTAAGCCATGTCTTTTCAAAGAATTAATTCTTCTCATAAGCGGAATACAGATAGATAAGTTGTTAACTATGTAAGTTCAATTAAATATGTAAATATTCAATTCGAAACATAAAATTCTGTTTATTCGATGGACGTCATATTTCATATTGAAATATTTATTTAAAAGACGGGAGTATATTAAATATTTATTTACAAGCATAATAAAATAAAATTTTAAAAATACATATTTTTCACGTGACGGGATCATGAGATGATATTAAAATTTAATACATTATAAAAAATTATTAAAAAAAAGATTAATTTATCGTCGCTAAATTTCATGTTTGACAAAAATATTTAGATAAATATTGGATTTCAAGAACATATTAGTACAAATCACTGCCACCCTCTCGGTCTCAAATCGCAACCTATGCCTTCCCATAATCGAAGCCTTACTAATTCGAGCAAACAAACCTTCTATCAACAAAGCTCGATACGAGAGGAGAGAGGGTGTACTAAAATACTCTTAATAAGAAAAAAATAAAATAAAAAATAGTTTTAATCGACTTTCTTAATAAATTCACCAATTTAAATTTTTGTAACTCCTTACGTGCCTGATGAAGACGCATGTGAGTAGAAAACGTTTACAGTTTTGGCGAGTTCTTTAACACTTGAGCAGAACAGAAATTGTCACTGTTGTTTAATCAAACATGCATAAACGAAGAAATATTGCCTAAGTATATATATATATATATATATATAGAGAGAGAGAGAGAGAGAGAGAGTGAGAGAAATAGATAGAGATAGATAGATACATAGAAATGTAGATAGATAAGTAAAGCTAAATGCTATTACTCAGACACAGAAAAACCTCAAGATTGCATATATGTTAGGTGAAGTTAATCAAGTCCGTCAGATATCAATGGATATTTCAGTAATTATATCATATATATATATATATATATATATATATATATATATATATATATATATATATATATATATATATATATATATATATATGTATATACGTATATATATATATATATATATATATATATATATATATATATATATATATATATATATACAGGGTGATTCATAAGTCACTTCACTTAGCTATTTAAAATGTCATTTACAATTGAAGAGCGAATTTTTATTGTTAATCATATGGCCAAATTTGATGAATCTCCCACACTTGTTGAAAGGCAATGGAAACGTGATGTGAACAGAAAGCCTCCTTCGCACAACACCATAATCAATCAAATATGCTATAAAGAGTCGTAAATTCCTTGCAAAAAAGAATGGAGCTATGCATGCAGAACGAAGGTGGAAATTTTAAAAATGTGCTGTAATTTTAAACTCCCATAAATAAATTTGTTGAATAAACTTTCTGTTTTGTATTACTGTATTTTTAAACTTTAGAATTTCAAAAATAAATAGCTAAGTGACTTATGAATCACCCTGTATATATATATATATATATATATATATATATATATATGTAACAGCTCGATGGTGTAGAACTAGATCTCTAATAAAATTTGAATATTGTGTAACCCTCAGTAAATGTATCGAACAAATCTTCGTAAGTTCATCGAAAAGACATTTTTATTGTTTCGGATTACCTCACCAACGTACATCTTATGATATATCGAATGTTCAAGCAAACATTAAACTTCTTGAGAAGGCCTTCGTCAAGAAATATATAAAAAGTTTACCCTCCTGGAGGGAGGAAACTGAAATGCCTTCACTGTCCATTTATCATTTATATTTTTTCCTATACAGAAATGTGATACTTAGAAGGCAATACAATGCAGAGGTGTGACGGATAGACACAAGTTGGAGCTATAATGGTGGAACAAATGAAATAGTTTCACCTTTAATACAATGTATACATACACATATATATATATATATATTTATTTTTTTTTTTTTACAAACACACATATATCTGTTTATCTACACAATGTTACAATGTTATGTAATACTTGTATCAAGATGGTTTGATGGAAACTCCGTATGATATAATATTTCGGGAACCCTTCTCTTCTCAGAACCGTGCTAAACTCAAGTGAAACTATTTAACTTGTTCCACCATTATATGTCTTATTTGCTCCAACTTGTGTCTATCCGTCACATATCTCCATTGTATTGCCTTCTAAGTATCACATTTCTATATACTAATAATCAATGCTTCAAGCAAACTACATAAACCTCTTATTTTTCTGTATATTATTATATATCATATTTTGCATTTTTATATATAATTTTATTTTTCACAACATGTTATTTAATGAGAAAAAGTCTATTAGTGTCTATTTTGTATCTAAGAGTTTGGATCGTGGTCGAATTAGTACCATGTGCGCAAATCCTCTATCCGATGTAGTTATATTTAATCTATAACAATTGATAAAATAATCCGTTAAAAATTGACACAAATAAAAGATGCATATTTTTACTGGCTTTAGGTGCATATTTTCACTGACCGTAGGTGCATATTCTCATTGACCTTAGGTGCATATTCTCACTGACCGTAGGTGCGTATTCTCACTGACCTTAGGTGCATATTCTCACTGACCGTAGGTGCATATTCTCATTGACCGTAGGTGCATATTTTCACTGATCTTAAGTTCATATTTTCACTGACCTTAGATATGCATGGTTTGAGACGTTTTTGCTTACTTCTGGAGCTTATTCTTTCGTAGTAACTACATTTTTCACAATTCACATGGGAGTGTATATAGGCATCTTAGTTATTCTGTGTTTGTTTCTAATCATTGATAATCGATATATATATATATATATATATATATATATATATATATATATATATATATATATATATATATATATATATAGTCTCGGAAGTTTCTCAACCATTAAAACTATATATAAAAAAACAAAAACAAAATTATATAAAAAACAACAAAAAAAACAAACTTATAGTCTCAAGTCTTCCAGTGGAAAATCACTCATGTAAGTCAATTTATTTTTTACAGTTATTATATTAGTTAGTTTCTAACACTATTTTAAGAGATCATCAGTTGTTTACCATGAAAAACTGTTTCGGGAATTTAAAAACAAGACAGTATTTAATTTCATGGCTTCCCAGCAGAGTTGATCAGACCCCACTTCCCTTAAAAGACAAAAACATAAACGTTCTTTATACTAAATTTACGTTTTGTTCCATATAAATGTTTTGCTAACTTATATTAGTTATTTAAGACACAAAAAAAAAAAAAATTCTTTACCTGCGCTGTTCGTCTGTCTAATAAAATTTATCCGTTACTCACAAAAATGTTGCTGCATTTTAAAGTGTTTGGACGAATCCATTACACTATTATTTAAGTGATTAATGTATTATTTTTAGTTTTATATTATAAATATAAAAAACATCAACACATCAAAAAATAAAAGATAAATAAATAAATATGTATATACATATATATATATATATATATATATATATATATATATATATATATATACATACACACATACATATATATACCTTTAGTTCCTCCTTTTCTCCCTCGTCCTACTTTGTTGTCCATCTCCCCGTTGTTGTCAACCTCAAATAAATATCAATCTTCCTTGTTCACTATAGTTTTTCTAATCTGCGTTCCCAACTGTCGACTTTTTTCTTTTCTCATTGTTTCAAATCTGCGTCTATAAGTTAACCGTTAATTTGCTCTCTTTTTCTTCTTCTTCTTTGCCAACTCCCGGTGTTTAAACTCGGCGTTCATAACTGTCGGTTTTCTTCTTCTTCTTTTTTTAACATTTCTTTCTTTCTTTCTACTGTATTTTTATTGTTTTTCTTATTATAATTAGCAGATGTGTTATATATACGTTTATTCATATTATATTATTTCTATTTATATATACTATGATTTGTTCTATCAGTTTATTTTGATTAATTTGATAAGATTTAAAAGCATCAGGATGGCGAGTAATTGCCTTATTTAATTGTCCAAATATTTTATTTTGATCGCCACCTTGGTTAATCATTCTTATTATTAGATCAGAAATTGGGGGCATGAAATCTACTAATTTTAAGGTAACACGAGCGATTCTCAGAAATTCATGGAAATCGCTCCAGCAAAAGCATGAAGCAAATTGGTGTAAGACGCTAAAAATATAGTACTTTAAAGTCAAAAACTAGCCAACACTGGGTTTTATATGGATAGATTCCAACCACGAAACGACAATTCTTCCCCCCCCCCTTTCTCAGATACATCGCTCATGAAATGTGAGAACTAAAAGATAAAAAAATAATGGAAACAAGAGTTACGAGGCTGCCGAAAGTAAACCCAAGATCCACTTTCTACTCTCCTTTTATATATATATATATATATATATATATATATATATATATATATATATATATATATATATATATATATATATACAGTTGAAGATCTGAAGATAAAGCGAAACATATGTACGTCGATAACTATTTTTTCTATAAATATATGTAAATAAATATATACGTCCCTTAATGGGATTTAATACTCTCACTTACTTAGATGAGATAGATTTCATAAGCTGCCATTATCGCAAAAAACAACAATAAAAGATAACTATATATATATATATATATATATATATATATATATATATATAAGATAGGTTGACATATTTAAAAAAGAAATTGTGAAGGTTGTTCATAGAATTTAGAAAAACCAAGAAACGTTATTTTTTATATATTTATTAAATGAATAAAATCGTTTTTTTTATAAATATATGCATGAGACTTTCCATGTAAAACAGCATTTTCAAGGAGTATTTTTTCATTTTTTATTTTTCATCTTCCTAGTGTTAAAATCGAAAAAGACTGTCACCTCGTGGTAGAGAGAGCAGATTGATCGTTAGTGTTTGTTGACGTCCTTGGAGAAAGTGAAATCCGATGTGCGTAAGCGTAGTTTGGCGCTAATTTTAATATAAGATAGGTTGCACATCTTTAATAAAACGTTTTTTGAAGGTTATTTATAGAATTTAAAAACCCCAAGAAATGTTAAAAAGAAAATAAATCCCTTCGACAAGTTGAAAGAAAAAGAGAAAAAAGATAATTCTATTATTATGGTGTCTACGCCGAAAATTCAGAAACTTAAAATAAATATTTTAATTATTTTAAGAAAAAAACACATCGTTGTTGTGTTTCTAAATTCAAAATAATCACACATCCCCGATGTTTCAAAAAGAGGGACTATATTTCAATATATAAAATGTTATTTGAGACGAAATGTTAAAGGTGGAAATATGTTAAGAGTGTCATTATACACTCTCAACATATTTCCACCTTTAACATTTTTTCTCAAATAACATTATATCTTTTAATCATTTCAAACTTTGACCTTGCTAATTCTCTTACAAACTTATCCATCTGTATTCTTTGATGATAAGAATTCAAAAGCCATGGTTACAGGAAAAATAAATCCCTTGCTTTGAAGAACTGAAGAAGTAATAGATTTTGTATAGTTACAATTTTCATTCTCATCCTAATGTATATATATATATATATATATATATATATATATATATATATATATATATATATATGATAAAAAGTTTTAAAAAGGTTGAAGGCAATGCAGAGTTCTGGATCGCTGGAAGTTGTGAAGAACAAAAAGAAAACAACTTCCAGCGATCCGGAACTCTGCATTGCCTTCAACCTTTTTAAAACTTTTATTATTACTCCCAACAATGCTTCTAGTAAACTACCAATTTCTTATATATATATATATATATATATATATATATATATATATATATATATATATATATATATATATATATAAAGATGAAAAGGAATTAGAAAAGCGACGGAGGCAGATCTTTTTTTTAATTCGATTGAATAAATTGCTTTTTTGCGGAATATACCTTGCATTGAGCAATTAGAATTGAAAAAAGATCTGCCTCCGACGCTTTTCTAATTCCTTTTCATCCTTCTATCTATTTATCTATCTGCTCTATCTCGTATATTGAGCTGTATACTTTTCACAATAGGTTTTACCTTTCCTAAAAGTTCGCTTTATTTCTCGCTTTATATATATATATATATATATATATATATATATATATATATATATATATATATATATATATATATATATATATGAAAGTTTTAATTACCCACTAGAGAGTTTCAATTACCTACTAGACAACACCCTCAAGTTCTTCAGTCTCTTCGTAAAAGGGTTTGTCAGGATAACCTGATATGAGGACACTTCACCCTACAAGTAAACCCTGAAAAAATATTCAAAATAACTTGGTATTCGAGGCCTAAAGAAGATCTCTTCGGTTTGACTACACGCCTATACGAGGAATGGTGCACCTTCTTTTAGTGATTTTACCTAAAGTGATAGTACGTAGCTCGATACTCCACCGGACCCGATTAATATTTGTCCTGGAATCCGGCAAGACAAAGAGACCAAAAGAAATATATACTCTAATAATCAACTTGTCAATCGGGGAAAAGTTAATTTAATGTTCTTAACTTCTTTCTAAACTCAACGCTTGAGAGGTAAGGTAGAACTTTAATGGAACACTCGAATATCTATGTATTTCCTATAGAGATAAAGTGTTAACCCCAGGAAGGGGTCTCTTGATTTCTGAGAACATCGACTGAAGTAAAATAGAAACAAAATAGGTATATATATATATATATATATATATATATATATATATATATATATATATATATAAGTTACCTATGTTTATATATTGTATGTACATGATTCACCTATTAACTAGTTAACATATCATTATTAATTTTCAAAAAACAGCTACTAAGCGGTGCAAATGTGGGCTATATTTAGTTAAATTAAGTTTCATGCAAATGTTGTCAAAAGAGGATAGAAGACATTTATGTAAATTTAGATGTCTTCAATTCTTGTGAAATCTTTACCATAGGTTATAGCCATAAATTAATAAATATTTCGCAAATCTCAGTTTATTTGGAGTATTTTAAAGGGTTTTTAAGATTATAATATGGCCACCGCCTTTATTAACAAATTCAAATATGTCAGATTTGCATTGAATTTGGTTCCTCATCATTACATACCATGTAATGTATTTTGATTAAAATTGGAATAAGGATTCTAAAATATAAAGTTCCTAATCATTACATACCATGTAATGTATTTTGATTAAAATTGGAATAAGGATTCTAAAATATAAAGTTCCTAATCATTACATACCATGTAATGTATTTTGATTAAAATTGGAATAAGGATTCTAAAATATAAAGTTCCTAATCATTACATACCATGTAATGTATTTTGATTAAAATTGGAATAAGGATTCTAAAATATAAAGTTCCTAATCATTACATACCATGTAATGTATTTTGATTAAAATTGGAATATGGATTCTAAAATATAAAGTTCCTAATCATTACATACCATGTAATGTATTTTGATTAAAATTGGAATATGGATTCTAAAATATAAAGTTCCTAATCATTACATACCATGTAATGTATTTTGATTAAAATTGGAATAAGGATTCTAAAATATAAAGTTCCTAATCATTACATACCATGTAATGTATTTTGATTAAAATTGGAATAAGGATTCTAAAATATAAAGTTCCTAATCATTACATACCATGTAATGTATTTTGATTAAAATTGGAATAAGGATTCTAAAATATAAACTTCCTAATCATTACATACCATGTAATGTATTTTGATTAAAATAGGAATAAGGATTCTAAAATATAAAGTTCCTAATCATTACATACCATGTAATGTATTTTGATTAAAATTGGAATAAGGATTCTAAAATATAAAGTTCCTAATCATTACATACCATGTAATGCATTTGGATTAAAATTAGAATAAGGATTCTAAAATATAAAGTTCCTAATCATTACATACCATGTAATGTATTTGGATTAAAATTGGAATAAGGATTCTAAAATATAAAGTTCCTAATCATTACATACCATGTAATGTATTTTGATTAAAATTGGAATAAGGATTCTAAAATATAAAGTTCCTAATTATTACATACCATGTAATGCATTTGGATTAAAATTGGAATAAGGATTCTAAAATATAAAGTTCCTAATCATTACATACCATGTAATGTATTTTGATTAAAATTGGAATAAGGATTCTAAAATATAAAGTTCCTAATCATTACATACCATGTAATGTATTTGGATTAAAATTGGAATAAGGATTCTAAAATATAAAGTTCCTAATCATTACATACCATGTAATGTATTTTGATTAAAATTGGAATAAGGATTCTAAAATATAAAGTTCCTAATTATTACATACCATGTAATGCATTTGGATTAAAATTGGAATAAGGATTCTAAAATATAAAGTTCCTAATCATTACATACCATGTAATGTATTTTGATTAAAATTGGAATAAGGATTCTAAAATATAAAGTTCCTAATCATTACATACCATGTAATGTATTTGGATTAAAATTGGAATAAGGATTCTAAAATATAAAGTTCCTAATCATTACATACCATGTAATGTATTTTGATTAAAATTGGAATAAGGATTCTAAAATATAAAGTTCCTAATCATTACATATCATGTAATGTATTTTAATTAAAATTGGAATATGGATTCTAAAATATAAAGTTCCTAATCATTACATACCATGTAATGTATTTTGTATTAAAATTGGAATAAGGATTCTAAAATATAAAGTTCCTAATCATTACATACCATGTAATGTATTTTGATTAAAATTGGAATAAGGATTCTAAAATATAAAGTTCCTAATCATTACATACCATGTAATGTATTTTGATTAAAATTGGAATAAGGATTCTAAAATATAAAGTTCCTAATCATTACATACCATGTAATGTATTTTGATTAAAATAGGAATAAGGATTCTAAAATATAAAGTTCCTAATCATTACATACCATGTAATGTATTTTGATTAAAATAGGAATAAGGATTCTAAAATATAAAGTTCCTAATCATTACATACCATGTAATGTATTTTGATTAAAATAGGAATAAGGATTCGAAAATATAAAGTTCCTAATCATTACATAACATGTAATGTATTTTGATTAAAATTGGAATAAGGATTCTAAAATATAAAGTTCCTAATCATTACATATCATGTAATGTATTTTGATTAAAATAGGAATAAGGATTCTAAAATATAAAGTTCCTAATCATTACATATCATGTAATGTATTTTGATTAAAATTGGAATAAGGATTCTAAAATATAAAGTTCCTAATCATTACATATCATGTAATGTATTTTAATTAAAATTGGAATATGGATTCTAAAATATAAACTTCCTAATCATTACATAACATGTAATGTATTTTGATTAAAATAGGAATAAGGATTCTAAAATATAAAGTTCCTAATCATTACATACCATGTAATGTATTTTGATTAAAATTGGAATAAGGATTCTAAAATATAAAGTTCCTAATCATTACATACCATGTAATGTATTTTGATTAAAATTGGAATAAGGATTCTAAAATATAAAGTTCCTAATCATTACATATCATGTAATGTATTTTGATCAAAATTGGAATAAGGATTCTAAAATATAAAGTTCCTAATCATTACATATCATGTAATGTATTTTAATTAAAATTGGAATATGGATTCTAAAATATAAAGTTCCTAATCATTACATAACATGTAATGTATTTTGATTAAAATAGGAATAAGGATTCTAAAATATAAAGTTCCTAATCATTACATACCATGTAATGTATTTTGATTAAAATTGGAATAAGGATTCTAAAATATAAAGTTCCTAATCATTACATATCATGTAATGTATTTTGATCAAAATTGGAATAAGGATTCTAAAATATAAAGTTCCTAATCATTACATATCATGTAATGTATTTTAATTAAAATTGGAATATGGATTCTAAAATATAAAGTTCCTAATCATTACATAACATGTAATGTATTTTGATTAAAATAGGAATAAGGATTCTAAAATATAAAGTTCCTAATCATTACATACCATGTAATGTATTTTGATTAAAATTGGAATAAGGATTCTAAAATATAAAGTTCCTAATCATTACATATCATGTAATGTATTTTAATTAAAATTGGAATATGGATTCTAAAATATAAACTTCCTAATCATTACATAACATGTAATGTATTTTGATTAAAATAGGAATAAGGATTCTAAAATATAAAGTTCCTAATCATTACATACCATGTAATGTATTTTGATTAAAATTGGAATAAGGATTCTAAAATATAAAGTTCCTAATCATTACATATCATGTAATGTATTTTGATCAAAATTGGAATAAGGATTCTAAAATATAAAGTTCCTAATCATTACATATCATGTAATGTATTTTAATTAAAATTGGAATATGGATTCTAAAATATAAAGTTCCTAATCATTACATAACATGTAATGTATTTTGATTAAAATAGGAATAAGGATTCTAAAATATAAAGTTCCTAATCATTACATACCATGTAATGTATTTTGATTAAAATTGGAATAAGGATTCTAAAATATAAAGTTCCTAATCATTACATACCATGTAAGGTATTTTGATTAAAATTGGAATAAGGATTCTAAAATATAAAGTTCCTAATCATTACATACCATGTAATGTATTTTGATTAAAATAGGAATAAGGATTCTAAAATATAAAGTTCCTAATCATTACATACCATGTAATGTATTTTGATTAAAATTGGAATAAGGATTCTAAAATATAAAGTTCCTAATCATTACATACCATGTAATGTATTTTGATTAAAATTGGAATAAGGATTCTAAAATATAAAGTTCCTAATCATTACATACCATGTAATGTATTTTGATTAAAATTGGAATAAGGATTCTAAAATATAAAGTTCCTAATCATTACATACCATGTAATGTATTTGGATTAAAATTGGAATAAGGATTCTAAAATATAAAGTTCCTAATCATTACATACCATGTAATGTATTTTGATTAAAATTGGAATAAGGATTCTAAAATATAAAGTTCCTAATCATTACATATCATGTAATGTATTTTGATTAAAATTGGAATAAGGATTCTAAAATATAAAGTTCCTAATCATTACATACCATGTAATGTATTTTGATTAAAATAGGAATAAGGATTCTAAAATATAAAGTTCCTAATCATTACATACCATGTAATGTATTTTGATTAAAATAGGAATAAGGATTCTAAAATATAAAGTTCCTAATCATTACATACCATGTAATGTATTTTGTATTAAAATTGGAATAAGGATTCTAAAATATAAAGTTCCTAATCATTACATACCATGTAATGTATTTTGATTAAAATTGGAATAAGGATTCTAAAATATAAAGTTCCTAATCATTACATACCATGTAATGTATTTTGATTAAAATAGGAATAAGGATTCTAAAATATAAAGTTCCTAATCATTACATACCATGTAATGTATTTTGTATTAAAATTGGAATAAGGATTCTAAAATATAAAGTTCCTAATCATTACATACCATGTAATGTATTTTGATTAAAATTGGAATAAGGATTCTAAAATATAAAGTTCCTAATCATTACATACCATGTAATGTATTTGGATTAAAATAGGAATAAGGATTCTAAAATATAAAGTTCCTAATCATTACATACCATGTAATGTATTTTGATTAAAATAGGAATAAGGATTCTAAAATATAAAGTTCCTAATCATTACATACCATGTAATGTATTTTGATTAAAATAGGAATAAGGATTCTAAAATATAAAGTTCCTAATCATTACATACCATGTAATGTATTTTGATTAAAATTGGAATAAGGATTCTAAAATATAAAGTTCCTAATCATTACATATCATGTAATGTATTTTGATTAAAATTGGAATAAGGATTCTAAAATATAAAGTTCCTAATCATTACATACCATGTAATGTATTTTGATTAAAATAGGAATAAGGATTCTAAAATATAAAGTTCCTAATCATTACATACCATGTAATGTATTTTGATTAAAATAGGAATAAGGATTCTAAAATATAAAGTTCCTAATCATTACATACCATGTAATGTATTTTGTATTAAAATTGGAATAAGGATTCTAAAATATAAAGTTCCTAATCATTACATACCATGTAATGTATTTTGATTAAAATTGGAATAAGGATTCTAAAATATAAAGTTCCTAATCATTACATACCATGTAATGTATTTTGATTAAAATAGGAATAAGGATTCTAAAATATAAAGTTCCTAATCATTACATACCATGTAATGTATTTTGATTAAAATTGGAATAAGGATTCTAAAATATAAAGTTCCTAATCATTACATACCATGTAATGTATTTTGATTAAAATTGGAATAAGGATTCTAAAATATAAAGTTCCTAATCATTACATACCATGTAATGTATTTTGATTAAAATTGGAATAAGGATTCTAAAATATAAAGTTCCTAATCATTACATACCATGTAATGTATTTGGATTAAAATAGGAATAAGGATTCTAAAATATAAAGTTCCTAATCATTACATACCATGTAATGTATTTGGATTAAAATTGGAATAAGGATTCTAAAATATAAAGTTCCTAATCATTACATACCATGTAATGTATTTTGATTAAAATTGGAATATGGATTCTAAAATATAAAGTTCCTAATCATTACATACCATGTAATGTATTTTGATTAAAATAGGAATAAGGATTCTAAAATATAAAGTTCCTAATCATTACATATCATGTAATGTATTTGGATTAAAATTGGAATAAGGATTCTAAAATATAAAGTTCCTAATCATTACATACCATGTAATGTATTTGGATTAAAATAGGAATAAGGATTCTAAAATATAAAGTTCCTAATCATTACATACCATGTAATGTATTTGGATTAAAATTGGAATAAGGATTCTAAAATATAAAGTTCCTAATCATTACATACCATGTAATGTATTTTGATTAAAATTGGAATAAGGATTCTAAAATATAAAGTTCCTAATCATTACATACCATGTAATGTATTTGGATTAAAATAGGAATAAGGATTCTAAAATATAAAGTTCCTAATCATTACATACCATGTAATGTATTTTGATTAAAATAGGAATAAGGATTCTAAAATATAAAGTTCCTAATCATTACATACCATGTAATGTATTTTGATTAAAATAGGAATAAGGATTCTAAAATATAAAGTTCCTAATCATTACATACCATGTAATGTATTTTGATTAAAATTGGAATAAGGACTCTAAAATATAAAGTTCCTAATCATTACATATCATGTAATGTATTTTGATTAAAATTGGAATAAGGATTCTAAAATATAAAGTTCCTAATCATTACATACCATGTAATGTATTTTGATTAAAATAGGAATAAGGATTCTAAAATATAAAGTTCCTAATCATTACATACCATGTAATGTATTTTGATTAAAATAGGAATAAGGATTCTAAAATATAAAGTTCCTAATCATTACATACCATGTAATGTATTTTGTATTAAAATTGGAATAAGGATTCTAAAATATAAAGTTCCTAATCATTACATACCATGTAATGTATTTTGATTAAAATTGGAATAAGGATTCTAAAATATAAAGTTCCTAATCATTACATACCATGTAATGTATTTTGATTAAAATAGGAATAAGGATTCTAAAATATAAAGTTCCTAATCATTACATACCATGTAATGTATTTTGATTAAAATTGGAATAAGGATTCTAAAATATAAAGTTCCTAATCATTACATACCATGTAATGTATTTTGATTAAAATTGGAATAAGGATTCTAAAATATAAAGTTCCTAATCATTACATACCATGTAATGTATTTTGATTAAAATTGGAATAAGGATTCTAAAATATAAAGTTCCTAATCATTACATACCATGTAATGTATTTGGATTAAAATAGGAATAAGGATTCTAAAATATAAAGTTCCTAATCATTACATACCATGTAATGTATTTGGATTAAAATTGGAATAAGGATTCTAAAATATAAAGTTCCTAATCATTACATACCATGTAATGTATTTTGATTAAAATTGGAATATGGATTCTAAAATATAAAGTTCCTAATCATTACATACCATGTAATGTATTTTGATTAAAATAGGAATAAGGATTCTAAAATATAAAGTTCCTAATCATTACATATCATGTAATGTATTTGGATTAAAATTGGAATAAGGATTCTAAAATATAAAGTTCCTAATCATTACATACCATGTAATGTATTTGGATTAAAATAGGAATAAGGATTCTAAAATATAAAGTTCCTAATCATTACATACCATGTAATGTATTTGGATTAAAATTGGAATAAGGATTCTAAAATATAAAGTTCCTAATCATTACATACCATGTAATGTATTTTGATTAAAATTGGAATAAGGATTCTAAAATATAAAGTTCCTAATCATTACATACCATGTAATGTATTTTGATTAAAATAGGAATAAGGATTCTAAAATATAAAGTTCCTAATCATTACATACCATGTAATGTATTTTAATTAAAATTGGAATAAGGATTCTAAAATATAAAGTTCCTAATCATTACATACCATGTAATGTATCTTGATCAAAATTGGAATAAGGATTTTGATTAAAATTAGAAATCAAGATTCTAAAACATAAAGTTCAGTATCATTATATCTTAATTTTAATCTTTGTAAAAGGACATATAAGTGATGAAAAACTGTTCTGTTAAGGTAATTGCTTTACACGTTCCAGTAAGGGTATTCATCTAGTATCTTTTTAAAGTTAGGTATGTTTATATATTTGTTTGTATAGGATTTACTTCTAAACTAATAGACCGATCATTATGAATTTTAAAACACAGCTGCTATGGGTAAGTGGTAGTAATATAGGCTATATTTAGTTTTACTTAGTTTTACGCAAATGGTGTAAAAAGCATAGAAGCGCTTTGTGAAAATGCCGATACCTCTGATTTTTTTGTGAAATTTAAACAATAGGGTTAAACATAAATATTTCCCAAATTTCTTTTTCTCTGGAATATTCAAGGGATTTTAGTGTTCATAATAATCAGCATAACCTAACATTTGAAAATTAAAACATTTCAGATTGGCATTAGTCATTCGATTCACATGAAGCAAGATTCCCTGAATTTCAATTTCTTCTTATGATCTCATACATTGCATTTGTTTACTACAATCAAAATCATGTAATTCATTTTGATCAAAATTGAAATAAGGATTCTAGACATACGGTTTCGTGTCATTATATTTTGATTTGAATCTTCGTAAAGGTACATAAAAGTGGCGCTAAACTGTTCGGAGAATTAATTTAACTTCTCCTGGGACAAGTATTATTCTCGTATTTATATAAAGGTATGTATGTGTATATGTTTATATATTAGTATGTACATGATTCACTGCTAAACTAAGTTAGATTCATGCAAAGGGGGGGGGGGAAGAGGACGGAAGACCTACGTGAAAATTCAGATACCTCTGATATTTGTAAAGTTTTAACAATAAATATTAGACATCGATTAATAAATATTCCTCAAATTTAAGATTCTTTTGATGTTTTAAAGGGTTTTTAGGGGGCATAATATGAGCACCGCTCCCATTTGAAAATTTTAATATTTTAGACTTTCATTGACTTTACTCCACAGTCATTAGACAACAATTAAAACGTTTTTTAGAATCAAAATAATGGGGTAGAATAACTTTTGTAAACGATTCTTTGATTGCTTGTCACGGAATATCGACCCTTTTAGAGTTTATTTAATCCTGAAGCACAGACCTATTGAAAACAACCCATCGTATGTAATTGTTACTCACCCCCTTTTCTGATTCCCATTTATCTTAAAAATGTATTTCTTAATTAAAAGTCATACCTTGTTTCCCCGGAAGTCGCCATGCGCAGGCGCGTGGTAATAATCTTGTCGAGTGGGGAAAATTCCGTTAGCTATACTTACATGTAATATATGTACTTCTTACATTAATTATCATTTGATTGACAAACTACACCCGTTCTAAAAGAAGAAATATGATTTATTCGATCAGGATGGTCAGTTAGGCTGATAGTAAAAAGAGCGGGGGAGGTATAGAGAGAACAGGAAGTTTTCTATGTCTAGCTCAAAGGTTACTTAGTGACATCTTAACATACGTCTTGGGTCGTCGATGCTTCCATCCCGATACTCGATTGTAGCACCTACTTTCTCAATCGCTCGTATGAGGTAACATCAGTTACACTTATCAGTATTTCAGATTTTCACGGCAGAGTTTATTTCCCGAGAGGTCATCTAGTTGACCTTCACTAATCTTTTTTCTATCCTGTTTATGACCGACCCAGTTTATTTCTCCAAAATTTTAAACCAAATTAACACAATCTCATGTAACTACTAATATCCAACACAATTACATGGACCAAAACTTACTATTTTATAAATGGATGCAGGGAAATCATAGATTTATACAATTCCCAACCGTATACGTTCGTAATTAAACGTGATACATCCGCCATTATTTGAACATAGTCAATCCCATTTCATAGTCTCGGACGATATCCATTGTACTAATTACGCTTCTCTTTTCACATAGTTCGATAAACACGAAACAACGATCCATCATAGACAGTCCAATTAAATTCTCGATCGTCTATAGTCGGCCATGATTCATAAAAATATGATATCCCACTCATTAAGACTTTGCTTTCAGTGCGCAACCTCATTAACGTAAGCAATAAACACAAGAAAATATAAACACTCACACATACACGCATACGTACACACATCAAAATGAAGATACTTACTCACAAACATATGCACACACATATGCATAAGCAAACGCCATGTCCAAATTACCCTCCATGGTTCATTAATGTACGTGTTTCGTACAATTACTGTAATCAGGGTAGCCATTAGAAAAAAAAAACAACAACTAAATAGATACACAGGGTGCCAACACGTAAGACACGCCACAAATTATGAATCGACTATTGTAACTAGGATAATATTCGTCAATGGGTTTATATTACGCATATTTATTGTTTGTATTTGAAAAGTTTGGAAAATCGATAGCATACTTCACCATCATGTTCTGTATATGTAGATCTAGAAACGGGTTGTTTACGAGTTATCAACCATTAAATAAACACAGGTCAACGTTCTTTATTGTAAACATCTAACACGTACACTCTATGTAATAGTGCACTGTTATTTTTACATATGAGATAATGAAACACTGCACATGTGGAACGATCAGAGGTAAAATAAGCCTGGGTCTGGTGTTTCCTTATACACCAACAAAATCATGCAAAAAGTTACAGAAACAAATATAAAAGCCATGAGAAACAGAAAAATAATTTGAGCGTCATGATCGACATGGAGTTCTTGGATATCAAACATCGAATGGACCCAGTCGGCATCCTGCAAATTTTGTCTTTTTTATTTCAGGCAAAATTATAAAACAGTTAAATAACAGGTAACCAAATATGATAAGCACAAAGTTTAATAATTTCAGCACGAATACAAATTCATTTTCATTTACACAAGATAAGTTTTATTATACAAAAAACGCTAAGTTGAAAAGAGAGCGATTAAAGCAGGGTACGTCTCTGTTCGTTGGAGACATACTAGGGTCGACTCCTTGATAGTCACAGTTCCCATTCGGAGTAGCGGTTGACCATTGTATTGAGCCCATGTTGTCTTTAGATCCTTAAAATCGCGTTGTTTTCTGTCTGGCTAAACGGGTTATTACCAGTGGCAGTAGGGTCTCGTCATTAATTCTCTTCAGAGAATGGATTATATTAACTTCGAGAAGCATGACCATGTCAGCTGAAAATTGAATAGCTGATAAAAAAGCGAGCAACATATTCTGTATAAAATTATTATTTATTTTTTCACTGCGTTTAAAGAATCACAAAACTCGAATCGTCGGCATGGGGCCAAAACCCCTGTCTCGTCTGAGCGACAACATTTAAATAACTGTCGTTGTTTCTTCGTGACGATATAAAAAAGAGTTCAACAAAAGAAAGAAAGAAAAAAGGATGAATAAAAGGAAAGAAAGAAAAAAACAAAAGCCACTCGTGGTGGTTTACACATTGGCCCGACACACCCGGCTGTCGACGGTTCGAAACCGTCATCACTAGCTGTGAACCGCAGATGATTTGACTATCTACTTTTCGGCATTGAATGCTCAGGGTTAATGGCAACAAATCCGACGGCGGAGGTGGAGAAGAACTTTATTGACGAGAGCCGTTTTATGCCGGGCACAATGATGCTTTAGTTAAGAAAACAGCTTTATCTTCTATAAGTCACAAGTAGCAACTTTCATTGCCTTTTTTCTAGTTATGAATTATTTAGTGTAACATTAGGATTTTTGTATCCATCGTGTGGCAATCATCTTTGTTATGTCTTAGCAGAACCGCTGCCCAATGCATCAACTAAAAGTCTTTACGTCTTGCACAGAATGCAAAAAAGAAGTTTAGAAGTTTTTAATGCCAGACTATTTTCTACTCTAATAGATTTTTTCCTGTGACTGCTTGTCTTTGGAAAAATTTTGTTTATAAATATATACATAACGGTGTACGATATCTTCCACAGATAGACACGAGACTCTCATAACTTTTAAACATGGCTGACGAGGGCTAACGGCTTCCTTACGTTACATTATATTTCGTTTGTTTAAACCGTGATGACTGGAAACCGATCGTATCATGCTGATTTAATTTGATCTTCTGTAAGGCAAATAATATACATATTTGAGTAATAAGAAATGTATGATGGTATTAAGAATAGTTCCATGTTGGGGTATATTAATATAAGATAGTATAACCTCAGTAGTCACTAGATATGATTTCAAAAAGTAAATGAACAGAGCAAAAATACTGTATAATATATAATGGGATCCCTTATTTTTTCCTTTAGTACTTTTATTCTATGAGCGATGTTTCTGACAAAGGGGGAAGAATTGCTATTTTCTGAGTCGGAATCCATCCATATAACACTTATCGTTGGCTAGTTTTTGACCTTGACGTAGTATTTCTTTAATTCCTTATATCAAGTGGCTTCATGCTTTTTACGGAGCAATTTTCATGAAAAAAATATGAATATGCTATAATTTATCCTGTGAGTTTATTATAGTTCAAATAAATTATCACATGAATAAAATTCGAGTTCCCTCCCTTGTCCAGCTATATTCCTTCCCATTCTTCAACCTCTCATTAATAAGTTGGTATCCATATGATACAATAGTGACTAATACAAAGAAATATTCGTTGAGTTTATAGAATTTATAGGGTGATCCGAAACTGCCACGAATTGAATCGTTAATAAAATTCACAATCCGTTGCAATCGAAACATATTTGGTACAAATAAACTTCAGTCTATGCTTGACCTGTCCACTAAGTTCTAGTAAAGAATACCCAACATCACAGTCGTTGTTTTATCTCCTTCACTGATATGCATACCTGGATACGACGTCTAAAATAGTCAGTAACTCTGACACAATCTTCTCTTGGTTTATTTCGGCTGTAGTGGCCTTCTTCAGTTCAGGAATAGTCTCGCGATTGTTTTGATCGACATTATCTTATAGATAACACACATGTAAATATCTGGGGGGGGGGGGGGGGTAACGTGCGGTGAGTGTACTGCCTATTTGGGATCACACATCCTACTGATGAGACGATTATTAGACTGACCCCACATTACTGTACATAAAAAACAACAACTGTTGGACAGTGATGACTGAATCTTTGTGAGAAGACTGAAGTTGATTTATGTCCAATATGCGTAGATTGCACAAAGGATTGTAAATGTTATTAACGATTTCATGGGTGACATTTTGTTTGGGTCACCCTGTATAATGTTTTTGGCTTACATTGACTGTACACACTCAGAATGAAGATTAGACTCTGAAGATGAAAGCAAGTGTAAACGTTTGCACTGTGAATGCACATCATACTCACGTATATAGACACACCTTTTACAGTCAGATGCGTTTCGTTCTTTTCCGAATTAATGAAAACATAAATTGAGAAAATGTTATTCTTTAAAAAAACATGAAGTAGCTTTCGTCGGGTGAGGCCAGAGTATGTAATGCCCCATTCTCAGATTTCACATATAGCTGCCAACTTGTCTTCCTCTATAACATTCTTGATTTAAATAAATTACAATAACAGGATGGAATGCTTAATTCTTTAGAACGTAAATGGAAACGAAAAACGCTCACACCTGTAGTCATAAACTTTTACTATTGATTCTAAGCAGCGTTTTTACTCTGAATAGAAATCAATTGATACTTGGCGCAACAGAACCCATTACAAAAAAGAGTATTGTGGCTATTGATTAATAAATGTGGAAGCTGTTATGTAGACAAATTGAAAGCAATACACTTCTCAATCTTCGTGGACAAAGAAAAACGATATATAATATATATATATATATATATATATATATATCTATATCTCTCTCTCTCTCTCTCTCTATATATATATATATATATATATATATAGAGAGAGAGAGAGAGAGAGAGAGAGAGAGCGAGAGAGAGAGAGAGAGAGAGAGAGAGAGAGAGAGAAAGAGTAAAAGAAACACGTTAGTCTCAGTTCAGTCGAGAGAAACTAGGTTACTTTTTTCCTTGCACAGAAAATCATATTAAACCGGAAAACGTCAGCCCCAAATGTGCATCACGCATGCGCAAAAGATGCATTACCAAAACAGTTTCCGGTAAAAAAGAAGCTGTACGCAAATCTCATGTATTAACAAAAGTACGGATAAAACAGACAGAGAAAATAAACAAAAAACAAATTAACTGAAGTTAATTTCCAGAGAATTAAAATTAAGAATCGCAAGAGAAGTAATAAGCTTTTGCTATTTCGCGTAATGATAAAAATATATTCAGCAAAATATTCGAATACAGGTATGACGTTCTTCCACATTTTAAATGAATATAAAAGAAGGCGACATAAAACGGTGTATAAAAAACGCTGATTATTTTCCAAAATGTAGATGAAAATAGTTTTGTTTTAATGCATCAAATAAAAACAGACACATTTTTCTTTACTCATAGATTGCCGCTTATCAAGACTCGGGGGTTACTCGAGAATAAAGCTTACACGGACTGCTGGTTGGACGTTGGTTGCCGTTACGGAAACAGTAGGTGGAATTGGCAAAGGATTACTTATGAAGTCTTAATTCTCCAAGAAGACAGCTTAACAAGTATTTGTTTTCATTAGACTTGAAGACGGCGATGCTGTAGTCAGTTAGGAAGCAGATTTGTAGTATCTTGTTCCACAGATGAGATGTTCTAGGAAACAAACTTTGTTCATGGAAGGTACGTGGAGAGAGGAAAGTTCTTTGCTGTGGTTGTAGACAGAAAAGTTCTTGCTGTGAATAATTTACAGGTGCCAATGGGATTGAAGTTAAGTCGAGCACTTACTATGAACATAACAATAGAAAGAGGCTGCAAGAACGAGAAAAAATACCCCACCCCCCACCAGATTGCGAAGCCGATACTGTACCAAATTATGACAAGAAAAAGTGCTCCGAGCGGCATTCCATTGTATAGATTTAGTGCCCTTAACCGCTTGTGAAAAAATATATATACAGGGTGTCTCAAAAAAATGTACTCACTCGTAGAATGACGAGAAAACTTTGCTTCATCGCTCCACACAGTTTTGTGTGTAAACTCGACATCTTCTGCACATTTTGCCATTCTAAGAGTGAGTACATTTTTTTGAGACACCCTGTATGATGAGCCGCAGTAACATACATATATATATATATATACATATATACATATATATATATATATATATATATATATATATATATATATATATATATATATATATATGTATATTAATGTGTATGTATTTAAAACTAGATATTTCGACCACAAAAGCACATTAAAAAACAAAGAACGTCGAATTAAAACAGAACTAGCAAACCACTATTGGGAGCTCAAAGAAAATGAACGCTCATCAATAATTGAATGGAAAATAATATGACAGGCCAGTACATGTAGACATTTAGACAACCCGTGTAGATTATGTCTGAATGAGAAATTTTAAATCGTAAACGTTAAAGACAACGAAAATCTATTAAACTGTAGAAGTGAGATAGCAAACAGCTGCCTGCACAGAATAACATTTATCTGACATGAATAAATAAATAAATTAACAAATAAGTAAAAAAAACTAAACTCAAACCTAAAAACTTTAGAACTAAAACCTAGAATAGAAATATAAGCAAGCACGCGTTAAAATAAGGTCACCCATTATACTGACACAACAAAGAAACAGGGATAGGCCACTCTATAGAAAACAGAACAATAGAATAGTAAATAGCAATTAAAATCAACCAAACTTTTGCTCATGAGAAGCCTAACGATTTGCTTAGACAACAAAAAGAAACCGGGATGAATGATCATATAGAACACAGAACAATAAAATAGGAAATAAGAAGTAAAACTAACGGAACATATGTTCATGAGAACCCCAACGATTGGCTAAGAGAACAACAAAGAATCTTATTCGTTAACTAGCTAGTTGTGTATATAAAAACACCCGGCAAAACTAATTCCATGCGTTTATGCTGAAGATTCCACCGGGGATGAAACGTTGGAGCCTCTGTGTAGCTTAATTGCCATAAATATATTTTCATAACTTACTACCGTGCTCTACTTACATATCGAGCACTGTTGAAGTAAATACTGAAAATTGATACAAAAAAATTATATCTTCTTCTAACATTTTATGTGGATACCTTAATATATATATATATATATATATATATATATATATATATATATATATATATATATATATATATATATGTAGTTCAGTTTTCTGCATCTTAATCACTTAAGAAGCTAAACAATTGAAATAATAAGTAAGCTAATAACATCTAACGCTGCAATCACCTATAAAAATAATTACATAGAAATAAATCGTATATTTGGGTGATAAAAATCGCACACATTTCTACACAGAGAGTCTTGGTACAGTTGTAGAACGCTGGACTACAAAACATGAATGGGGGAACAAGTGTTATGAATAATGCATTAATTTTTCTTTTAGTCCTCACATTCCACGAGCGATGTCTTTGACAATGGGGGAAATGCTGTTTTCTTGGGCCAACTGCTGTTTTCAATACTCTCATAGTACTCATCACCATTCATCTGTCAATCTATCAATTTTGTTCGAGTGATTAGTGTTGACTCATTAGTAAAAAAAAGAAGAAAAAAGTTCCATGTGAAATACGTTGATACGGTTTCCAGACAGCTTTAGAAGCTGCTGACGATTGCTAGCTTTCATCATTTATGTAAGCTGTAATCATCGCATGAAAACATATATTTCTAAATACATTTGTTCCTTCTTACTGGTAGTCTGTTTCTCTTTGCATGTAATATTACATTCGTTTTCCACTCTGAGTCCCACTGTACATCTCCAAATATTCTTTCACCTGGTCTGTACTGATTTGATGTATGCAAACCCCTGCTTCCCTCATTATTTCTAATTTGCTGTTTAATTGTGAGTGTTAAACTCTATAGCCTTGATATTGCTTGTTAGCTTTAAAATTGGTGTCGAAGTCCTGTGCTGATAAAGAAAACCGATTTTAATAAAGATATATCGTCTCAGAAATGATCGTACACAAACGGTTGTTACGGTGAATTTTTGTAGAGAAAATAAATAACCATGTAATAAAGTTCACACAATATATATATATATATATATATATATATATATATATATATATATATATATAGTATAAAGGAATACTCAATAAAGATATACTCAATAAAGAATAAAAGGGAAATACCAGTAGAGTGCTCAATTAAATTAAATTAAGAGCGTAATATTTTTATTTTTAAATACAGATTTTAATCAGACATGGACCAGTGGTTTCTGACAAGAAACGGGTTGAATTCCCGATTCACGTCGTCTTCAGCATAGTCTGAAATAGTAAATGATGGAATTTCTTCAAAAAACATCCAACTGTTATGAAACGCTATGTACACCGAATTTTGAAATGGAGAGCCGACGAGGAACGCTTAGGACAGAAAAGCCGTTAAAAGATTCTATATTTAGAAGTAAAGCAAGAAAGAAAGAAAGAAAGAAAGAAAGGAGTGGGAAAGTAAAAAAATTAAATTTATAATAATAAAATATTACTTTTATATTTATATATATTATCTTCATATATATATATGTAGAAAATAATTAATTAAGGTACGCAACTCTAATTAATTAAATAATCTAAAAAAAAGGGGAGGTAACTATTTATCATTATATAAAATGTATATATATGTTTTTATGAATTACGATCATTTCAATTAATAATTCTCAATTCAAAGTAAAAACATAAACATAGATAAATATATAAATAAAAAATATAAATATAGATAAATATATAAATACATAAATAAAAAATCAATATATACATAAAAAATCAATCAAAATATAATTAAAATATCAATATATAGATGAAAAATCAATATATAAATAAATTAATATATAATTAACAAATATAAATAAAAAATCTATATAAATAATAAAATATATATAAATAATAAAATATATATAAATAAAAAAATCAGTATATAATTAAATCAGTATATAATTAAAAAATCTCTATATAAAAAATAAAAAAATAAAAAAATCAATATATAAATAAAAAATTCAATATATAAATAAAATCATAATATGTAAATAAAGAATCAAAAGTCAAAATGTAAATAAAAATATAAATAAAAATATAAATATATAAAAATATAAAAATATAAAGATATAAAAATATAAATAAAAAAATATAAATATAAATATATAATATATATAAAAATAATAAATAAATAAAAATAAAAATAAATGTAAATATAAAAATCGAAATATAAATAAATCAATATATAAATAAATAAAAATCATATAAAAATTCAAAAATCAAAATATAAATAAAAAATCAATATATAAAAAAATTCATATGTAAATAAGAATTCAAAATTCATATATAGATAAAAAAATGTATATATATAGATAAAAAAATATATATACATATACATAAATAATTATGTATATGTATATATATTTTTTTATCTATATATATACATTTTTTTATCTATATATGAATTTTGAATTCTTATTTACATATGAATTTTTTTATTTTTTTATATATTGATTTTTTATTTATATTTTGATTTTTGAATTTTTGTATGATTTTTATTTATTTATATATTGATTTATTTATATTTCGATTTTTATATTTACATTTATTTTTATTTTTATTTATTTATTATTTTTATATATATTATATATTTATATTTATATTTTTTTATTTATATTTTTATATCTTTATATTTTTATATATTTATATTTTTATTTATATTTTTATGTACATTTTGACTTTTGATTCTTTATTTACATATTATGATTATATTTATATATTGAATTTTTTATTTATATATTGATTTTTTTATTTTTTATATAGAGATTTTTTAATTATATACTGATTTTTTTATTTATATATATTTTATTATTTATATATATTTTATTATTTATATAGATTTTTTATTTATATTTGTTATCTATATATTAATTTATTTATATATTGATTTTTCATCTATATATTGATATTTTAATTATATTTTGATTGATTTTTTATGTATATATTGATTTTTATTTATGTATTTATATATTTATCTATATTTATATTTTTTATTTATATATTTATCTATGTTTATGTTTTTACTTTGAATTGAGAATTATTAATTGAAATGATCGTAATTCATAAAAACATATATATACATTTTATATAATGATAAATAGTTACCTCCCCTTTTTTTTAGATTATTTAATTAATTAGAGTTGCGTACCTTAATTAATTATTTTCTACATATATATATATGAAGATAATATATATAAATATAAAAGTAATATTTTATTATTATAAATTTAATTTTTTTACTTTCCCACTCCTTTCTTTCTTTCTTTCTTTCTTTCTTGCTTTACTTCTAAATATAGAATCTTTTAACGGCTTTTCTGTCCTAAGCGTTCCTCGTCGGCTCTCCATTTCAAAATTCGGTGTACATAGCGTTTCATAACAGTTGGATGTTTTTTGAAGAAATTCCATCATTTACTATTTCAGACTATGCTGAAGACGACGTGAATCGGGAATTCAACCCGTTTCTTGTCAGAAACCACTGGTCCATGTCTGATTAAAATCTGTATTTAAAAATAAAAATATATATATATATATATATATATATATATATATATATAAAGTACATTTAGTTATTCGTAGTTTATCGAACATCTGTTGGATTTGAATGTATTGTATAACTATTTACAAAACATTTTATTTACAATTTTCACTCGTTTTTCATTCACAAAATCTTTAACATTTTGCTGCCTATAGTCTCGACTCAATCTATATAATCCTAAACATTTATTTTGCCGTGTGATTAAATAAAAAATAAAAATGTACTGCTTGTACAGGGATTGAACTCACAGATTAAGATTATGAGACCTTTGTGTATAATACACTCCAATAATTCTTCCCATAACTTCTCGTCTCATTCACCCATATATCATACATTCAGTGTGCAAGCAATCAAGTAAGTAAGATTATAAGAGTTTTAGTATTATCATACACATACGGCCGTGTAACTTGTTCAGCTCCTTCCATTCTCCCCAGTCATGTATGTCGGTATAGGATTAGTGACTTCGCTTTAAGTAGTCGGAACTAAACACTAAGGCTACCTCCTTTCCACTCCTAAACTGCCCTGATCATCGCTAGACAACCTGTCTGCTCTATACAATACACTAAATTTATCTTTTCAAGCCCCTTATACCAATTCTATTATTTTATTTTTTCTACACAGACTTAGACATTGCTATGGTAGCGAGGCGCGGTACTTATAAGCGGAGTTATAAAATCCGAAAATTAGTCCGTTGAAAAGCTACCGCTACTGCGTGTCTACTGCTTGGTTAATTGTTAGTACATTAAAACAACAACAAAGAAAAGTAGTGTTTCTTCTTGTTTTATTTAAGTGAGCACTTAGACACAGGATTCTATTGTCACTCAACTATCTGCTTGTGTATATGTTTATAGGCGACGAGCAAACAAACTGCGGTCTGTATACCTGGCTTTAGTGTAAACTCGCTAGTCTTCTCTTGCGATCTATTGTTCCGCATTCTTTCTCTCCTAATCTTCTCCTATTTCTACTGCCTGTCTATCTATTTAGCTATAATGTTTTGCGTCACAAAGTACGTCATACACATTCGTCGAATAATTCCGATTCGATATTTTGTTTATATCCGACTTCAAAGCCTTTTTAATTGTCCATTGTCCATTGACTTACATTATACTCAAATCTAAAAATTCCTTATAAAACTGCATATTGATTATTCTTTTGGCTTTTCATTTTTCATTGTTTTCGTCAGTACTTTATGCGACATTATCCGTCTATAACATGACCGTTATCTGATTGTAATGTACCAATTTGGGGAGTGTGCAGTAGCCCTAGCTGCTATTACTTTACGGACGCGAAGTGATAGAACCTGTTAGTAGTAATATCTATGGGTTAGCTAAGAATCTATCGTTGCAGACTGCTTACTTACAAAATAAATGACAACATGGTTGCTAGAAAAATGGTTAGATCATTTTACAGCTTCAGAATGTACCTGACTTCCAATTCAATCCTTTACCCATATGATACGACCTAAGATGGTGTATTGCTGCCACACCCGAGGAGGTGCCGCAAAAAGCACCCATTCTTGCATTGGCAGAGTATAAAATCGACTTTGCAATATAGTGTGGATGATCTGTCCCTTTTTTTGACGGCACTTTTTTACAGAAGCAGAGTTACTAGTCTTTTTATACTTTATTGTTATTTCTGTGGAAGATACTCGACGAATCCCTCAAATCCAATTTTACCTTATAAGGAGAAATTAAATATTAAATAATAAATATATATTTCGTATCTGTCTGACGCTGAAACTATACTTTTACTTTTATTAATTGTACTATTATACTTGTATTACTATGTATGGGCAAAATTAATGTCCGATCACCCCAAAAATACACGAAAAATAATCTCTCCATTTAATATTTCACAAAAATTCAGGAAAGCCACCAATATTAATGTTATTTTCACTATGTATTTATTAATGATCACGGAATATAATGAATCTATTTTTTTTATTAGGAAACTTAGTGAAAATGTATTATTTCGTGAAAACAAAATCACCTATACTGAAGTTATATTTAAGGCACCTTTCATTCTTGAAGACGAGGAAAGATTTTACAGTATAGACTAGATTGGGTATCACACTGAATTCGTCTTCTTGCGTCTCCCGTTTTGGGTTTATCTGGCTTACGTACTTTCGTTTTTCTTATAATGAACAAGGCACGCTAACAGCTTGCATGATTCGAAATTCTGTCTCCTAGTGTTACGATTATGACTAGAACTGACTCAGTATGTTCTTTGCTGATGTGCAACTAATCATACAATTATCTGTTCATTTCATATGTACCCGATGTGTAATTTCAACTCTTCTAAAACAATCTACGTTCCAACTATCATAGTCTCACACAATACAATTCAAAAGTTTACAACTACCTTCAATTTGGAGCAGATGCAGATGTCTATTTGTTTTTGTTTTGTACGCTACACAGCAAATGAAGAATTTTTAAAATTTAATACCAAAAATACAATAACAATTGCAAACGATTGAATGATACCTGGTGCGACATCTATCCGGAGCTTGTTGAGTTGTCTTCCTTATACGTGTGTAATTTCATGTATATACTTATTTCATGTATATGTATATATGTATATGTAAGCTTAAATTTCCGGTTTGAATATTAACAAGAGCAGGCTTTTAGGCAATATTGAATTCAGAAGCGGTCTGCAATTGCAAGTATATCTCGGTCAGTTGATTTTCTCAGAGGGATGTCACTTTCCTCCCACATGCAGTGCCTGGTATTCCCGAATGGTTCCTGTAGGCCATTTTTGGTTTATACAAGCGAATACACATATTTTAATTTCCAAATACATTTTTGAAATAAATTTGACCATCAATATCCACAGATATGACAAAAGTAAATAGACACTCCACAGTTTGAAACATTGATCGTCATTTTTTTCTGTGTTTACACAGCGAAGATGAGTTCGCACTGGATTTCTCCAACAACTATACGTGTTCAAAAGCATGGCCAGGTTAAACGTCGAATAACTTCTGTGATCCGGTGTGTCAACGTGATTGTGCCGAACAAGGAATACTATCAGTTAGACATAAGTTCTATTTTAACGATATCTGTGCGAAATAGTTGATTCATAACGTTACCAGGTGTATCAGTGCGAGTATAGCCAGAATAAATCCGATAGGACTTGAAATAACACGGTCTTTTGTGTGTGGTAAGACACACACCTGTAGAAATAATGTAGATAAATCAATGCTGTGTATATAAACACTAATAATTATTTATATAAATGAAACTGAAAGGAAATTACTTTGAAATAAGGACATAATTAAGTGTAGTCACTGAGCGAACGTCTATTAAAAATCTTTTTTTTATTCTCGGCTGCTGAATGTAAGAGCAGATAATTCTGCTCTATAAAATGCCGTTTCGATCAAGGGAGATAACAAAAGGCAAAGAGTTACTCCACTTTAAACACTATTTTTTCTCCAGGTGGAGCCTGTTTCATCTAACAGGATTCGAACTCGGAATCGCTGTTTCCGAAATCTGCGACTATATCAATTATGCAATCATGCACCCCTGTGTGTCAAAACATTTGGTATTTATAAATTCTAACATATTTTTCTTGGATTCTCACCATGGACCCCAGGTTCGCATTAAAATGTTATAAAATGAAAGCCGTGTCACTTCTCCCTTCACCTCACAGTACAAAATGGCCGACGACTGATTATTGGACAGAATTAGAAAACAAAATGTTATCAAAATAATTTATGATAAATGTCCTCACTTGTAGTCTGTATTTGAAACATTAACTTGATGAATGTCCTCGATTTAAGAGATTAAAATTCGTTTCGAGTAATTGAGTATTTGGGCTCACTTAACAGTTTGTTTCCGGAATTGATTGTTTATCAGGAAGTTTATATCCTGCAAAACACAAATTAATTTTAATGAATAACAATAAATTATTTTCCTCAGCTAGAAGACATCGATGGTATGGCCACGTTGAAAGAGTGAGTTAGTTAATGTAGAACAATTGAGGTAGCAATCTCAGTTGCTCGGGGAAGAAAAATATGAGAATAAGTGGTAAGGATAGACTTGAGAGACAGAAGGATAAATAAAGACCTTGTCAGAGATAAGTTAGTTTTGAAGTAAATTTTTAAAAGGCATCCCACTTGTAAAACGGACGTTAAAACCGAATATGATCAGTCTTATGATAACAAAAAAAGAACCGTCTGATATTGTATTTGATTTATTTTTAATAAAAAACAAATTAGTAAATAAAGCATGAATTATTCCCCTCCCCCCAGTGATCACTACTTCTTGACAATTATTAACAATCAGTTTAGCAATTTTTTATTCGCATCATCTGCTCTTATGCTTCGCGATTTTTCGTCTTCCTCGGACCATTATTCGAATACAACAACATATATCGCCGGCGAGCGTAAACAGCTGTATTTTGTTAACACGTAGTAGCATTTCTAGTGATCGTAGTCATGATGTGTGTACATTGTAGCAGAAGTTGTGTCTATAAAATTGATCAGCATCTCTCTAATAGTAGTTTCTCATCGTACTAATAACAACAGCACATATTCGTAGCACGTCACTTTCCGGAACACGTTTGCTTAATTATTAATCTTAATTTCGCTGAAGATTTATTATTTATATAATTTAATTTCGAAATAGAAATTTTCTTCCTACTTACTAAAACATCTAACGTTTCGGCGCCTTATCCTAGACTGATGACACTGGTACGGTGGCGCTCCTCCATGCTGGATGTCCCATTATTTCATCCAGTGCTGACTATTTCTCTTTCGTTTCATGTTTTTATCCTTGTTGTTATTTTGATGTTTTTCATGGTTTTTGTAATGGACGTCAGGTTTTTCTATCATTCATGCTAGGATCAGTCCTTTTCAGCCACAACCAAAGTGAGGTCTTTTTCCACTGTTGTCTGTATTTATTTTATCAATTTAATTGCTTCGATTTTTAACTAGTCACAGAAAACTTTCTTCAATATAACCTCTTGCACCTCTTCTAATATGTTAACATTCCGCCTCTCATCCGTTGTCGTCGCAATCTTTAATTAACTTTCGATATCTAATTTCTTTCCTGGTTTCTGCGCTATTTATGTTATTTTCCCAACTCACCGTTAACTCTATTATAATTACTTTCCTCTGATCTTCACTGCATATTACCATATCTCAGCTTTGCGCTGTTTACTCACAGGGAACTCTAGAGGCTTTCATAAATAACCATCGATTTTGCACGCTTCTTCCCAATAACAAACCCCACTTTAAAATTTTTATACACGTGTACAACATCAATTTTGTACCTCATGCACTAAATAAATATTATTATTGTTATTTTTAAACGTACTTTAGTGTTTCTGTCATCATTTAATTCAATTTGGTCGCCATAAAAATTTCCATCTGACCTATCCTGGTATTCCAGCAATCTCTAACATATCGTTCATATTCACTAAAATGAAAAAAATGGTCGCATGTCTCTTAATGGATTCTGGATGAATAGGCGACGATTGCGTCCACGCACCAATTATCTATAATAATATACAGCATCCCTTCTGCACTGTGTGAAAGTGACCGTCTGCCTCTCGACGTATTTGATCGCCCCCACATAGTTGTTTGATCCGAAGAAGAAGAATCGAGTGCACATTAAGGTATTTGTGAAAAAGTTAAATTTTTATCAATTTAGGAGACATTTTCTTTCTTCATAAAGGGCAAACCAGAGTTTTTGTGGGGACATTTGTACTTTTTTCAAACCTTCTCAGCAAGAACTCGTCTTGTTACTTACATTGAAAATAACTTTCCGTTCTACACCCGTGTACTTAAAATCAAAGGGGACTACAATCAACACAGTTTCTTTCCAAGATATTCCCGATTCAAATATTTCAGATTTGCATTTTATTTTATTTTATTTCATTAAACACCAATGATGCAAGATTACCTTAATTTCAATTTCTTCACAAGACCCCTTAAGAAGACATAAAAGTGGCGCAAAACTGTTCTGTCCTGGGACCATTTTTATTGTTATTAAAAAAAGCCGTTTTTGTCTGTAAATGGAATATCTGTTTCGTGGCAAACGACAAAATAGATGCATACTCATGAGACACGCCACACCCATTCTGATATTAAAAAGTTTGACCTAAAAATTCTCCAATTTCCTATGTCATTCACTCTTTGATTCGGCTCAAGTTTGGCACTTGACAAGTGTAATTTAATAACAATATATAAATATATTTATATTTAAATAATCGTAAGATTGAATTATTTTTTTTAATATACGTGATATTACGTCACTCTAATTTGATCTACTCGAAAACGAATCTACTCGAGTAGATAATAAAATGTGCTATTTATTTATAGCATATTTATAGCAGTTCTTTGTTATTTCATACGATATCTTATATTGCGTAACCAGATAACTCGAAGTGATCAGAGAATCAGAATAGTGAATAGGAATTATAATCTAGATTTTAATGAGATGAAGATCAGGGGAGGTGTGTGAGTAGGGGTCGCGTTTAGACTGCGACTGTGATGGTTTTGAAAATTTCAAGATTGGGAAGGAAATAGAAATAGAAACATTTATTGTTTGTTGTTAGAGTTTTGTGTGAAATTGAGTTCGATTATCTGTAATACTATACATATCTATCTATCTATCTATCTATCTATCTATCTATCTATCTATCTATCTATCTATCTCTCTATCTCTCTCTCTCTCTCTCTCTCTCTCTCTATATATATATATATATATATATATACGAAACCTGTCTAAAAAGTATCCGACCATAGGCCAGAAAAATATTTCAAATACTTGACAAGATTGAAACCATAATTCTCTTCAAAGTAGCCCCCCCCCGTCCTTGCACACACTTAGCCCACCGATCCATCCACTGCCTGAAATACCTCTTTTGAAATGGTGTTCATATCCGCAGTCACGTACCGTATTATCTCTTCTCTAATCTTAAAACGGGACCTTTCAGTGGCGTCTTCAATTTTCGAAACAACCAGAAGTCTCAAGGAGTCATGTCTGGAAAGTGAGAAGGTGGGCGAACGGCTGGAATTCCATGCTTGACCAAGAAATGTTTGATCAATTGGGATGAATGTGCGGAAGCGTGGTTGTGAGGTAATTGCCAGTTTTTTGCCGTCCACATATTTGTTTTCTGCGCCGAACTGCGTCACGAAGACGCCGGAGAACATCTTGATAGTACCCATTTGTCACTGTTTGTCCTTCCGATGCGTATTTGTGATGCACAATTCCACAGATAGCGCTTTTTTTGGCCTTGGAGACTCGGGATGCTTCCATTGCGACGACCGTCTTTTTGTTTCTGGGTCATACTCGTACACCCATGACTCATCTCCAGTTATCACAGTGTTCAGAAATCCAGGATCAGTGTTGGAGGTTTCTAAAAGGTCCTGTGCAACTTGAAAACGGAGGTTCTTTTGTTCCTGCGACAACAACTTGGGCGCAAATTTCGGCGCCACTCTGTGCATGTTCAAATCATCACGCAAAATTGCATGTGCGGAATCTATACTCACTCCAACCTCTTGGGTGATCTCCCGCACGGTTGAACGACGATCTTCCATCACCAAATTTCGCATTCTCTCAACAACAGCTGCACTCCGAGCAGTTTGAGGCACGCCGGAAAGTGCGGCTATTTTTCAATCGGTTGAACCACTCCTTAATTTGTGTTACACCCATCGCATCCTCTCCAAACCCATGTTGAATCTTTCGAATTGTTTTGCTTAGAAAATCACCAAGCTTTTGACAAAATTTGGTGCAGTAATTTTGCTCAACACGTTCAGTCATCTTGAGAGAATCGGTAATCCGACGAACACATTATGTAGTACCTCACTCAGCGACCGACAGGCAGCGACTAACGCGCAGGATGGCGGTGATAAAATTCACAAATGCGCATTAAGGTCTCTATTTCGCACGGAAAAATAAAGGTCAGAATTATATATATATATATATATATATATATAGATATATATATATATATATATATATATATATATATATATATATATATAGATAGATAGATAGATAGATAGGTAGATATAACTTTAAGCTAATGATATAATGTTTAGAACAGTTATGTAAAACGTGTAACATTTTTGACGGAGGATGCACAAAGCGTATCAGAAATTATATAAACAACTTATATAATTTCCGATCAGCTTTCTAATGTTAACAATTCGATCAGTTTTTATTTATGACTCGTAGTGTATGTTATATAATATGCGGGCAACGCTAAGTAACCCTGTTAGTGTTATTTGTTCTTCACTGTTCGATGACCTTATCGCCGGTGTTAGGTGGCACGTATTCGTTCTACGCATCTGGCCGGGCGGGCCAATCAATTGCAGACAATCTTCAAGGATCCGGTAAAACGGTTCGTCCACCATTAATTTCTCATTCGTTCAGCCAGTGACCGAATCTAATGAGCGACTTTTGCTTTGTCGGTATTTTCACGGCACTTCCTAACGAACAGGCACTTGTGAATTATTATTCAATATTGCTCAGTAATGCTTGAAAATTATATTCTTTAAACATGCAATGATTGGCAGTTGTAATGCAACATTCTATTACGTAAAAATTATACTAGCGCAGTAGTAAGATACATGGTCGCACAGATTAGAGTTTATATATAAATGTAAAAATTAAACTTTTCATGCAATTTCATGACACCATTAAAATGTCCCTCTTGATTCATGTGAGGGTTACTAGTTATCGATTCCTACTATCATTCGACAGGGATGCAATTAAAAACAAAGACTTATACTAAGATCAGACACAACTATTCTCCATCAGAATTTTACAAAAAATATAATGGTGGTAATAATTTTGGATTAGCTTTTTTTAAAAAGAATTTTGCAGGGTCAGCATTCATTGATAAACAGTAAATTATTTTATTTTAAAAATTAAAAAAACAAGACAAAAAATATACGATTGAGAGCAGAAGCACACTGAATTCGAATTACTTCCCGAGCAAAGTCGAAGTGCAGGCTAATATACATATATATATATATATATATATATATATATATATATATATATATATATATATATATATATATATATATATATATATATATATATATATATATATACATGTATATATATATATATATATATATATATATATATATATATATATATATATATATATATATTGTATGTGGATTCTCATTTATGCAAAAATTGTTAAAAATAACAGAATTCGTCTGTTTAATTAAACCTTTTTTTATTTTTTCAATTTTTCTGATGTATTTATTTTGTATTACAATAAAAAAAATCAACAAATGTCCCATAGGTGTCCGGAACGTTTTCGATTCTTCGTCGAATCATCCCTATGTGTCAAAAGCAAATGAACAAAAACGCTGGAGAAAGAAGAGAATTTAAAAAAAGACGGCGGAGAAACGCACAGAGAACGTTTTCGCATTGTTCCAGGTAAGACGGTTACAATTTGAATTCAGCGATGCCTAGTTGCATCACAGAATAAAATCGCATAACCTCAAGCATTTTAAAATGTTGCGACTGATTTCATACGTGATGTTATTAATTGTAGGTTGTTGTGTTTTTATGTACTTTGTGTTATATATATATATATATATATATATATATATATATATATATATATATATATATATATATATATGAAGCAATCCAACAAAAGATATAAGCGTCAACTAATATCTTATAATTAGTGAAACATCCGGATAAAAAAACTGAAGCTCAATATACTGGATAGAGCATTAATATTATAATATAAAATGAAGTAATAAAATAAGGTGTCAATCAAATTTTATTAGAATTCAAAGTTCATGCAAAGCATCCTTAAGTCCTTAGCTCATGAGTTTTCAAAGATAATTCTTCTCTTCAGAGGACCATTACCGCAGTTATACTACTACAGGCAATAAAATTACGCTTTGAAAATATATAAAATTATATACACAAATATATAAAAAATACATAACATCAAACATATCAATCCAAAAACATACTTTTGTTGAATCCATACAGTCCATCCAGGTCATACAAGTTGAGAAGCATAATCAGGAAGGACATTACTCCAAGATACAAACAGCAGTCCAAATATGTGAAATTGAAGGGGCCGGCAAGGTTATCCATTCGCGAAATGTGTCCATATTCAATGTTAATGATAAATAAATAAATAAATAAATCAAAATAATACAAAAAGTCCAATCAAAGTTCCGAGATCCCAACATGTGCAAATCCAATCAAATCCAAATTCGTTGTTAAATTAGAAAACCAGCTAAATCCGAATTGAGCAAAACAAGACGGACTCCCATCACATCTAGTCAGAAGAGCGAAAAATATATAAGTGATCTTCTCACCAGACATGACAAATCCCTAACGAACAGAAGGCGATATTAAATTGTCTACATCTCAGAATGACTTCAACGGGTTCAGGATAATCCTGAACCCGTTGAAGTCATTCTGAGATGTAGACAATTTAATATCGCCTTCTGTTCGTTAGGGATTTGTCATGTCTGGTGAGAAGATCACTTATATATTTTTCGCTCTTCTGACTAGATGTGATGGGAGTCCGTCTTGTTTTGCTCAATTCGGATTTAGCTGCTTTTCTAATTTAACAACGAATTTGGATTTGATTGGATTTGCACATGTTGGGATCTCGGAACTTTGATTGGACTTTTTGTATTATTTTGATTGATTTATTTATTTATTTATCATTAACATTGAATATGGACACATTTCGCGAATGGATAACCTTGCCGGCCCCTTCAATTTCACATATTTGGACTGCTGTTTGTATCTTGGAGTAATGTCCTTCCTGATTATGCTTCTCAACTTGTATGACCTGGATGGACTGTATGGATTCAACAAAAGTATGTTTTTGGATTGATATGTTTGATGTTATGTATTTTTTATATATTTGTGTATATAATTTTATATATTTTCAAAGCGTAATTTTATTGCCTGTAGTAGTATAACTGCGGTAATGGTCCTCTGAAGAGAAGAATTATCTTTGAAAACTCATGAGCTAAGGACTTAAGGATGCTTTGCATGAACTTTGAATTCTAATAAAATTTGATTGACACCTTATTTTATTACTTCATTTTATATTATAATATATATATATATATATATATATATTCTAGAGATGAAAGTAGAGAATAAAAAATACAATATTTATTAGAACATTAAAAGTTCAAAGCAAGGAGCTTCATATCATTAATCCATATATTCAGCTTTATATTATCACGATAGATTATTATTAAACGATAATTCAATATATATATATATATATATATATATATATATATATATATATATATATATATATATATATATATATATATATATATATATATATCCAGAAATCCAGAAAATGCACCGGGCGCACAAAGCATGGATTGATGACAAAAACTCTGCAACGAAAAAGAAGGCTTACAAGACCTATAAAGCACAAGTGCAAAAAGTACTGCGGCAGATGAAAAGAGAAATGGTTGGCTGATCATGCAGAATCTATTTGTTGTGGGTGAACCTACCTACCCTTTAATAATAACTAAATGGTAGCAACCGGCTACCATAAATACCGGCTTTTGCCGGGAGAACATTGGTAGGCACATTTAGCCACTAGCACTGCCAACACGGACTTGTGTATAATTTCTCTGTTCAATACAATTCATTATTATTATTATCTCTAAACGTGTTGTTCTTTTATTTCATTGTTGGTACCCCTAAACAGGCCCACAACACTATTCAAGCAAAATTCAATAGGAAAAACACAAAGGTCTTTTATGAGGGAATAAAGAAGGTTTTGGTCCTCAACAATCGGGAGCTACAACTATTTCCGCAGAAGATGGAACCTTGTTGACTGATAGAAGTGATATTTTGAACCGCTGGAAAGAACATTTTGAGACAATATTGAACACTTCCTCTGTTACGGATGACAACGTTATTGGATCAATTCATCAGCTTCTTGAAAAACGGAAATGTCAGAGCTACCGACCCTTCAAGAAGTCTCTGATGTTATCAAGCATATATCAATGGGTAAAGCACCTGGTAACGATGCTATACCACCGGAAGTGTTTAAGTATGGTGGCCAAAAGTTGGCTAAAATTGCATGCTCTTTTTGTGTCCATTTGGATAGCAGGAAGGGTTCCCCAGATTTCAAGGATGCCTCCATCCTTTATCTGTAGAAGAACAAAGGTCTTCGAAGTGTTTGTGATAATCATCGCGGTATATTCCTTCTTTCAATTGCGTACAACATTTTAGCCAGACTTATACTCAACAGATTACTTAGTTGTTGATGAAATCTATCCCGAATCGCAGTGTGGTGTTCTCGTGCTTCGGGGAACGATTAATACGATATTTTCTTTAAGTCGGGTATCGGAGAAAGTGCGTGAGAAAAACCAAGAGTTGTACATGATGTACATTGACCTCACCAAGACATTTAATACTGTGAACCGTACAGCTCTTTGGAAGATATTGAAGAAACTTGGCATCCCAGATAACATGATAAAAGTTATAATATCTTTTCGTGAGTGTATGAAAGCATCAGTCGTGTCGAATGGGGACTATTCTGAACAGTTCAATGTAACCAATGGCACCAAACAAGGATGTGTTATGGCTCCGGTTCTGTTTGCTCAATTCTTCTCTATTATGTTAAAACACGCATTTTCAGATGTTTATACTGGAGTAAAATTTCAGTTCCGTACAAGTGGTAAAATATTCAATCATATGCGCTTCAAAGCAAAAACGCTCCTTCGTAGAACAATCATTAGGGATTTGCTATTTGCAGATGATTCCGCACTGGTTGCAACCTCCCTGGACGAAGCTCAACTATTTGTTGATCGGTTTTCTGCTGCATGTAAAGCTTTTGGCCTAACCATCAGCATAAAGAAAACCGAAGTCATTCACCAGCCCTGACCTACACCAAAGCAGGTGTACGGTGTAAAACAGAATCAGCCAGTCCACAATTTTCCAGTAACGCCTATCCGAGTCGAACAAATTTGAAATATGTGAAAAACTTCACATATCTTGGTAGCGTTGTGAATTCAAGTGCATCGCTCGATAATGAAATGGTGAATAGAATCTCTCGTGCTAGTTGTGCGTTTGGAAAATTGAGTACCCGAATATGGAAAGACCGAGGAATAAGACTGAAAACAAAGATAGCAGTGTATAAGGTTGCCATACTTACCACGCTACTGTACGCATCAGAGACATTGATACGTTATCGTAACCAAATTGAGCAATTTTACGTCTTCCACAAGAGATTTCTTCGTACTATTTATGGTTTTACTCTTAAAGACCGGCTATCCATTGCAGACTTGTTTACACTTTGTGGTATCAGTGGAATAGAAAGTTTCCTGATTCAATCAGGTAACCGAAATGTTGGACGCCCTTGGCTTCGCTACAAAGACAAATTGAAAGCTAACCTTGAAATTTTGAGCTCAATGCTAATGATAGAGACGCTTGGGAGAGTATGTGTCACCAGCGAATCGAACATTTTCCCACGGATTGTATTCACAAATTAAAGGAAACTAGGCTTAGAACAAAAGCAAATGTAAATATACCGGAAACGCTTTCTCCTAATCCTCGCGCCTACGTCCACTGTGGCTTTGTGTGCAGGTCTCTACCTGGACTCAAATGCCACCTTCGCCTGAGCGAGTGTCGGAACAAAAAACCGTGAACGGAGATATTTGTCAGAACCTCACATGTCGAAATCGCCGAGAGAACACATAAGAATCCATAATAAATGCGATATTCCGACCCTTTGTTTTTGTTGAATACTGTTAGACTGTTTACTATGTACGTTCCCTGATTTAGCGTATATTAAGCCTAATTTCTCTTAATTTCAGTGCTAATCAATGGCGGCCAAGGAATAGAATACCGAACTACAAGTCAGTGGTGACTTTTAAACCGGGTTCATGCCCTCTGACCGGAATTAACATTCACTACGTTAGAGGATTGTATAAGAATGAAACATTTATGTTTGTAGGTAATAATAATAAATATTTATTTAAAATGGTATATATATATATATATATATATATATATATATATATATATATATATATATCATGTCTTCGATTCGATGCTATATATATATATATATATATATATATATATATATATATATATATATATAAGTCAGCTAATATTATATTCCAATAACCATGGTTTTATTTTATTATTTTTATTTTTTCACATTTCAAAAAACATAACATCTCTGTGAGATATATTTTTACGGTCCGTTTCATTTGTCTTGTGCCAAACAACATTTTTATGTCAATATCGTCTCTGCAACACTACACAATCATCAGAAATATATATATATATATATATATATATATATATATATATATATATATAATGAAATGAGTGATGAGAATAAACATTGGAAACAGAGCAATATTTATTGAATCATGAAGTAGTTCAAGAAAGGAATATATAAATAAGCTTTGTTTTTCTTTCCTTAACAAATTTACAAAAATGCAAGCTTTTATCATCAAAGTAGATCATAGAGATGAAACAGTAACATTATATTACTGTCCACACAGATTTGAAATATAAAGAAATATACAAAAATACACAATTTTTTTAGCAAATATAAACAACTTCAATGGAAAAATGTAACATGTCCAAAATGAGCACATGCAGAATATTATGAATTTTAAGCATATTGCAGAAAGTCTCCCAGAGATCGCATAATTACAACATTTTATTATTGCTCAATCTTCTATATTGAGCATTGACTTTTCTGATAGGGATATCTTGAAGATAAAATTCTATCTTTATTAGCTCTCCATTTATATATATATATATATATATATATATATATATATATATATATATATATATATATATATATATATATAGCTCGATTTACCAACATCTACAAAAAATAATTGCCCTCCCTCTGATTAAAGACAAATTCTAGTTAATAACACTAAAATAATACATTCTGAAACTAGTAAGAAATAAAATGAAAAATACTGTAAAAGTCAGAAACACCTACAATTAATAACATCACATATGAAACCAGTGGCAACATTTTAAAATGCTTAACGTAATTCGATTGTATTCTATAATAATACTCCAGCGCCGCTGAATTAAAATCGCCAACGACTTTCCTGGAACAATGCGAAAAACGTTCTCTGCGCGTTTCTCCGCCGTCTTTTGAAAAATAATCTTCTTACTCCAGCATTTTGGTTCATTTGCTTTTGTCACATGAGGATTATTTGACGAAGAATCGAAAACGTTCGTGAAACCTATGGGACATTTATTATTATTTTTGATTTTAATGCAAAGAAGACCATCAGAAACATTAAAAAAGGTATAATTAAATAGACGAATTCTGTTATTTTTAGCAATGTGCGCGTATATATATATATATATATATATATATATATATATATATATATATATATATATATATATATATGTGTGTGTGTGTTTATGTGTGTGTAGCTACGGTGAAGAATTGTGATACCGCTAAACAGCTGTCTGTAGAGGAACTAAATAAATATGCTTCCAATTCCTGGTGAGTTGAACTGTTTTAAATAGAATCAAAATGGTTATAAAAAGACAAAACAAAGAGTAAAAAATAAACAGCGTGCAAAAATACGTTTTTTTTTAACATAGTTCACCCCCAAACAAGGCAGGACGCCACTGTAGACGTAAGGTTTTGATGTAATAAGTCAAAGATGAAAACGTTTTTTGATTCTTTGTTTTGTCATAACCATTGTTAATCTTCTGCTTTTAATTCTGTTTAGTCCTCCCTTTGCCGATTTAATGGTTACATTCTGAAGTTTTGAAGAAAAGAATGTGATTTTATGGTAAACTGCCTGAACTTTTGTTTACTATACAGATTTTTTAAAAAACAATTGTAAACAAGATAACTTGGGTAACTTCGGTATAAATTATCATAAAGTGATATAATAATAAATTTTGAATAAAATATATATGTATAAGTTCCATTTAATTCTAAATATTGATTGTAACTGAAACGGGATTATTTTGATTAATATAAATGTAATTAATATTCATATGATCTTTTAGAGAGAGAGAGAGAGAGAGAGAGAGAGAGAGAGAAATATATATATATATATATATATATATATATAGAGAGAGAGAGATGAGAAAAAAATATGTTTGTGCATATACTTTCTACTTTTCCATAGACCAACCTTTTCAAGGTAAACGCTCGATGATTGCTTACATATAACAACCAAGCATATATAAGTAGACAATATTAGGCTAAATTGCGGCACCAATACTTTATATTTAATACGAAACCAAGACTTAAAATAAATTCTTTAAATTCTACATTTTCATATTTAGCTTTTTAACACCATGTGGTTTCGTATCTCCGTACTTTGAAATAATTAATTTTCATTTAACTCTAAATTATTTATCTTATATAGTTATCATTTATATATTTATAGTAAAATTTCTTTATTAACCAATTAACTATTAACCGTTCTGGCAGTTTCACTTTAGAAGTATTGTGCGTATTCTATCATGGCTTTGCTTTGGTGAATTAAGCTTGCTGCCACTATAGGTAGCAATATCTATGTTTTTCCTCGTGAGAAAATGTAGTTGATTGTTTTTCTGTGTGGTTTTGTTTGCTGCCTTAATTATATTCATTATTTAATTACATTTATTCGATTAGTAAATTTCCTAATATTTTTCGATTTTTAGTTTATTTCAAAATTCTCGATTTCATTTTGTTCGACGTCTCCAAGTTTTTCTTTCATAAGAAACAATCAATTCTTAATATGAGTGTGGCTAAAAAAGGGTTGCGATGAAATTTGAGTGAGAAATGCTAGTTGATTGTCTCTTTACATTTCATGGGTAGACAAAGTTCAAATATCAATGTATTTTTTTGAGAGTGAACTTTGGTTTTCTGAGGGGCTTATTGTCGAAATATCCGGATTTCATATACTAATTTTGGTTGGCTGTCTCTGAACGAAGCGGTCCGTAAAATGTACCGAAGTTTTGATTAAAAAAAACCAGTAAAATAGATAAAATCTTAGTCACTGGAATGTAGCCTAATGTTGTCAATTTATATATATATATATATATATATATATATATATATATATATAGAGAGAGAGAGAGAGAGAGATATTTAATTTCGTTTTTCGCTTGTTTCACATCCACAACAATGCCGAAAGTTTGACAATTTTCTGGCAATTAGAAAGTAATGATTTTTCTTGATTGTTTCTTCATCCTGAGGAACTCTTTCAATAAAAACGAAACGTTGATGAATACATACATAATATAGGTTTTAGGTTTCCCTTTTCATTTTCTCTCTCGCTATATATATTTATTTATTAATTATTTAAGCTAAGTATATATATATATATATATATATATATATATATATATATATATATATATATATACATATATGCGCGTTTGTAGAGAAAATAGTACTTGCAACTTCACCCACCCACACAACACAAACATACACACACACACGATATATATATATATATATATATATATATATATATATATATATATATATATATATATATATATATATATAATCAAGGCTAAATACCACTCGAGGATAAGAGTTACTGGGATAGGACGGACGATAATCAGCAAAGAATGAGCTGAGTTTGATTACTTATGGGACGGTTCGTTACAAGTACCTGTTGACATGAATAAATTGTAGCTTTCAGGGAAGCAGCCCGACTGAAATGTGTTCCAAGACATTTAATTTGTCACGTGTTTCAATGTAAGGCCTTTGCCTATACAATCTGTCTGATTTTAGTATGCAAATCACGAACATTTCAAGAAATCAAATTGTTCTGAACCAATGCTTTGCAAATAGAAATTTAGACATTCATTAAAATATCCAAGACAATGTTTGGCCAATTTAAACAAATATTATTTGAGATAGTTGGAATTTACGAAAATAGAATGCCTTAGTTGAAGATTAAAAATAATGTTAATTTACACCCGTAAAAATGATACGTATAATTTTTCCAGAATATACATACATATTAATCATGGTTAATGCTAATAATTTTAGACATACCGAGAGAGAAAATAACAAAGTTATTGGATGAGAGAACATTCACCTTGAAGAAATCTGGCTGATTTAAGATTGAGAAGGAAAACGTCCTGAAGAATTGTCTCCTCGAGCTGAACGAATTAGAGTGAATAGCACTTTCGCCCACGAGTGATCGAATCTTTGGCCAGGATTGAATTGATGGAGTCAAGAAGGACAGGAGGTGAAAATGTATTGTAGATTGGAATCTGTCAAGAAATGTGCAAAGCTCTCAACAAAGTAAATATTTAAAAGACTTAAAAATTGAGTCATGAAATGCATAAGAACTGACATTTCTAAAAGTACATTCCATCGCTGAATCTCAGCTAACACTCGATTGCAATGATGGAAGCGCCCCCCCTAAACTTGGCATACATATATGTATCCCTTTGGTTAATCATCAGTTCAATTATGCGTCTGTAGAGATTCGTAACTATCTATCTATCTACCTATCTATCTATCTATCTATCTATCGATATATATATATATATATATATATATATATAAACACATGTTGTATATGTATATATAGACATATATATATATATATATATTTATTAATTCGTTTTTACGTACATAAAATCAACAATAATTGATAAATATATATATATATATATATATATATATATATATATATATATCAGGACCGGCGGCACAGCTATAAAAGTGAGGGGGGGGCTCTCCTAAAAAGTGGGGGGCTCGGTTAAACACATGCATATATAACTTCATTATTGATGACCGTAAAGTAGGGGGGGGAGTTAAAAAGTGGGGGGGGGGCTCAAGCCCCCCTGCCCCCCCCGGTGCCGCCGTCCATGTATATATATAAAATACAAATAATGACACGTCCTATTAAGGGCGACTTAATTTAATATTCTGCATATTATTTACCGCCTCAGCAGTAGAAAACCACAAAAATAACGCCGTTACTATCGCCAGTAAGACAATAACAAACTACGTAAGTGACCAGGCATATATATATATATATATATATATATATATATATATATATATATATATATATATTTATTAATATTAAATAAAGTGTTACAACAACATCCGGACCAAGGTTTCAGATCCGAGAAAATCGGACCTTCATCAGCGGAATCGTATAGCTTAACACATAGGTTAAGCTATACGACTCCGCTGATGAAGGTCCGATTTTCTCGGATCTGAAACCTTGGTCCGGATGTTGTTGTAACACTTTATTTAATATTAATAAATATCATGCTCTTATTAATTATCTAGTTAATTTTACTTTTGCATTAATAATTGAGCACTCTGCTGGAAAACTCTCCCAATTAAGAAATACGGTATATATATATATATATATATATATATATATATATATATATATATATATATATATATATATAGGTATACATATGTGCCAGTTGACACGGTTAAGATTCGAATAAAAAAATGTTGTTTGAAATAAATACAATTTAGGCGCGCAGAGTGAAAATTGTTGTATTGGCGCGTGACAAATATAAAATAACGCCCACGCACATTCCGATGTGCCTTTTTATACCAAATCAACTTAAAACGAGCGGACGTATTAGCAAGCACACCACGTGATATTTTTGTCCAATGAGATTCCTCCAAAAACATATTTTTCTAAACTTTTCTCCATAAGCTCGCTGGAGCCGACCCAATAGTATATAAGCACACACAAACATAAAACTTTCTCTTTTTTCAACTGACTTTCATCAGGAGCTTACACGCATCTCTATCACTCTTCCAGTTCACCATTTCGCGCGCTTCATACAATTTCACAGGCGAACATTCACTATTGCCTCTTTTTACATATTATAACAAATGAACACTTCAACAAAAGAAAAGACATTCTTCTTTTTACTTACATGAAACTAACGAAAGGACTCATGAACTCATTACACAAAGTAATATATTCTACTTGTTAATATGTTTATTTCAGTAAATAAACTTCCGTTAATTGTGCATGTAAATATTCTTCTTATTATTTTTATTTGTGGAGGAAGTTGGTAACCCCGACCAAAAGGGTACGACGACCCCCACAAATTGGTGACCACGACTTAGAATTGCATACACAACGGAATCTCTTTAAGCTACACGCGGTTCCTAACATACTGGCGAAATCATGCGTGCGGTAACACTCAAAGGAAGAAAAAGACGATGCGAATCTCAAGGGATGATACAAGCCGTCAAACGAAGCGTGGATCTCAGTACAATGTAGCAACAAATTAGCGAGTTACGCCGGTAGTCGCTATTAAGTCGAAAGATAAAAAAAATCAACCGACAGTTTAAAGGCTCCAAAATCACTTTCCAACGAAAAACACAAAAATGGACGCTCCCCGCGTTGAAACACCTCTAGCTACGTTAACGCTAAATATTCCACCTTTTAATCCCACCAATATAAAGACGTGGTTTATCCAGATCCAGGCCCTTTTCGACGCAAAACGGATTACGTCTCAGCGAACCAAGTATTGTTATTTGGTTGAAAAACTCCCGGCAGACGTCGTCGAGGAAGTAACTGATTTGTTGGAGAACGTTCCAGAAAATAATCCATACGACGAACTTAAGGAGGCTATTTTGAGACGGACTGGCTTATCAAACGAGACAATGTTACGCAATCTCTTCACCCAAGTAGAATTGGGAGATCGTACACCGTCACAACTCTTACGATACATGCGATCATTGCTAGGAGACAACAAGATGTCCGAAACTATTATGAGAAGTTTGTGGCTGGATAAACTCCCAGACACAACAGTACAAATTCTGGCACCCACAACGGAAGAGACAAGCACGGCAAAACTAGCCGACATGGCGGACCGAATACATGAAAATCTGAGGGGCCGCAGATTAAACTCAACACAAGCACAGCCAAAACAGACGAGAGACGTCGAAGTGGCCGAACTAAAAACCACGGTCGAAAATCTCACTCGTAAATTGCAGGAATTAATGCAAATAGACCGTCGTTATTCATTTAATAATCGACCTAACTACCGAAAACGAAGTTTTAGCAGAGGTCGAAGCAACACACGAGAACGAGCGAACGAAATCTGTTTTTACCACAAAAAATTCGGCACACAAGCAAGGCGATGCACGTATCCTTGTACCTTTAACAAGAATGAGGGAAACGGTCATTCCAGCCAGTAGAGACGACAACTGTTGCTGGATTTTCTACTAAAGGTCGTCTATTTTTTATTCGTGACAGTAATCACGGATATAACTTTTTAATAGATACCGGAGCCGAAATAAGCGTGATACCAGCGCTAAGTAAACAGAAAGCTACTCCACAGCCTTACCACCTCCAGGCAGCTAATGGCACACAAATACCGACATACGGTGAGAAGTACTTAAGCATCAATCTCGGCTTGCGTCGCACATTTTCATGGATATTTACCATAGCCAACGTGACGACACCAATATTAGGAGCAGATTTCCTAGCACGATATAATCTATCGGTAGACATGACTAATCGCACACTGACTGATAACCAAACAAAAATCGTAATAAAAGGTATCACCACAAGATACCAGTCTACTGGGATTAGTTCTGCCTTTCCTGAAGAGACGTACATTCGTCGGCTGTTTCAAAAATACCCACAACTTACTCAGCCATTCACAGTCGCGGATAATATAAAACATAATGCAAGGCATTATATTAAAACGAGTGGACAACCCGTCTACGCTACCCCCAGACGTTTGAAGCCGGATAAGTACAGGATCGCAAAGGACGAATTCCAACGCATGTTACAACAAGGAATTATTCGACCTTCCAAAAGTGCCTGGTCATCTCCTCTACATATGGTACAGAAATCAGACGCGACAACATGGCGTCCTTGCGGCGATTTCAGGAGATTAAATGCACAAACTGTACCGGATAGATACCCTATCCCACACATTCACGATTTCGCAATCGGACTGCAAAACGCCACGATATTTTCTAAACTGGATTTAGTGAAAGCATATCACCAAATACCGGTGGCGGAAGAAGATATCCATAAAACAGCACTGACCACACCATTTGGACTTTACGAATTTGTCAGAATGCCATTCGGACTTAGGAACGCCTGTCAAACCTTCCAAAGGTTGATAGACGAGGTTTTTAGGGACCTTCCATTCGTATTCGCATACGTGGACGATGTCCTAATTTCTAGTAGAAACCTCGACGAACATAAACAACACTTGGAACAAGTTTTCCAAAGACTGTCCCATTACGGTTTAAAAATAAACTTGGACAAATGTATTTTCGGTCAGCAAGAAGTAAATTTCCTCGGACATTCAATTGATAAGGATGGAATATCACCATTACCCGAAAAAGTAAGTGCTATTACGAATTTTCCACAACCTACGTCTGTTAGACAAATTCGTCGCTTCATAGGTGTAATTAATTATTACAGACGATTTTTACCCAACTGTTCCACAATCCTTGCACCGTTAACGTCATTATTGAAGAACAAAACAAAAAACCAACAATTAAAACTGGAAGGATCAGCTTTGAAAGCTTTCCATCAAGCTAAAACTGCCTTAGTCAATTTCACAAAATTGAATAATATTAAGGACAGTGAGGAATCGAAACTTACACTCACAACAGATGCATCAGACATAGCTGTAGGAGCAGTTATACACCAACTGACAGGGAATACAATGACCCCTATTTCGTTTTTTTCAGCCAAACTGAGCAAGACACAGACAAAGTACAGTACCTTTTCAAGGGAATTATTAGCAATTTATTTGGCAATTAAACATTTTAGACATCTGTTGGAAGGAAGAGACTTTTGTATTTACACTGACCATAAACCGTTAACGTATGCACTGCATACACACATAGATAAGTATGGCCCAAGAGAAATCAGACATCTTGATTATATTGCTCAATATTCTACAGACATCAGATACGTCAAAGGACAAGAAAACATTGTGGCTGACGCATTATCACGAGCTGCAATAACTTCGATAAATTCCAGTTCGCTGAGTATGGAATTAATTGCACAAGAACAAAAAACGGACGAGACACTCACTGACGTACAACAGAAAACGTCTTTGCAACTGAAGGAAATGCCTGTACCTTTTAGTACAACAACATTTTATTGTGATACAACGAAAAAACAACCACGTCCATACATACCGCCAAGCATCAGACGACATGTTTTTCAACATTTCCACAATTTATCTCATCCAGGCAAGCGAGCCACGGTAAGAATAATAGCAGACCGTTTCGTTTGGCCGAAAATGAATACAGATATCCGAAATTGGACCAAGACTTGTGTATCCTGTCAAAAGAATAAAATACACAGGCATACAAAGTCACCACTGGGTACTTTCAGTACGCCAGATGCCAGGTTTACCAATATCCATGTTGACTTGGTGGGGCCATTACCCCCTTCGAAAGGACACACCCACATTCTCACCATAGTCGACAGGTTCAGCAGATGGCCAACAGCCATACCCGTGAAGGACACATCGGCGGCGACAGTAGCTGTCACAATATTAAAAGACTGGATAGCGATTTTTGGAGTACCGTCAGTACTCACAACGGACAGAGGCTCGCAATTTCAATCGAAACTCTTCGCAGAATTCAACCAATTGTTGGGAACATCCCACATAAAGACAACGGCTTATCACCCTTGCTCGAATGGCCTCGTCGAACGCTTCCACAGACAGCTAAAAACTTCTTTGGCTATGAGTCATAACAACGCAGACTGGTCAGATAATTTACCATTAATCCTATTAATGATCCGAAACACGATGAAAGAGGATTTACAAAGCACGCCAGCGGAGGTAGTTTTTGGATCAGCAGTCACACTACCTGGACAATATTTTGATGCATACACAGACATTTCACCCACAAATACATTTGTGACGGAATTAAAGAACAAAATGTCTTCTCTCAAATTTACACCCACCAGGAGGGCTGACAAACAAACACACATGCCAAATGACCTTCACACATGCAAATATGTATTTATTAGGAATGATACAGTCAAAAAGCCATTTTGTCCAAATTACACAGGACCATATCAAGTTTTGGACAGAAGTGAAAAATATTTCACTGTCCAAAGGAAAAACAAGAAAGACAACATCGCGATCGACCGAATTAAACCAGCATACATTGAGGAACACCCTCAGACATTTTCCCCACCAGAACAAATTCCCTTAGAACATGGGAGTCCAGCAGAAAGTGACCGAAACGTCAAACCTACGACAAAAACCGGTAGAAAAGTCCACTGGCCGAAACATTTCAAGGAATACATTACATATTAAAAAAAAAAAAAAATTTTTTTTCCTTTTTTTCAATCTGGGGGGAGTATTGTGCCAGTTGACACGGTTAAGATTCGAATAAAAAAATGTTGTTTGAAATAAATACAATTTAGGCGCGCAGAGTGAAAATTGTTGTATTGGCGCGTGACAAATATAAAATAACGCCCACGCACATTCCGATGTGCCTTTTTATACCAAATCAACTTAAAACGAGCGGACGTATTAGCAAGCACACCACGTGATATTTTTGTCCAATGAGATTCCTCCAAAAACATATTTTTCTAAACTTTTCTCCATAAGCTCGCTGGAGCCGACCCAATAGTATATAAGCACACACAAACATAAAACTTTCTCTTTTTTCAACTGACTTTCATCAGGAGCTTACACGCATCTCTATCACTCTTCCAGTTCACCATTTCGCGCGCTTCATACAATTTCACAGGCGAACATTCACTATTGCCTCTTTTTACATATTATAACAAATGAACACTTCAACAAAAGAAAAGACATTCTTCTTTTTACTTACATGAAACTAACGAAAGGACTCATGAACTCATTACACAAAGTAATATATTCTACTTGTTAATATGTTTATTTCAGTAAATAAACTTCCGTTAATTGTGCATGTAAATATTCTTCTTATTATTTTTATTTATAGATGGTTAAATAGAACAGCAATACGAGTTATCCCCACCTTGACCATGAAATGTTTTACATTAATAAGATCAAATTCGACCGGTTAGGATTGTAAACAACACATCTACGAAATAATTTAATAATAATAATAATAATAATAATAATAATAATAATAATAATAATAATAATAATAATAATAATAATAATAATAATAATAATAATAATAATAATAATAATAATAATAATAATAATAATAATAATAATAATAATAATAATAATAATAATAATAATAATAATAATAATAATAATAATAATAATAATAATAATAATAATAATAATAATAATAATAATAATAATAATAATAATAATAATAATAATAATAATAATAATAATAATAATAATAATAATAATAATAATAATAATAATAATAATAATAATAATAATAATAATAATAATAATAATAATAATAATAATAATAATAATAATAATAATAATAATAATAATAATAATAATAATAATAATAATAATAATAATAATAATAATAATAATAATAATAATAATAATAATAATAATAATAATAATAATAATAATAATAATAATAATAATAATAATAATAATAATAATAATAATAATAATAATAATAATAATAATAATAATAATAATAATAATAATAATAATAATAATAATAATAATAATAATAATAATAATAATAATAATAATAATAATAATAATAATAATAATAATAATAATAATAATAATAATAATAATAATAATAATAATAATAATAATAATAATAATAATAATAATAATAATAATAATAATAATAATAATAATAATAATAATAATAATAATAATAATAATAATAATAATAATAATAATAATAATAATAATAATAATAATAATAATAATAATAATAATAATAATAATAATAATAATAATAATAATAATAATAATAATAATAATAATAATAATAATAATAATAATAATAATAATAATAATAATAATAATAATAATAATAATAATAATAATAATAATAATAATAATAATAATAATAATAATAATAATAATAATAATAATAATAATAATAATAATAATAATAATAATAATAATAATAATAATAATAATAATAATAATAATAATAATAATAATAATAATAATAATAATAATAATAATAATAATAATAATAATAATAATAATAATAATAATAATAATAATAATAATAATAATAATAATAATAATAATAATAATAATAATAATAATAATAATAATAATAATAATAATAATAATAATAATAATAATAATAATAATAATAATAATAATAATAATAATAATAATAATAATAATAATAATAATAATAATAATAATAATAATAATAATAATAATAATAATAATAATAATAATAATAATAATAATAATAATAATAATAATAATAATAATAATAATAATAATAATAATAATAATAATAATAATAATAATAATAATAATAATAATAATAATAATAATAATAATAATAATAATAATAATAATAATAATAATAATAATAATAATAATAATAATAATAATAATAATAATAATAATAATAATAATAATAATAATAATAATAATAATAATAATAATAATAATAATAATAATAATAATAATAATAATAATAATAATAATAATAATAATAATAATAATAATAATAATAATAATAATAATAATAATAATAATAATAATAATAATAATAATAATAATAATAATAATAATAATAATAATAATAATAATAATAATAATAATAATAATAATAATAATAATAATAATAATAATAATAATAATAATAATAATAATAATAATAATAATAATAATAATAATAATAATAATAATAATAATAATAATAATAATAATAATAATAATAATAATAATAATAATAATAATAATAATATAATAATAATAATAATAATAATAATAATAATAATAATAATAATAATAATAATAATAATAATAATAATAATAATAATAATAATAATAATAATAATAATAATAATAATAATAATAATAATAATAATAATAATAATAATAATAATAATAATAATAATAATAATAATAATAATAATAATAATAATAATAATAATAATAATAATAATAATAATAATAATAATAATAATAATAATAATAATAATAATAATAATAATAATAATAATAATAATAATAATAATAATAATAATAATAATAATAATAATAATAATAATAATAATAATAATAATAATAATAATAATAATAATAATAATAATAATAATAATAATAATAATAATAATAATAATAATAATAATAATAATAATAATAATAATAATAATAATAATAATAATAATAATAATAATAATAATAATAATAATAATAATAATAATAATAATAATAATAATAATAATAATAATAATAATAATAATAATAATAATAATAATAATAATAATAATAATAATAATAATAATAATAATAATAATAATAATAATAATAATAATAATAATAATAATAATAATAATAATAATAATAATAATAATAATAATAATAATAATAATAATAATAATAATAATAATAATAATAATAATAATAATAATAATAATAATAATAATAATAATAATAATAATAATAATAATAATAATAATAATAATAATAATAATAATAATAATAATAATAATAATAATAATAATAATAATAATAATAATAATAATAATAATAATAATAATAATAATAATAATAATAATAATAATAATAATAATAATAATAATAATAATAATAATAATAATAATAATAATAATAATAATAATAATAATAATAATAATAATAATAATAATAATAATAATAATAATAATAATAATAATAATAATAATAATAATAATAATAATAATAATAATAATAATAATAATAATAATAATAATAATAATAATAATAATA
>OY744534.1:24007313-24009813 GCA_963556195.1 Sepiola atlantica
GGGTTGGTTTCCGCATTCGAGGATTTTTCTGAAGATTGAAGCTGTTTTGATCATTGCCGCCCTTTGCATGGTTTCGATGGTCCCTTTGATTCCAATTTTTCCCAGTCTTTTCTCCAGGTTTTGGGGGATTGTTCCTAATGCTTCTACGATTATTCGTATTATATTGACTTTCTGCATGCTCCATATTCCTTTCAGTTCTCTAGCTAGTTCTGTGTATTTACTTCGTTTTACCGTATCTTTGATCTTCACTCTGTGGTCTGCTGGAACGGCGAAGTCTAGGATTTTTCAAGATTTTTCCTTCTTGTCGATTATAATAACATCATGTCTCCTTGCTTGTATGAGTTTATCTGTTTGTATATCCATATCCCAGAGGATATTAACTCCTTGCTTTCGAGTGAAATTGTTGAAACGACCAAAGCGACCTGAGTTATCGATAGGTGTGTATAATAATTTATACACGTAAAAGACGACGGTTACGTAACAATGAAAATATTTTGTTTAAGCGATTTTATTAATCTTTAAAATGTTAAAAAATATTCACAGTGTAGTAAATGTTCAATGCCGAAATGTGGTGGGGTGGGATGAGGGTCGGCTGTTGTCCTTTAGGTCTATTCTCTAAACTAGTTTAACTCACCAAAATACCACATTCACTCTATGGGTAAAACCTACTTAACATCATCCCCAATGGCATGACGTTTTTTTATTTACAAAAACTATACCCACATATTCATCGGTTGGGGGGTTGGAAGGTGCTAAAAACAGAGATTGCTGAAAAGATAAAAGCTAACTGTGGTGGTTAGTAGGACTCTTCCCAAATCTATCTAGGTATTAGCGGCTCACTGTTTTCCGGGTTGTTTCAAGAGCCGAAAACAAGCAATTTGGAAGGAAAGAAAGGGGGCTAGGAATCATTTGTACCACTAGCTAAGAGACTTTGTTAACTGGGATGGGGTCTGATAAAACCTCAGGTCGGTGTGCACCATGCCTAGGCAGGAAATGCGTACTCAAACTTGGTTCGTCGAAACACACATAAGCTAGCGGTGTGTATCCACCTCCTAAATACTACAGAGCACACTCTCCTCTTATCACATCTGATTTTGACTTTAAGCTGATGTTTAAAGTGCGAAATCAGATCACAATCAGAAGGCGACCCACCCTCACTCAATATGTCTAAGCGTGAGGTCCACACTACTAGTCTAGCTATGGCTAGGGTCGTGAGAAACACCATTCGTTTCTCCCTGGGCCACGAAGGCATTACATTATACACTACATATTAGGCGATGTTTTATGTTTTAATATGAAATGGACAAATGTAATCACATTCCCGATCAATAGAGCGATAATTTAGCCTCCTCAATAACGTTGGGCGTATTCATTTTGGACATTTCGTAGAAGAGACCCGCCTACTCCCAAAATAGACACAATACAGGATGTAGTAACAAAATGTTTGAACTTACCCAACAGGATTGAATCCATTCATGTCATTGTGTATTTGTATAAAAGATTCTTTCGCTTCTATTTCTGCCTCACAGATAGGTGTCAACCATTCCCCGATGCGTTTCACAGTGGCGTTTATTCTGTATTTTAAACGGCGATATGTACGTGGAGACCTGAACCCTAGCCCTACATATGTCTTGGGTGAAAAAGGGGTTGGAAGAGGGATGTGAAAAACGAGGAAAGGGGAAAGAGAGAAGATAGAGAGACGGATTGAGACAGATAGAGAGAAATAAGGTTTAATATAAGCATGTTACACACACTTTTTAACCTCTTCTATCTTTTATGACCCCGGGCAACACTGGGTCTTTATTTACCTCCTCTCCAGGAGGTTAGGCACAAGGCCAGTTTTATCTTACTCCCACAAGTAAGATGTGACCCAAGGTCGGGTCGGAAAAGTGGGACTCGAAAAGCCAGCGCCCGAGAAAGTGAGCACTCTGGCCATTAAAAATTGCCTGGGCAGCCCCGTCAGCATTCCCTGGTAGGGGCACCTCAGGCAGTAAGCGATAAACTTACTCCTGTCCAAAGAGGGGAGGCAAAGCCTGGGAGGGTGCACCTTCTAGAACTGCACAGGACGGACAACCCCCAATAGACCGGCGTAAATCAAGCCCCGAAGGTCAAGACAATACCAATCTATGCAGTATCCATCGAAACAGATACTACACTTTGATCTTAGCCAAAAACACTTTTGATGGAAACATACCGACTTCTTCTCCAAAAACAGCGTTACAAAAACCCCCAAAGTGTCCAAACAATACATTCTTTGTATATATTACAGTGCCACTCTCTAACTAAAACAGTTTGATTAGACGATGTTCACTTTTTAGGTATGAAATTGACAAAGGTAATCAGATTCCTAATCAAGAAGACGATAATTAAGTCCGTATCATGAAATAACGTTGGGCGTATTCATTTCTCCCTAAGGTACGACACGCCAACATAGACGATGCTTAATGAGAATATTTTAATTGAAAAATCGACAGGAAAACTTCTCCAAAAGTATCTCTTC
>OY744534.1:24014813-24227313 GCA_963556195.1 Sepiola atlantica
TCAAAGTATTTCCATCATCAGCAACCGACCAGGCTGTATAAAAACGAGTAAGTCTCTTCACCCAGCCTTCACTCGGGACTTAGCCCCTGACCGTATTGCTCAACGAAATGCTGTCTCCGCCAACAACACTTGCTATAGAAATGCTTGTCAGACGGTGTAACTCTTCATGAGAGATAAAATAAAATAAATGGCTTGTTGACCACTGTAATTGGTCTAATTCGAAAATACGACGCTCTTTTCACGTTCAATTTGAAGGGTACGCCTCCCAGCAATTGCTTGGAAATTTAAATTTACAGAGGAAATGTAAGCACGGAGGCAGACTGTAAGGTTAGACAGTAATAAGATGGCTGTTCCCTGGGGATGAGTAATCGGTTTCCATGTGAAAAATAACTAGAAGAAATAACGTAAAGACGAAATAGGTACAATTGTGAAAAGTTAGCGAGGGTATGGGTTAGGGTTAGAACCCAACGCAATCCGATAGAAATTACTTCAGACTCAATGGTAAGCAAAAAGTAAGGTGCGATGCCCCAAATCCGCAGACCGAACCATTCTTCTCTGACTCCTAGCACAGATAAAGGCGACACCAACAGCTGAATCAAATAAACCTTCTTCAAATTCGAGACCGAGTTATTTTCGCTTGTGTTTGTTCTGCCGACTTTGATTCCGACGCGAGAATTCCACATGGGGGATAGCAATCGAGAAACGACGGAAGATCATAGGGATGGTTTTGCATGAGTGCCCTCAGTCTCGCAGAACCTTTTGTTAAGGTTTAAGACAAGAGTTTTGATTTAATTGTACTGTTTATGACTTGTTTATTTGTATTACGGCAACAAAAATGCATTTATTTGATAGTGCCATTTAGAGTATTGAGCTCCCTTTGGAGGGGAGATAATGCAACATTAATAGCGGTGTAATTGTATAGAAGAACATTGAAATAGACCGTTATTCTTAGAGTTTAATAGAATACTAGTGGAATAACCAAACATAGAAGATGCTGCTTAGTCTTCTGCAAAAAGGTAGGCGCCTTTTACCGGGCAAGAAAATTTCTCACACCAGCAAATATCCCATATGTCTATAAAGCTAATTGTAGTATTGTTGCCATATTTAGGCTGGTGCACAAATCACTAGCTTCCTCCTTTTGAACAGGTTGCAAAAAAAAGAATCTCTAATCTAATAGGTCCCGCACTGTCTACTAAGCACCAGTCTCTGTCGCATTGCCACAGTGTTGCATCTCAGAGCTTGTTTTACAAGTACCTCCACGGTAATATTATCCTATAAACTTACTGCCCGTGTACCCCTTCAACGTTAATACCTCCGGCCCACCCGCCTAGCAGCAAAATCACAACCATTCTTTGTAGAGGTCCATAAATAACGGAAGATTTTCTACTCTAATAGCTTCTTTCTTCAAGTCGCTTTCCGTTGGAATTCCCACCCTGTTCCCTGTTTCCCCGACTGTCGCAACATGCAGAAATTTAAATTTAAAGTGAAAAAACATATTGCTTCTCAATTCTCCACCAATGTTCCCCCCCCTATAAATCTTGTAAAGTAAAATAAGAAAATGTAGAAGATGTAGGCAAAAATTACCCCGTTGAGGGTACAAAAAAGTTCCTAAGATCAGATTCGTAAATTCTAGTGTATGGATTATACCATTTTCTTATTAAACTTTATATACTTTTTATTTTTATAACTTTTTCAAATATCGACATTATGGTAAATTCTACTTTACCAACTTATCTGTCTAATCTCTTCTTACGATGAGAAAATCCATGCTTTAAGAAAGGAATGATACAATAATTCTTATATATGAAACCCCTAGTTTGATAACTTAATAGATATCGTATTTTACACAATTCTTATTCCCATCACTTGTTTATATAATTTCTCTATCTCGTATATCGATCATTAATTTCTCACGATAGGTTATACTTTAAAGATATATTTCATATCAATTCTTTCCCTATATAATATATATCTTTTTAATGGCTTCTGACATTTCACTAATTGTTTCAGGTTTCCTACTATAAACATGGAAGGGTATCAGATCTGATGATCAACGTGAGAATTCATGTCTCCCTCTTTTCCCAATCCATCTGTCTTGCAGGTTTCCATCCAGAAAAGCTCTCACATCACGGTAAAAGCAAGCAGGTGCACCATGTATATATATATATATATATATATATATATATATATATATATATATATATATGTAATAAAATATAGTAACACGAAATTACATAATCATCGATGCAATAATTTATTTCAACCTTGTGTTATTGTCAAGCATCTAAGTGAGATTATTACATTAAAAAATTCAATTATTGCATCGATGATTATGTAATTTCGTGTTACTATATTTTATTTTTAGTCCCAAAATAATGTATACAACTGTGAAATCGTTATAACGTGTAGTACTGTTTGTTATTAAACTCACTCAGAGTGCCCAGCCTTTAGTAAAAAGGGCTTTTAATAATATTTATAAATAAATACTAATTGTTTATTGCCTACAGAGATCGATGTTTCATGCTAACGCAATCTTCGGTGCAGGAACGGGCGCGAACTCCGATCACAAATCCTCACTGATTCGCAGTGAAGAGTGTATTCCCGTTGGCCACCACAAATTAGCTTAGAATTAAGGAGCAATTTAACTTTTGAAATACCAAGTCGGTGGGTATTTAACAACGAGCAGCGAAAGTGATCTACAACAACAAACTGTGTTGTATATATATATATATATATATATATATATATATATATATATATATATATATATATATATTAGAGAATGGTAGTTTGTTTGAAGCATTGCTGGGTATAGTAGTAGTAAGTTTTTGAAAGGCTGTGGGCAATGCAATTCCGGGTAATTCCGGTAATTCCTTTCAACTTGCATCTTACCCGGAATTGCATTGCCCACAGCCTTTCAAAAACTTACTACTAATATATATATATATATATTACTAAGGCCGGCCACTCTGAGTGAGTTTAATAACAAGCAGTACTACTAGCTTCATTGCGAGAGCCAACGCAGTTTGTTGTTGTAGATCACTACATATATATATATATATATATATATATATATATATATATATATATATATAGAGAGAGAGAGAGAGAGAGAGAGAGAGAGAGAGAAAGAGGGGGAGAGAGAGAGTGTGTCTCAAAATAATGTATACAACTATGAAATCGTTAAAACGTGTTCGATTTATTGATTTTGACATGTAAACCAAAAATTACAGAAGACAAAACATATACATTTAAGGATTATTGCACTAAACTTCAGAACATAGAAAATCAAATTTAAATGATGTAAGGGCTACTTAGAGTAATTTTCCAATGGTAATTAAATGATTAGTTTTACATCAAGTGTTCGAACCGGGTCTCATCCTATACTTGAGCAAATTCTTTTTTAATGGCTTCTGACATTTCACTAATTGTTTCAGGTTTCCTTCTATTAACATGGAAGGGTATCAGATCTGATGATCTACGTGGGAATTCATGTCTTCCTTTTTTTCCAATCCATCTGTTTCGCGGGTTTCCATTCAGATTAGCTCTCACATCACGGTAAAAGCGAGTAGGTGTACCATGTGTATAAATTACTTTCAGACACCTGGTATATAGATATTTATTTCTTAATTGTGTTACAGAAGATCAGGTAAAATAAACATGATACCATCGGTTTCAAGACAGATGCAATCCCAAAATGAAACCCAATATTTCTCTTAATTTTCTTATAATAATAAACAACTGGTCATCACTAGATATCTTCAGTTACGGTATTGGAGGAAGTCATTGATTGTATTGGGAAAATTGATCACTATTTTAAAAATCTTCTTTTTTGTTTTAGGTAATTGAATCGATTGTTTTTATCGAGAACATATTAAATAAATAGGACGATATTCTTTCAGAAATGTGTGTAGAGGAGATGGAAGGGGAAAAATTAAAACTAAACCAAACAAAAACGAAAATTAATCCGAAAGTTAAAAATATTAATCGCTCCCTCGAAAGGTTTAACTGTTGCATTTCGGGAGTTAAAGGGTGTAAGTTTTTTTTCTTCTTCCTTCTCTATAATCTCTAATAATATTTCACACATTTCCCTGGCAGAAAAGTAAATTCACCGCAGGTAACCAACAAATTGCCGGAGAACAGAATATGTAATGTTTACTCTGCCCGCAGCGGATTTTATTTCTCCGGTTTATTTACATAGTTAAATGGAAATAATTCAGAATTTTAAATTCATTTAACTTCTTTGGATGAAATAACTTTTTTCTCTTTGAAATGTATAAATACAGTAGTTATACTATTAGCATCTAAAATAATTATTAAACCTTCTAAAATGTACAAAGATTTCTAAAAATACTTATAAATATAAATCATTTAAATATTCTTAAAACTACTTGGAGTATTTGAAACAACATATTTTAAAAATGTACGAAGATTTCTAAAAATACTTAAAAATATAAATGAGTTAAATATACTAAAAACTACATGGGGTATTTGAAACAACCTATTTTGAAAATGTACAAAGATTTCTAAAAATACTTAAAAATATAAATCAGTTAAATATACGTAAAACTACTTAGGGGTATTTGAAACAACCAATTTAAAAAATGTACAAATATTTCTAAAAATACTTAAAAATATCAATCAGTTAAATATACTTCCAACTACTTGGGGTATTTGAAACAACCTATTATAAAAATGTACAAAGATTTCTAAAAATACTTAATATAAATCAGTTAAATATACTTCAACAACTTAGGGTATTTGAAAAAAAAAATGTACAAAAATTTCTAAATATACTTAAAATATGAATCTGTAAAATATATTTCAAACTACTTGGGGTATTAAAAACAAACTATTTAAAAAAATACTTAAAATATAAATCAGTTAAATATACTTACACTACTTGAGGTATTTGAAAAAAAAACTATTTTAAAAATGTACAAAGATTTCCAGATATACTTAAAAATATAAATCAGTTAAATATTCTTCCAACTACTTGGGGTATTTAAAAAAACTATTTTAAAAATGTACAAAGATTTCTAAAAATACTTAAAAATATAAATGAGTTAAATATACTTCAAACTACTTGGGGTATTTGAAACAACCTATTTTAAAAATGTACAAAGATTTCTAAAAATACTTAAAAATATAAATCAGTTAAATATACTTCAAACTACTTAGGGGTTTTTGAAACAACCTATTTAAAAAATGTACAGAGATTTCTAAAAATACTTAAAAATATAAATCAGTTAAATATTCTTCAAACTACTTGGGGTATTTGAAACAACCTATTTTATATTTTGTTAAAGATTTCTAAAACTCCTTAAAAATATAAATCAGTTAAATATACTTACAACTACATAGGGTATTTGAAACAACCTATTTTAAAAATTTAGAAAGATCTCTTAAAATACTTAAAAATATAAATCAGTTAAATATACTTCAAACTACTTAGGGTATTTGAAAAAAAACTATATTTAAAATGTACAAAGATTTCTAAAAATACTTAAAAATATAAATGAGTTAAATATTCTTCAAACTACTTGGGGAATTTGAAACAACCTATTTTAAAAATGTACAAATATTTCTAAAAATACTTAAAAATATAAATCAGTTAAATATACTTATAACTACTTGGGATATGAGAAACCACCTATTTTAAAAATGTAGAAAGATTTCTAAAAATACTTAAAAATATAAATCAGTTAAATATACTTCAACTACTTCGGGGTATTTGAAAAACAAACTATTTTAAAAACGTACAAAGATTTCTAAAAATACTAAAAAATATTAATAAGGTTAATATATTTCAAACTACTTGGGTTATTTAAAAAAAAACTATTTTAACAACGTACAAAGATTTCTAAAAATACTAAAAAATATTAATCAGTTTAATATATTTCAACCTACTTGGGGTATTTAAAAAAACTATTTTAAAAATGTACAAAGATTTCTAAAAATACTTAAAAATATAAATGAGTTAAATATACTTCAAACTACTTGGGGTATTTGAAACAACCTATTTTATATTTTGTTAAAGATTTCTAAAACTTCTTAAAAATATAAATCAGTTAAATATACTTCAAACTACTTGGGGTATTTGAAACAACCTATTTTAAAAATGTAGAAAGATCTCTTAAAATACTTAAAAATATAAATCATTGAAATATACTTCAAATTATTTGGTGTATGTAAAACAACGTTTTTTAAAAATGTACAAAGATTTCTAAAAATACTTAAAATATGAATCAGTTAAATATATTTCAAACAACTTGCGGTATTTGAAACAACCTATTTTAAAAATGTACAAAGATTTCTAAATATACTTATAAATATAAATCATTGAAATATACTTCAAACTATTTAGGGGTATTTGAAACAACCTATTTTAAAAATGTACAAAGATTTCTAAAAATACTTAAAATATAAATCAGTTAAATATATTTCAAACTACTTGGGGTATTTAGAACAACCTATTTTAAACATGTAAAAAGATTTCTAAAAATACTTAAAATATGACTCAGTTAAATATATTTCAAACTACTTGGGGTATTTGAAACAACCTATTTTAAAAATGTACAAAGATTTCTAAATATACTTAAAATATAAATCATTGAAATATACTTCAAACTATTTGGGGTATTTGAAACAACCTATTTTAAAAACGTAGAAACATTTCTTTAAATACTTAAAAATATAAATCATTGAAATATACTTAAAACTATTTGGTGTATATGAAACCACATATTTTACAAATGTACAAATATTTCTAAAAATACTTAAAAATATGACTCAGTTCATACAAAGATTTCTAAAAATACTTAAAAATATATATCATTGAAATATACTTCAAATTATATGGGGTATTTTAAACAACCTATGTTAAAAATTTGCAAAGATTTCTAAAAATACTTAAAAATATAAATCATTTAAATATACTTCAAACTACTTTGGGTATTTGAAACAACCTATTTTGAAAATGTACAAAGATTTCTAAAAATACTTAAAAATATCAATCAGTTAAATATACGTAAAACTACTTAGGGGTATTTGAAACAACCTATTATAAAAATGTACAAAGATTTCTAAAAATACTTAATATAAATCAGTTAAATATACTTCAACTACTTAGGGTATTTGAAAAAAAAATGTACCAAAATTTCTAAATATACTTAAAAATATCAACCTGTTAAATATATTTCAAACTACTTGCGGTATTTGAAACAACCTATTTTAAAAATCTACAAAGATTTCTAAAAATACTTAAAATATTAATCAGTTAAATATACTTCAAACTACTTGGGGTATTTGAAAAAAACTATTTTAAAAACGTAGAAAGATTTCTTTAAATACTTAAAAATATAAATCATTGAAATATACTTCAAACTATTTGGTGTATATGAAACAACATATTTTAAAAATGTACAAATATTTCTAAAAATACTTAAAAATATGACTCAGTTAATACAAAGATTTCTAAAAATACTTAAAAATATATATCATTGAAATGTACTTCAAATTACTTGGGGTATTTTAAACAACCTATGTTAAAAATGTACAAAGATTTCTAAAAATTCTTAAAAATATGACTCAATAAAATATATTTCAAACTACTTGGGGTATTAAAAACAAACTATTTAAAAAAATACTTAAAATATAAATCAGTTTAATATACTTACACTACTTGAGGTATTTGAAAAAAAAACTATTTTAAAAATGTACAAAGATTTCCAAATATTCTTAAAAATATAAATCAGTTAAATATTCTTCCAACTACTTGGGGTATTTAAAACAATCTATTTTAAAAATGTACAAAGATTTCTAAAAATACTTAAAAATATAAATCATTGAAATATACTTCAAACTACTTGGGGTATTTGAAACAACCTATTTTAAAAATGTACAAAGATTTCTAAAAATACTTAAAAATATAAATCAGTTAAATATTCTTCAAACTACTTGGGGTATTTGAAACAAACTATTTTAAATTTTGTTAAAAACTTCTAAAACTCCTTAAACATATAAATCAGTTAAATATACTTTAACTACTTGGGGTATTTGAGACAACCTATTTAAAAAATGTACAAAGATTTCTAAAAATACTTAAAAATATGAATCAGTTAAATATACTTCAAACTACTTGCGGTATTTGAAACAACCTATTTTAAATATGTACAAAGATTTCTAAAAATTCTTAAAATATAAATCAGTTAAATATTTTTCAAACAACTTGGGGTATTTGAAAAAAAAACTATACTAAAAATGTAGAAAGATTTCTAAAAATACTTAAAATATAAAACAGTTAAATATATTTCAAACTACTTGGGGTATTTGAAACAACCTATTTTAAAAATGTACAAATATTTCTAAAAATACTTAAAATATAAATCAGTTAAATATTTTTCAAACAACTTGGGGTATTTGAAAACAAAACTATTCTAAAAATGTACAAAGATTTCTAAAAATACTTAAAATATAAATCAGTTAAATATTTTTCAAACAACTTGGGGTATTTGAGAAAAAAACTATTCTAAAAATGTACAAAGATTTCTAAAAATACTTAAAATATAAAACAGTTAAATATATTTCAAACTACTTGGGGTATTTGAAACAACCTATTTTAAAAATGTACAAATATTTCTAAAAATACTTAAAATATAAATCAGTTAAATATTTTTCAAACAACTTGGGGTATTTGAACAAAATAATTTTAAAAATGTAGAAAGATTTTTTTAAATACTTAAAAATATAAATCATTGAAATATACTTCAAACTATTTGGTGTATATGAAACAACCTATTTTAAAAATGTACAAAGATTTCTAAAAATATTTAAAATATAAATCAGTTAAATATATTTTAAACTACTTGGGGTATTTGAAACTACATATTTTAAAAATGTACAAATAATTCTAAAAATACTTAAAAATATACAATAGCTCTGTTTGATTTTATTTGATCATTGTAATACCTGCAGTATTTCGAGTATTGAATGTTATAATTTTATTTACATGTTAAGCTGTTTTTGTCTATTTCCCATTTATATTTTCCTCAAGTCTATACTTTTGAATTTAATTATATATATATATATATATATATATATCTTCTACTGCCAACTTATCTATCAATGTAATTCCTCTGATGATAAGATTTTAATTTTTAAATAGCCTTGCCTTAAAGGAAAGAATAATGATCATGTTTTTACCGAGTACACCTTGAATTGAACAATCGAAGCTGAAATAAATTTGTTATTCGTACATGTGTATCTCCCTTCTTTCATCTATCTTTATCCGTATATATATATATATATATATATATATATATATATATATATATATATATATGAGAAAGGAAGGATGAAGGTAATCCGACGTAATGGGAAATGAAAAAGGAAAACCAAAAAAGAAGGTTTTTTTTATATATTCATCAACGTTTAGTCTTTATTTGTAAGACCTCATGATGATAATTTTAACAAAAATGTCATGCAAGTACGTAATAATATTGGGTTGACATGATGGGTTGATGAGAAAAAGTAGTAGCCACTACTGGGTGCACAGGACAGAGGCCCATTCTTAGTGAAGTCAGTAGCATGCAATGTAATTAATGAGGATGGTTCTGAGTGAAAAAGTGGAATAGTTGGGGTGAACGGAAATAATGTGGATGGCTGTAAGTGAAGAAGTGGAGGGGTTGGGAAAGAGGAGTGGATGGGGGAGGCTCTGTGATTTTGCTATGTGGGTAATGTCATGGTTTTAGAAAAGATTTGAAAAATTAAGGTAGTTTGAAAGTGGGAAGGTGGGTAAGAGTGTGAGAGAAGTAGTCGAAAGGGTGAAATGGGTGAGAGGGGAGAGGAGAGATTTTGTTGTAATTAGGCGTTACATCTTTGGAGGGTAGTAGTGTTTGACCAGCTGGCTATGTCAAGAATGTGTTGAATGAGTAGTTTAGGAGGTTGGGATTCTGGTGAATTAAAATGTGTGTGTGTGTGTGGGGGGGGGTTATGTGTGGATGTTTATGCGGGGACTTGTATGTGAGTATAACTAAGAGCGAAGAGAAAAATAGAGGTTAGCCATGATCTAGGTTAAGTTTTTGTTCAGTGAGGATAATTTTGCTTATTAAGGGGGCTAGATTATAGAAGCCATTTCGTTGTTTTATGGTGTTGGAGACTGTGATTAGTGCGGTTTCCAGTAGTCTTCACCGAGCTTTGTTGTGGATGTATTTGGTGATTTTGGCTTGTTCAAATTTGAAAGCATGACCGTGCTCTTATGCATGGGAGAAAAGTGCACTAAAAGAGTTATTGTTTTTTATGTCCCTTTTGTGTTCATTCAATCTTTTCTTCAATTCACGTTGTGTTTCTCCCACATAAATTTGATGGTAGTTGTTGCATGGCACAGTGTATAAACCGGCATGGGATGTGTTTTTTTTAAGTGTCTTGATGTGTTTAATGTTTGTTTTATGGATTGTGATGTGGGTTGTACTGTTGGAATGCCTAGTTTGTTAAGTGTGTTCAGTATGGATGTGTTATTGGAATGCGTGGGTAAGAGAAGAGGTCTGTCTATGAGAGAGGTGATTGATGTTTTATTTTTTTGTGTGTTTCACCCGTTCGACTACTTCTCTCACACTCTTACCCACCCTCGCACTTTACAACCACTTTCATTTTTTAAATCTTTTCTAAAACCATGACATTACCCACATACCAAAATCACAGAGCCTCCCCAATCTCCTCTTCTTTCCCCACTTTCCTTCACTTACAGCCATCCACATTATTTCCGTTCACCCCCACCATTATACTTTTTCACTCAGAACCATCCTCATTAATTTCATTCTATGCTACTGACTTCACTAAGCATGAGCCTCGGTTCTGCGCACCCAGTAGTGGCTACTACTCTTTCTCATCAGCCCATCATGTCAACCAAATATTCTCACGTACTTGCATGACATTTTTAGTAAAATCATCATCCTGAGGAAGTCTTACAAATAAAGACGAAACGTTGATGAATATATAAAAAAACATCCTTTTTGGTTTTCCTTTTTCATTTCTCATATATATATATATATATATATATATATATATATATATATATATATATATATATATATATATATATATATATATATATATATATATATTCACATCCAAATGCTGGGAAGTGCTGTAGTCGTTACCTACGTAGAGAAAATTATAGCCCTGTTTCTTCGACTTTACCTATATGCAGAAATTTCAATGTAATTTAAACAACCATCTTGCTGACCAACACACCACCCCTGTTGCCCTATAACTCCTGATTTCACTACAGTGGTCCCTTACGTCTCAATTTGCGATTGTTTTGAGTCGACAAAAGTAAAGAAAAATAATAATTAATATATTTAAAATGTACTAAGATTCATTTGTTTCATGGCGATTCTGATTATAGATATGTGCCGGAAGTGACTAATTATTCGAAAAGAAGCCGTTTACAAACAAACGGTAATTTATTTAACATCAGCAGAAAAAAACCCCCAAAGATTTTCGCTTTTGGTTGTTTTGCCTTTATTTTTGCTCTGGAATTTCTTTTCCAGGCGATAATAAACGAAATAAATGGACATATTCGGTTGCTTAATTTAATCACGCGTTGCGCCCCACACAGATGAAGTGTCGAACAATCGCTATGAATTGATATCGATCTCTTCCTTTCAAACAATGGCTTCAAGATAATTACGCGTATTTATTGAACTATTTTGTAATCAGAAAGACAAAACCTAACGTACAGGAAGAAATTCAGTGATATAAACATATATATATATATATATATATATATATATATATATATATATATATATATATATATAGAGAGAGAGAGAGAGAGAGAGAGAGAGGGGAGAGAGAGAGAGGGTGCAGAGAAATGGTTGATTGGTAATTGGCTAAAATTGCAACCTTCGTTGCGCCATTTCATATCCGAAATTGTACATTGGTTTTAAAATCATTTACTTTTGCATAAATACAGTTTGTGAAATAATGTAGTCTTTGTGAGTAGTTAAACACAAATATGAAGAATAAATTGGATGAAAACGCTTCATGTATAGATCAACAAATATAAGTATGTATTATATAATTACGACTGAAACAAGAATTACTTCATCATTAGGGCGTTATTTATTGTAGTCGCGAAGCGAAGCGTCTAATTAATTTTGTTATCTCAATATCGGCTCGCCGAATTCAAGGGACATTACTCTGTTTTCCAAATGCTGTTTTTAACAAGCCAGATAAAAACGGACATAGCTAATTCCGTTTTAAATATATTTTTTCTCTGATGAAATCTGTTCCAACTAACAGTTTGTAAACCAGTAATTTGTACGCGATAGTTTCTACTAAACCTATATATAGATGCGGCTCTTGCAGGTACTACCACTCTGAACCTGAGAGTAATTGTAACTCAGGTGTGAATATGAGAGTTATTCCCATTTGTATTTGTCCAGTATTAATTCAGGAAAGAGGCATTCATCTTCCCCCGCCTTCTTTTAACTGACTGCCGATCTAGAGGTGAGTTGTGGATCAATGATTCATCTATTGTCACATATTGAAGAAAAAAACTCCTCTTTTGTAGTGTTGAAACAGTTGCAAACAACGCACTGAATCGTCGGCGCGTTATTTTCTTGATCGACTGTGAGCAAATGCAGCACCCAGTTTAGTCAGAGCTTTCTTGTTGGCAAATATTTATGCAAAATGATGAAAACACTGCATTTTGACATCTTCAACGTCTTGACTATATTACACAATATCAATTTACGATCTGCAAAAACGTGCACATTTTTTATGTTTTCCTGGATATTTGTCGAATTTAAGCAACCTGACCGTTCCGCATCATTTGTGTCTGTACGACTGTGTTTAAGTCAGCAGACTACCTCTTACCAATTGTTTCCAACGGAGCAGATTCCGATTTACACTTATAAATCAATTGGTGTGCTTGAGCAGTATGTTCCGGTTAGAAAGCAATGATTTATTAACACATTAAATTCATATTTTCCCATTGTTCTGAAAATTTACAAAAGTGTAATTTATAAACAAATAATCCGATTAAGGCTCAGATTTTGAGACGCGCCATTTAAAGGTAAGTACTGTATTAGTATCATGGACATTTTTATTAGTAGCGTCATGCATACGTCATGCATACGTCATGCATACGTCATGCATACGTCAGACTCAGAACTTATCGAGTGATGTGTTAAATAGGGAGATAGAAAGGGGAATGGAGAAGTGTAGATTGGAATGCAGAATGAGGGAGATATAGGGGATAACAGATTAAGAGGGTGAGAAAAGAAGAAAAGGATATACATTAGTTTGACCTTCCATTGGTAACTTCGTTTTCACAGAAAACACTGGACACTCAGCCCACAGGGCTAAAGATACCAAATGTAATCGATTTTTCTATCTAAAAATAGTTAACTGGTCAATTGAGGAGAGAAGAATCAATGTTCTTCACTTCTTTATTAACTCAACTTTGGAGAAATAAAGGAGAACTAAAATGGAACACTCAGATATCTGTGTATCTCATATAGAGATCAAGTGTTAACTCTTGGAAGGGGCCCTTTGATTTCTGAGAACTTCCACCGAAGTAAAATAAAAAAAGAGAAAATATGCTATTTTGTCTGCTGCTTCTTTCCTAATAATTACCTTCACACGCTTCCTAAAACTTACACAATTGTTTCTAATATATTCGAGAGACAACTTCTTTCATTCTTTTTAAATAGGATCTTTAAGAAAGTCAACATTGCTGTGTGATTATTCTGTTAATGGCATATTCTAAAATGTCCCAAATAGCATAATCCAGCGGCTATGAACATGAATCCCAAATATTGCTGAAGTTGAATTTACAGAAATCTTGTATTTTTTAGGTGTGTGGGTTGAGGGACAATCCTGTGTCCATATATAATGACCATCTTGGTAGTTTGCAATACCTAGTATCTCAGAGTCTTGAAGTAAGTATTAACATATATATTTTCATCGGCTTTGTAGAATTTTATAGGAATTTTCTTTCCATCAGAAATCACAACACTACAAGCCATAACTCTAGCAGGAAGTTTTATTCTGATGTCCCATTAAACTTAGTGCCGATTTTCCGATACATCTGTAATTTCTACGGGTCAGAAGAGGATTGACAGTTAATATCTTTTCATCTGAAAAGATCATTACAATGGGGGGGGGAGTTCTTCTTGAACCATGTAATAATTTTATTGCATGTTTGCAATCTCTTTTCTTTCATAGATGTTGACAACATGTGTGTTTGGTGTTCTTGTGTAAGATTTTAACTTCAAATCATATTTTACTGCATTTCTAATAATCTTGTTGTCTATCTACAGTTTAATTGCCGTTCTTCTCACAAATTAGGTTGAATACTTTAGGAGCTTGTAGTTGAGCGCTTTAGTAAAGCTTTGGTACGTATTTTTGTTCGTTCCTCCTCTTCAAGACTTCCTCGTAATAGATTTACTCATAGTCATTATATTCTTTACATTACGAACAGTCTTTATAGACGGAGTGTTTATTCTTGAAATCACTTTTTGTTTGACATCTTGTTCTTGGCCTTTTGGCTAAGATCAAAGTGTAGTATCTGTTCCGATGAATACTGCACCCCATAGACTGGTATTGTCTTGGCCTTCGGGGCTTGATTTACACCGGTCTATGGGTCTGTCCTGTGCAGTTCTAGGAGGTCCACCCCCCAGGCTTCGCCTCCCCTCTTTGGGCAGGAGTAAGTTTATTGCTTACTGCCTGAGGCGCCCCTACCGGGGAATGCCGACGGGGCTGCCCAGGCAATTTTTAAACCCCACTTTCCCGACCCGACCTTGGGTCATATCTTACTTGTGGGAGTAAGATAAAAACTGGCCTTGTGCCTAACTTCTGGAGAGGAGTAAATCAATACTCATAGGGGAAAAATGTTCTTAAAAAGTAAGGATAATAGTGTTAGGTATGATTATGACATCAATATATGCTAGGTTTCAAAACAGCGTAATGTTCATTTTGAATTTTGCTTCCCCACTTATATGTACACACACAATATATATATAACAATATTTACAAAGAAATATAAAATTATTTATAACTACATGCGCCATCGTTTCGAGATTTCGTAACCATTCGGCCAGCGTGACGACCACGCTTTGAAATACGAGAGAAATACGTCGTGTATTTTTTAAATGTAAACACGAGTACTTTGATTCTGTATATGCTATAGTAGAAAATAAATAGTTTAAAAAGTCATTTACAGATAGCTGCACCACATCGTTTAGTTTATTAAATCCTTCCGGTTTTATTGGAGACTTTTTTTTAGAAGTATTATAGATATATATTGTTAAATATATACGTAGTTATTCTTCTTATTGACTTTTTACACCAAATATGAAATTCTAATGTAATTGGGTCTCACTTTACACCTATTTCTTATGGTATCTTCCACTCACCATAAATTGTGGGAGCACCTGCTTCTCAGTTTGGGATTCGCCCAAGCCCGACAGGAACTGGCCATTTCGGTGGCCTTTTATCAGTCGGACAGAGGCATTAGTCTTGGGTAGTCCTTGGAATCCAACCCCCACAGGTCTTGCCTCCCCTCTTTGGGGTAGAGTAAGTTTATTGCGTACTGCATGAGGCGCCTCGACCGAGGAATGCCAACGGGATTGCCAAGTCAATTTTTTAGAGGTCAGAATGCTTCTTCTTTTTAGGGGTGCTGGCTTGATTCTCTCCACCTTCCGACCTTGTGCCATATCTTCCTGCGATGGGAATGAAGTAAATACCTGGAACTACACCAGTGTATACTGGCAGTCAAGACTGACGTACAACCATTCTTGTTCTCAATTGTATTATACGTTTTTCAATATACTTGTTTTCTCTAAACTCCGAGTTCGTGTTTTCCTTCCGGCCCATTTACAGGCTTACAACACTAATAATATCAGATAATAATCAATATAGTAAGAGAATATCAATAAATAATGCTGATACATTCTCATGTTAGTTTTTCTTTGTATTTCTATGTTATTTGTACTTAATATATCTATATTTTCACTTACATGGTGATTTCATAATTTATTTACCATTGTTTAGACGTAATATTGTAGTATAAATTTAATCCGCTCGGGGAACCTTTATAGTATATCCTATTACCAATCTATAATTTATACCCGTCAATAATATCCTATATTATTTTATAATTATTTCCCCTTCTTCTTATTAAATAAAGTTACGTGTTAGTTATTTATATGGATTTTATCACTATTTCTATAGTATCAATGGCCATTTTATTTTTTATTTAATTGCATTTTGAACTTCAATTAATTTATCTAACTAGAGTTATCTCCCTTTAATCTTAATTCTAACATCATGGAAATACTTAAGCCAGATCCTGAAATTATCTCCCCTGCCTTCGAAAGAATAATTATTTTTTACCATGAAAACATGGATTAACTGGTGTTTAAAGTTTACCTTATATTCAGACTATTGATTTTTGTTATAAACAATATATTTCAACAAGAACTGATGACCCTTTTCTAAGTTTTTTAATGATTTTTTAAAAGTATCCATCAATTGGTTGCAATAACATTCCAAGACTATTTAATATATTTTATTTATGTACATATATATATGTGAGTATATGAAAGGATAAAAATAATCCGACGGTAGGAAATTAAAAATGGAAAAGCGGAAGACCTTTTCGCTCAACGTTTCGCCCAAATTTCACGTGGGCTTTGTCAAGAGCGGACGAAGAATACAAAAATGACAAAAGACGAGAAAGTCTGTAAATTATGGGGAATATATATAGTGGTTGGGTTCATGTCGAGATAAAAGGTATGCAAATAAAAAAAATATATATGTGTGTATGACTGTGTGTATTTACATGTGTATGCATATTTGTGGGAAAATGGAAATACGGACAAACCCTTAATTTCTGGTAACCATCTGTTTCTTTTTAAATAATGTAGAAGTGTTGAGTAATCCTTGTTGTTTTTTTTACTGTGATGTATTTTGTAATCTGTGCTGATGAAGTGTGTTTTTTATTCAATAAATAGCTCAGAAACGTTCGTACATCAGCATCAACAAATGCTGGTTTACTGAAACTGTTATACTCTAAATGTTTATGTCATGAGTTTGGTTTACTTCTAAATTATATGTATCTCTCTCTCTTTCTTTCTCTCTCTCTCTCTCTCTATATATATATATATAAATATACATATATATATACATATATAGAGATAGAGATAGAAGAAAAAAGAGTGATAAATATGCGACGATTGTCCAAATTTATTTCAAATTTCAATTGTTCAATGTAAGGTTGTCAGTAATAAACTAGTGTTTATTTTTCTTTCCTTAAGCCAAGGCTTTTCAAAGATCGAAATCTTATCATCAGAGGAGAAATACAGATGGATAAGTTGGCTTTCGAAAAAACCAAAGTTCAAATATTTGAAAAATATGAGAATTATTATTAAAAATTATTAAAATAATTTTTGTCAAAAAACGTATTGAATGAAAAGAAAAATTCCGTGAAAAAGATATGCAAATTGTCCGGGTGGTAAGTTTCCGTTGAAAAAGTTCGGTGAAATTGTAGAAAGTGAAGAAAAACTCTTTGCATGGGAGCAGATTGGAGAAGGTGCTCAAAAGTAGATAAGTCCAGATGCACTTAAAAGAGGCTGAGAAGAGGAAAACAGGCCATTTTTTGATTTACTTCCGGGCCTAGTAAAACAGTAGGATCTCATACAAGGATTAACTCAGAATGAGACAAAAAAAGCCAAAAGTTGATGAAAGTTTCAGATTTGGGGTCAGGATGGGGGGGGGGTTAGGAGGTACGGGGTAGTTTAAAAAGTCGCTTTGTGAATTTGGGGGAAAAAAGAAAAGGAGGACGGGTTGGTATGGGGATGTAGTTAAAGTGACAGGTGGGTTAAGGGTGCGGGCGAGCGGTAGGGTGTAGGTTTTGGGGGTGGGGTTAATCTTAAGTGGTGAATGGGTATAGAAATAGTTGATTCTAAAAATATACATATATATACATTATATATATATATATATATGTATATATATATATATATATATATATATATATATATATATATATATATATATATATATATATATATATATACATGATCATAAAAAATCACCCAGGTGGTGAATGGTAGTCCAAAAATGAAAAAGTTTGACATCTTTGACATCTGGCTTTTAAAACAGCTTCAAGAAAGATGTCAAAGATGTCAAACTTTTTCGTTTTTGGACTACTATTCACCACCTGGATGATTTTTTAATCAACCTCTATGACATTTTTCTTGAAGTTGTTTTAAACTCTATGACTTGGATGAACTGTATAAGTTTTAACAAAAAAGTGTGTTTTGGACACATATACTTGATGTTTTATATACTTTTATGTATTCTATATATTTTTTTAATATATTTTCAAAGTTTAATTTTATTACCTGCAGTAATGTCATTGCGGTAATGATCCTCTGAGGAGAAGATTTTCTTTTAAAACTCATGAGTTAAGGACTTTAAAGTACTTTGCTTGAACTTTAAATTGTAATAAAATTTAATTCGCACCTTATTTTATTCTTTCGCTCTCTCTCTCTCTCTCTCTCTCTCTCTCTCTCTCTCTCTCTCTCTTATATATATATATATATATATATATATATATATATATATATATGGGAAATGAAAAAGGAAAACCCAAGAGATATTTTTTATACATTCATCAACGTTTCGTATTTATTGTAAGACTTCCTCAGGATGATAATTTTAAGAAAAATGTCCTGCAAGTACATCGAAATATTGGGTTGGGAGAAGTCAGTAATGGCGAAGAGTGGAATTCCACTCTTCGCCACTACTGACTCAAAATTATCATCCTGAGGAAGTCTTACAATAAAGACGAAACGTTGATCAATATATAAAAAATATCTCTTGGTTTTTCCTTTTTCATTTCCCCTTACGTCGGATTACACTCATCCTTCCTTTCTCATATATATATATATATATATATATATATATATATATATATATAGAGAGAGAGAGAGAGAGAGAGAGAGAGAGAGAGAGAGAGAGAGAGAGAGAAAGAGAGAGAGAGAGAGTAAGAGAGAAAGGGTGTGTGTGAGAGAAAGAGAGAAAGAGGATGAGAGAGAGAGAGAAAGAGAGAGAGAGTGAGAGAGAAAGGGTGTGTGTGTGTGTGTGTGTGTGTGAGAGAGAGAGAGAGAGAGAGAGAAAGAGGGTGAGAGAAATTTAAAATAGACGAACAAATGCCCCAGGAGACTACGTTTTTAGATGCAATATTTTATTAAAAATCATTTAAATTCTGTTTTTCTCGACTTTTCTCTTTGTTATTTCGAATGAAAACATTCTTCGTCAAATAAAAGAGAGTCTAAATCAATTTAAAGGCAACACCTTTATTTTTCATGATGGTACCTTTACACCTTGATGTTGCCGGAGCGGTGTTAAGACAACATCGAGGTGTAAAGCTACGATCACGGAAAATAAAGGTATTGCCGTTATATTGATTTCGACTCTTTTTTCTCTGGAGAAGAATGTGTTATCATTCGAGATTAATACGAAAAAAAAATCAATGAATAAAAGAATTTAAATGATTTTTAATAAAATATTGCATCTATAAACGTAGTCTCCTAAGGCATTTGTTTGTCTATTTTCTTTTTTTGTTGAATTTCTTAAATATGCTTACCACTACATTCGTCAAATGTTATTACCACATAAGCGGCCACACGCTACTAGAAATTCAAAGTAAAAAAATAGACGTTGATCATTCTCACCACTGTAGTAATCATTCAGCAAAGACCATCAGAATCAGATGTTCTCAGTGCGCAACGCTTCTGATGGCGCACGCTCACACCATAGGCACTCCTTACGTCTCTGATTGGTTTTATTGACCTTTCCTATAAAATTAACCTGTTTGGTCACATTAGGGCCCTTAGTGTACGTATCTTTTATGTTTAAATCCTGCTAATTGGTCGCAGTTAACGGCTCACCGCTTCTTTTCGAACTATTTATAATGAAAGCTCGGATTATTGTATCACTACACTTCACCTTTACGGCAACAGTTTTGGCATGCGTTTCTAATTTTTGTTTATTTTACTAATGAATGACCGCTTATCAAGGCCCGGGGCCACTCAAGGATAAGAGATTGTCAGTTGGGCGATGAACACCACCACGAGATAATTGGGATGAATAGGTGGAATGAGCAAAATATATCTTAAGAGGAATTCATTATCCAGGAGAACGGCTCAACAAGTATTTGTTTACATTAGGCTTGAAGACGACCATGTTGTAGTCGGTTGGAAAGCAGCCTCGTGGTACCTAGTTTCACAGATGAGATGTTCTACGAAAAGAAACTATGTTCATGGAAGTTCCGTTTAGAGTTTTTTTTTGTTTTTTGGTGCAAAGAGGGTTTTTGCAGTGAATTCTTTACGGGAGGACCAGAGATTGGAATTTAGTCGAACACTTACCATGAACATAACGATATTGTACAGAGAGGCCAGCAAGATCCCTTCTGTATGAAAATGGCTGCTAGCGTTATTTATTTAAAATCCTTTTGTTCAAAATACGTGTTGATGAACCATCTTTGTGACGGGGTTCTCAATATTTCTTGAATCTTATAGGCAAAATTAAAAGTTAAAAATGTCTATTTAATTTTAAGGAGATGTGTCGTTAGAAGTTTTAAAATAAATGTGGGTAATAAGTATTAAAACAATTCAAAGCTAAAAACCATTTTAATGTAATATAGTTTTAATTTCCTTTTTACTTAAATCTAAGTTTTTATTTTTCCGAATACAATTCTATCCTCAGAGATGACAAAAATTGTGTCATATTTTAAAAAAGATGATTTATTATTTTTTAATGTCATTGTTTTATTCCGGCACTCCGCGTTTTGTTTCGGCGGTTTCTAAATTAAAATCCTGGGTGTAAGAATAAGTGAAAATCAGGCATGCTGATATATTATAAATCTTTTTCTAACCTATATAACAAGCCGCTCGTGCGTGGTCCCCCTCTGTATGTGACTCGATGTGGCGAGTGTAAAATGCAATAAATTTGGGCAATTTGGGGCATTTTTGACCCCCCTTTGACCCCCTGGTTGCGCGAACCAGATTTTTTCTTAGGTCTAGGATGCTCATTTTATATCCAGAACAATTGCCTCTACATTTTGGCAAAGTTTCAGAGAAATTGAATGGATGGATGAAAAGTTATGGGGCAAAAAATGTCATTTTTTGCCATTTCGGGGCCTTTTGACCCTCTGGGGGGGGGGCTAACCCGATTTCTTTTCAAAAATCGGAGAATGTCACTTTCTAACCTGACCAAAGTTACAACTTCATGCAAAATTTCAGAGAAATTCAATGGATGGTTGCGGAGAAAAATCCGGACGGACGCACGGACGGACGGACGGACGGACGGACGGACGGACGGACGGACGGACGGACGGACGGACGGACGGACGGACGGACATGCCTCAAAACATAAGTCCCCCGATTTATAAAATTGGGGGACCAAAAATAAAGCATTTAAGGGTTAAACCGACGAGTTGAGAGGAAAGAAAGACGACTTACACAAAACTTATCTGCTCTAGGCAGCCTCGCCAGTGTAATGGTTGACAAAGCTTAACAAAGTCCAAAAAAATGTTGCAACAAGTTCCGTCGTTGCTTACCAGTTATAGTAATTAATAACTTATAATAAGACGAAGGACGCAATGGAGACGTAACTTAAGCAACATGGAGACGTAACTTAAGCAACATGGAGAACCTTAGAACGAGTCACCATAACGCTTGAAATTTGCCTTCTTATAGAGATACCTGTCACGTGACAGCATCACGACTATTCAATCATACTACCAGGACCTCGCGGAAATTCTACGGTGTAATCTACATCAATCTGTATAATTGATTCTTAATAATAATATTCGTTGCGAAATAATAAATGTCTGTCAGAGTCAATACTATCAAGAAAAAAATACTTTTTCTTCTTCCGTAAAAATAATTGCCATTGGTAGCTTTATATTCTTTAAAGAAATAAAAAGAATATGTTTTCATTTATGTATTTTCCTTATTAAAAAGTGTAGCAATTTAATTCTTTTTAAGAGAATAAATATCCCTTGTCTTATTACTATAAATATAATTATCAGCTAAATATTTTTCAAATCAATGAAACGAATCTTACTTTTTGAAATGTATGTATTTAAAATTGTACCGTTTTAGTCGACGGGGCGACATAATTTGATTTGTGTGAACAATCGATATTAAAATGGGTAAAGTCGAATTTTTTCCTTAGCGACATCAGAATAATCAACAAGCAATCACATTTTTTATGTGTGTGAAAGGTGATAACGTACGTACGAACATGAAATACCTTAGCGTATTATTATATAGATAAACCGCTAATCACCTGGTTCCTGTTTTGACAATAGAACATGGTCTTTCGAATTCAACCATCGACAGTTAAATTCCACGTTAATTCGAAGCAATTATAATATTTTTAATTCATACATTTTTTTATTAAAAAAATATTCAGGTTTATGATAATCGATATCAGCTAGGAAATAACCGAGACGCTATAGAAAAAAAATTGTCTCGTGTGCGATTCGAACCCACGATGGCATACAATATTTGAAATGAAGGCGAACACTTATCCATAAAGCCAACGATCTGACGAAAACAGTTTATTTTATGGAAATCAGTCCATACAAGGCATGAAATCACTTTTTGTAAGAAGTTAAAAAATACAACTTCAAGGTAAAAACTAGCCAACGATAAGTAAGATGGATAGATTCCAACCCAGAAAACAGCAATTCTCCCCCTTTTGTCAGAAACATGGCTCATAAAATGTGAGGACTAAAGGATAAAACAAAGGAAATGAGAGTTAAGAAGCTGCCGAAAGTAAACTCAAGATCTACTTTCTAATCTCCTTCCTAATCTTCTTAAATTAGTTTAGCGTAGGGATTTTTTAAACCTGTATTCATAGATCTAAAATAGTTGGATTGTATAAAATAAGTAAAAGAAACAAAGGAACATGAATATAAAATTTAAAAAAATTCTTATTAGAGTAAAAATATATTGGTGAACATTTAGCAAATATTTTTTATCCATTTTTAATGAAAACAGGATAAATGTTTTCTCTTCAAAGTAAACAAAACGTCAAAAACGTACGATGATTTTACATGTAAAGTAGTTGTTCGGTCGGCTAAAAGGGAACGCCAAAATGTCGGAACATTTGTTTCTGATGTTATTTTTACGTTCTTATAATTTTTATTAATCAGTTTTAAAAATGTTTCAAGGACTTCTAAAATCGATACGGACATCGGATCGAACGTGCTGATTTCAATTCTGCGGTTAGTTTAGTTTCTTATTCATATAGATAGATAGACAATAACATTTAGTAACTTTGAAACGAATTTATTTATTTTTAAAATATGGATGTTAAAAAAAATGAAATAAATAAAATCAATTTGCCTTTTCACTTACAATTTAGAAATATGTCTCAACTTGTTGAAAATCAAGTCGGTTCTTCTAAAGAAAAGAACATTTGAACGTAAATGATAAATATTTCTCTAGGAAATTGCGAAACTATTTATGTTATAATCTAAATAATCATTGGATTAATAAAGCAATAACAAATAATAGTTAACAAGCCGCGCGTGCGTGGTCCCCCTCTGTATGTGACTCGATGTGGCGAGTGTAAAATGCAATAAATTTGGGCAATTTTGGGCATTTTTGACCCCCCTTTGACCCCCTGGTTGCGCGAACCAGACTTTTTCTTAGGTCAAGGATGCTCATTTTATATCCAGAACAATTGCCTCTACATTTTGGCCAAGTTTCAGAAAAATTGAATGGATGGATCAAACGTTATGGGAGAAAAGGGTCATTTTTTGCCATTTTGGGGGCTTTTGACCCCCTGGGGGCGCGAACCAGATTTTTCCAAAGTCAGCGATACTGATTTTCTATTAGGAACAATTGCCTTTACATTTTGGCCAAGTTTCAGAGAAATTGAATGGATGGATGAAAAGTTATGGGGGAAAAAATGTAATTTTTTGCCATTTCGGTGCCTTTTGACCGCCTGGGGGGCTAACCAGATTTTTTTAAAAAATCGGAGAATGTCACTTTCTAACCTGACCAAAGTTACAACTTCATGCAAAATTTCAGAGAAATTCAATGGATGGTTGCATAGAAAAATCCGGACGGACGGACGGACATCCCTCAAAACATAAGTCCCCTGATTTATAAAATCGGGGGACGAATTAATACAATTTTTTATTCCAAAACCAATAGGCAAATTAGTTTACCCTGCGACTGCTATTGCATATACATAAGCAGTATATAAAAAAAGATTGTGTGCCGTAATGTGTAAAGTTGTATTAATTTGAAATAAAGCGTTTGAACTTTACCGTAAGTGTGAGAAATGACCCCAACTTTCGCATTTATTTATTTAGATAGAAGCTGGAAGAGAAAGATCGTGAAAGACGGTAAATTGACTCTGGAAGTATAACCGGCGATAGAGTAACATCTTGTTCAGAAAATCTTTCAGGTCATCCGTTCCCATTAATGGTAAAACAGCTTCGGTTAAACATCGGTGATGAGATACTTTCTTTTACTCACGTGTGACTACATATCTAAAATCACTCGAGGGAAAAGGTTAATAAGATGGATAGATGACCAGTTAATGACGATGAGTACAATGAGAGAATTGGAAATCTCCACATATTACCCACTCGAAATAGCATCCCACCTAGCAAACAGCAATTCTTCACTATTTGTCAGAAACATCGCTCATGGAATGTGATGACTGAAGAACAAAATAGGCGGAAGCGAAAGTGATGAGGCTGCTGAAAGTAAACCCAACACAAACATTTACACTTTCCACGTCTTTTCCTGTGTAAAAATCAAACACAGCAATGTTGATTGTGATAGATATATTATAGGGTAAGATAGATAAATAGATAGTTATGAACAGGACGAAATATATATCTATATATATATATCTCTCTCTCTCTCTTTCTCTTTCTCTCTCTCTCTCTCTCTCTCTCTCTCTCTCTCTCTATATATATATATATATATCTATATATCTCTCTCTCTCTCTCTCTCTCTCTCTCTCTCTATATATATATATATATATATATATATCTATCTCGGTATATATATATATTTATATATATATATATATATATATATATATATGTATATATATATATATAATATTTAAATGTTGAATTAAATTAAAGATAATGGAATTATCGTTTAATAATGATCTATCGTGATAATATAAAGCTCAATATATTGAATAGAGCAATCAATTCTAGATATAAAAGATGAGAATAAACATTTGTAACGATACAATATTTATCAGAACATCAAAAGTTCAGATTAAGGAGCTTCAAATCCTTAATCAATAGATTAAGGATTTGTAGCTCCTTGCTTTGAACTTTTGATGTTCTAATAAATATTGTATTGTTACAATTTTTTATTCTCATCTTTTATCTCTAGAATATATATATATATATATATATATATATATATATATATATATATATATATATATATATATATATAGATAGATAGATAGATAGATAGATAGATAGATAGATAGATAGATAGAACGGTAAGAGTGATGAAGTTTGATGGTTTTGTATTTCGGATGAAGAACGCTCCCCCCCCAAAAAAAATAACAGAAAAAAAGAATCAAAGAAAAGATAATAAAGAATGACAACCACGGAGCTTGAGGGTAGCAATCTGTTTTACACTTATCTGTTGCCATTTATTATTGGAAGGGCTGCATTAAGATTCTGCGCGAACACCTAACAAGTGTGTATGTTCAGTTGAGCTCATGTTCGGCTTGATATTTGCCTTGGTGCGAAGTAAAAAGAAAAAACGAAAGAAGAAAGGCATAGAAAAGAATATAAGTAGGCAAATAAAAATATAGATAAAGACATTGAAATATAAAAAAAACTCTCACATTTCTTTCATACACATGTGATCGAAAGATTCAAACAACGAAGTAAAATTATTGGCATGTTTTGAACTGTTCTCTTTATTTTAGGTGTTGCTATTTTCACAATGTGTCGGCCGTTGTACTCTTCGGGCTTCTTCCGGTAGATTTTATCGTATTTGATAACCTTTACCAGTGATAGGGTGATCTCTTCTTGTCCCTGCAGCCTCTTTAACACAGAATAGATATTGCTAGCATCTCTCTATTGTATCTTTATGTTTATGGTAGGTGCTCGGCTGAGCTCCAATCCCTGCTCCCCTATTAAAAATATGTAATATTCTTAACCCCTCCTCCCATTGAATGAACTCTTCCGTCAGGCGTTGACTATAAATGCTTCGTCATTTAACTTTCTTTCGTGTTTTACTTTTGTGAAACCCCATAGACTGGTATTGTCTTGGCCTTCGGGACTTGATTTACGCCGGTCTATGGAACTGTCCTGTGCAGTTCTAGGAGGTGCACCCTCCCAGGCTTTGTCTTCTTACCCTTTGAGAAGGGGTTAGTTTATTGCTAATCGCCTGACGATGATGATGATGATGATGATAATAATAATACCCCCCCCCCAAAAAAAAAGGAAAATAAATAATTAAAAAAATGGTGCCGGCCTAGGCTGACACTAGACAAAATATTTGTAGACGATCGAGGAGGATGAGGAGACCGAGGAGGCACAGCACAAACCAGACCTCCACTGGAAAAATGCGGAAAATACTGGATCCTTGGGGAGGCTTATTGCCACCCAAATCCCAGAGAAGACCAATTGTTCTTACCAGCGAGAAATGAATGGTAAGAGGCTGTTGCGATACCGCAAGGTTATCTGCGGTGGTTATCGAAAAGAGGTGAAGAACACTGGAAATCTTGGGAGGCTTGTTATTATTCAGACTTCAGGAAATGCCACTGGTTATTGTCGGTTAGCAATCACTAACGATGATCTCTATGAGAACTCCTAGTGCGTACAAAAAACAAATGATACAAGAACAGACACGACTGTGTGAGGACGACAGTACACCAAAACTATGCATTTTGAACATGCAGAACAATGGTACAGATACAAACCGAAGACAGTACTGAGAAATAAAAATCCCAAAATCCTCTTGCACATCGAGGTACACACGGATAAACTAATTCAAGCAATGATAGGAAAATTTCCAAATCCTAGATTTTACCGTCCCAGCAAACAACAGTGTTAAGATCAAGGTGACAGAAAAATGAAGTTAATACACTGAACTTGCCAGAGAACTGAAAGGGATATGGAACATAAAAAAAGTAAATATAATATCAATAATCGAAGGAGCACTAAATACAATCTCGAAAAACCTGGACTACTGAAGACTACAGAAATAAAGTGGTATTTTGTGAGTTGTAAAGCATAAATATGAAGAAATACATTGGATGGGAACGATGCTATGTATATCAACAATAATAATGATCTATTATATAAACACAACTTAAAAGAAATTGCCTTGTAAATGAGGAGGTATTTTACTGTCTGTCTCTAAGCGAACATCGATTAAATATAGTTTCTCATTCTCGTCTGGTCCCAAATCAAATGGCACATAACTCTTCTTTCGAAAACGCTGTTTTTATCAAGGGGGACAACTTAAACACTATTTTTTACTATAGATGGAATCTGTTCTATTATGGCTCAAAGACAGACTGGGTGATAGAACCGGCAAGTTTGTTGGGAGGCTTTGAAACGGACAGCAGGTGTAAAGAAATAACTTAAGAATCGATTGTAAAGTAATGGGCAAAAGGCTCCAGAGGTCAGTAGATCCAGAATGCTCTCATCCGCCGCTAGCAGAAGAAAAGGCGACGTCAACAGTTTAATAAATGGCCCTTCTCTAAATTGAGAATATTCTTATTTCTTTTGGTTATTGTAGAGGCTTTAATTCCAACGAGAGCGCACCCCACGTAGACGATCGGAGATGAAGTACCATCAGTCGCAGGAGGAGCAAACAATGCAAGGTATGATTAAAGTGTGATGTTATTATTTGTTGATTTTCATTCGATAACACACATGTACTTTATTGGATCGTGATATACGAGGCATTACACCCCATTGGAAAGAGAGCTATATGCAACAGTACGCCAAAGATTACAAACAAAAGCTAAGAAAATGGATACGCGAAACGGATATATCATAGTGGTTGACTAAAGAAAGAACCGCATTAACTAAGGCGAGAGATAAGGGAATACCCCAAAGAAACAACAGATCAATAACCTGCCTACCAACCACGTGTAACATTTTAATGGCACAGCTGTGCATACCGATCTACCACTTCCTTCACCACAGTAATCTACTCTGCGATGAGCAGAAAGAATTCTGTAAAGTGACACGATACATACGTACCAAGAACCAAAATATTCTTAAAGAAGGCAAAAGCAGTAAAACGACAGAGACATTCGAATACGATTCTGAATTAGATTAAGAGCGGAAAACTGCACAAGAAGATACATAGCTATAGCTACAAAAGGGACAATTGAATAAAAAACAGAAATCGTTAGTAAGAGTCGTACAAAACAAAGCGACGATATATATATATATATATATATATATATATATATATATATATATATATATATATATATATATATATATATGTAGAAGGATGAAAAGGAATTAGAAAAGCAAAAGTCAAATCGTATTTCTATTCAGTTGCTCAGAGAAAGGTATATTCCGCAAAAAGGCAATTTATTCAAGTTAAATTTTTCCTTCAGCCAGGCTTTTCAAAGATCAAAATCTTATCATCAGAGGAAGTCGCTGGGATAGATAAGTTGGCAAAGGCCAAGATTTAAAATTTGAAAAAGTAAAATAAAAATTGTAGGGAAAAACACAAGGCAAAACTCTGCCCGAATGCAAGCAAATGTCCGATTGCAAAAAAGTCCGGTGTCAAAAAGTCCAGCGGAGAAAGTGAAATGTAGATAGGTAGGTCGTTAATAGGCACGAGAAATTTAACTTGAATAAATTGCCTTTTTGCGGAATATACTTTGCTCTGAGCAACTGAATAGAAATACGATTTGACTTTTGCTTTTCTAATTCCTTTTCATCCTTCTACATATCTATCTGCTCTATCCTGGATATTGAGCTGTATACTTTTCACAATAGGTTTTAACCTTTCCTAAAAGTTCGCTTTTAGTTCACCACTTATATATATATATATATATATATATATATATATATATATATATATATATATATATATATATATATATACTAGGCCTGTCTAAAAATATCCGACCTGGGTCCAGAAAAATATTTAAAATACCTGACGGGGTTGGGACCCTTATTCCCTTTCAAAGTAGGCCCCTTGTGCTTGCACACATTTAGCCAACCGATCCATCCACTACCGGAAACACCTCTGGAAGTCTTCTTTTTGGAATGGTGTCCATCTCCGCAGACACGTTCCACATTATTTCTTCTCTAGTCTCAAAACGGGAACCTTTCAGTGGCGTCTTGAATTTTTAAAACAACCTCAAATCGCAAAGAGCCATGTCTGGAGAGTAAGGGGGTTGACGAACGACTGGAATTCCATGTTTGGCCAAGAAATATTGGATCAATTGGAATTAATGTGCGGGGGCGTTGTCGTGATGTAGTTGCCAGTTTTTCGCCGTTCACATGTCTGGTCTTTTGCGTCGAACTGCGTCACGGAGATGCCGGAGAACATATTGATAGTACTCCTTTGTTACTGTTTGTCCTTCCGGTGCATATTAAGTGATGCAGAATTCCATGGATATCAAAGATGACAATCAGCATCACCTTGATTTTGCTTCGCAATTGTCGCGCTTTTTTTTGGCTTTGGAGACTCGGGATGCTTCCATTGCGACGACTGTCTTTTTGTTTTTATTCGTACCCGTACACCCATGACCCATCTCCAGTTATCACGGTGTTAAGAAACCCAAGATCAGTGTTGGCGGTTTCCAGAAGGTCCTGTGCAACTAGAAAACAGAGGTCCTTTTGTTTCCGCGACAACAACTTGGGCACACATTTCACACAGCCACTCTGTGCATGTTCGAATCATCACGAAAAATTGCATGTGTGGAATAATTACTCACTTCGACCTCTTGGGCGATCTCCCTCCCGATTGAACGACGATCTTCCATCACCAAATTTTGCACCCTCTCAACAACAGCTGTACTCCGAACAGTTTGGGGCCTGCCAGAACGCTGGTCATTCTTCGCTGATGTGCGGCAATTTTTGAATCGGTTTAACCACTCCTTCAGCGTATTTTCTTCAAACACCTGCTGAATCTTACGAATTGTCTTGCTGTGAGAATCATCAAGCTTTTGACAAAATTTGGTGCAGTAATTTTGCTCAACAAATTCAGTCATCTTGAGAGAATCGGTAATCCGACGAACACGTTGTGTAGCACATCACTTAATGACTAACACGCAGGAAGGCGGTGATAAAATTTACACATGCGCATGAAGGGGTTTTCCTTCACTGTGTAGAGTGGCGCCGGACAAAAATACAAATCGAACACTTTTTAAACAGGCTTCGTATATACGGATTATGAAGTTATGAAATATATAAAATTAACATAGTTTACAAGTTTAGTAACGCATCAAGGGTTCAAACAAGGAATTCAAACACTTGATGAGTTAATAAACTTGTAAACTATGAAATATTTTACTTATTTCATCACTTCATTATCCATTTATAAATGCTCTATTAACTATATTGAGGTTCACCGTATCTCGATAGGATCTAATATAATTTTTTATTTTTATATAATCCATCTCTCTCTCTCTCTCTCTCTCTCTCTCTCTCTCTCTATATATATATATATATATATATATATATATATATATATATATATATATATATATAACCTGAGTTGAGATCAACAAAATTAGAACATTATCTATATCAGTTCCAATAATTCAAACAACGATTATTTAGCGTACGATCGTTTCCAAGACAATTTGAAAAATTTGATTTTGTATTATACGTTAGATGCCTCCAAACCGTCTCTTCATCAGCGCCCTTTACAGCATCACTTACAGTAATCATTTGTAGAGTTTGTTTATATAGGAGGTCTCTATCCCGAAGAAGAATGATCCATTTGGCAGGAGATGTGCGGTATAATTACGTTGACAAACTGAAGTTAAGCAACGCTGAGTGTAGTCAGTACCAGATGGGTGATAATTTGGGAATAGTGACGGTGGGAGTGACAAGTTTGAATCCAGTCGGTCTCAGAATCACTTTCACTTAGGGATGTTGGCAACCTCCCCGTGGTCCCTCCTGTAAAAATGCCAACAACAGAAACAAGCCGATCAACAAAGTTCTTCTTCTTTCGTGTGAATCAGATGATTCTTGTGTTGGCATTAGTTTCCCCGACGTTTTTCTAATTAGAAATCTTTCTGGAAATACATCGGGTACGAGAAGGTCGCCAACATTCCTAAGTGAAAGTGGATTCGAACTTGGAACACCGAGATCTTCAGTCCGTGTCGATATCCACTTAACCACCGTCACCTTCCATCAACCAAGTTGTACCGTGTTGAGTCATACGAATTTACTTTATCTGGGAAAGCCACCTCTTTTTAAAAACTGCAAAAACTAACGTGGTCATCTCCCCTGACCGAGATATGCATGCGACTGTGGACCACTTGATAATTTAATATTTGTTAAAAGTGTCGCTTTTGGGGGGGGGGGGAAGACGGCTTAATCCACACAATGTGAGTGCAGGGATAACAGGACATGTTGATCCACTGAATATCTATTTTTTGTAATAGATTATTCAGTCGCTGTTCGTCGCATTCCCGTGTTGTGTGTCAATCGATTTTTTTGGATCCAACATTGTTAAATTTTTTATTTATCTTGTTCCACGCCCCAATCGTACCAAAAAAGAAGAAAAAGAAAAGAGTGTTTCCCAATGAGTGCGATAATGAATCCGCATCTTTCCAACCGGTCACATTTATGGGCGCGCTTTTACGACACGAATTATTTATAGCCTCTTTTTCCATATCTCATACGGAACTCGCTTTTTCTCTTTCCCGTTTTTCACGCGTCATTGTGTCCGTATTTACGAGTTATGGACGAGTAAACTGGTTGTTTTGAAAGAAAATAATAACATCGACAATAATATTTTGGGCCATTTTCAACTATCGATATTACTAACAATATATATATATATATATAATATGAAATCTGATAGAGACCATATCAAACGATGCAAGAATTTTTAAATAAATGAAACATTAATTTTTTTATTGTTTTATCAAATAATTTCGGCATGCCTTCAGTGTTGCACAAACATTAAAACAAAAATGTTTTCTCATTGTCGAAGTCATCAGCGAAGACGTTGAAGATTCCCGAGTTTTACCAATGGTAATGGATATAGTTTTAAAAGTCCGAGTATTGCTTTACTCCTCTCCAGGAGTTAGGCACAAAGCCAGTTTTTAATCTTACTCCCACAAGTAAGATGTGACCCAAGGTCGGGTCGAGAAAGTGGGGTTTAAAAATTGTCTGGGCAGCGCCGTCAGCATTCCCCGGTAGGGGCGCCTCAGACAGTAAGCAATAAGGGGAGGCGAAGCCTGGGAGGGTGGACCTCCGAGAACCGCACGGGAAAAACCCATAAACCGGTGTAAATCAAGCCCCGAAGGCCAAGACAATACCAGTCTATGGGGTGCAGTATCCATCGGAACAGATACTACACTTTGATCATAGACAAAAGGCCAAGAATGTGTGTATTTATTGAAATAAGTCGGGCTACATTTATAGGTATCGGTGAGTTAAAATATGAAATCGGATAGAAACAAGATTAAACGATGCTTTTAAATAAATGAAACATTTATTTATTAATTTATATCAAATAATTTCGGTATAACATGTCTTCCTCAGTGATGTACAGACATTTTTTACTTTTTGTTTAATCTGGTCTCTATCCAATTTAATATTTTACTCACCGATACTTATTTCAATAAATGCACACGTCACAGTGTGAGCACTACACCTACTCGCACTTTTAAAACTATCTCCATTACCATCGGTAAAACTCGGGAATCTTCGACGGCTGATGATTTTAGTTGATAGTTCTTTTGTCAGAGATGTCTTCCAGTTATACAAATCTTATTCACTGTCTTATGACGTGCTTGACAATAACACGAGTAAATTCTACTTGCATTTTTACCACCGTGTCATTATTTATCAAGGCAAAAAACCTACTCGAGGATAAGAGGTTAAGCAGATGATTGTCAGTTGAGAGATGAAGAATGTTATAAGAGGATTGAACATTATAAATAAAATAAAGTTTGATGACTTATGGGGACAGTTTATGACAAGTATTTGTTGACATTATATTTGAAGACGACCATGCTGTAGCATGCAGGGAATCAGTCCCGTAGATTGTGTTTCACAGACGGTAAGCACTTGCAAATAATCTCTGTTTATGATAATTCTACCTAACGCGAGGAACACTTAGGAAGAAAAGAAAGTTTTTTTTTCCGTTGTAGTAGTAAAACTAGTTCTTGCTATGAACGTCGTACAAGGATGCAGCTAAGATGGAGCTCAGCCGAGTACTTTCTATGGTAATAACGATAGAATAGAGAGATACTAGAAACGTCTATTTTGTGAGAACATGGCTGTAAGAAACAGAAGACATAATACCTCACTGGATTTTGAAATCTATTGTTGCATTTCGTTTTGCAAAGTCATAGCATTCAGTCCTCATTATGATATAGAATATGTTTATTGTTCATATTTAGATATGTGATACCTGAAAAAGTTTCGCAGACAGCACTGCACCAAAGTCCATACTTCTTACAACTTCATTTTAGTGTTATGCATCCCGTTGAACAAGTATAGTGATTCATATTAAGCAAGATGACAGGAGCAGTGATATTGCCCATCATTATTGGGACGTATTTTCCTCCTTCGAAATCTCATGCTCATTTTGTAGTGACCAGGTTTTCACTTGTATCCGTCCATTCTATGACTTGTAGAAAAGTTCTCCTTGATGGATGTTTTGTAGCTTAGTCTCTGAATGGCAAACGCTCTGGTGTGATAAATGTATTTGCTGCAGCCACCCATTTTGCAAAAGTAACTATAGCACAATGATGATGAATAGTCAGACACGGACCCTTTAACGAATAACACCATTGTCTAACACTCGGCATTTTCTCCAGCAATTTTATCTTTCCCTAGAACGCCTATTATTTCGTAACAACTTTGGAAGACAGAACCGGATGATTGCTGGAAACACAAATTTTTCCCCAAACTGAAAATTCTGGTGGATAATGCCATATGCAAATGATCAACCATTACATACACCACTCCCAAGAATAACTGTTGCGTTTCAACCTTGTGTCATACATGTAGACACCCAAATTTCCGTCATTGTTACAGAAATATTAAAGTTCACAAATTGTATTCATACACTGGTAGCTCCAAGTTGTCTTTTTACGTCCTCTAGGTGATCCTTCCAGACTGGCTGTCTTGAAATCAAAGTTCCATATTTATATTTTCAAAAGGACCAAGTCGAGACAAAACTGATGGAAGAAAGAGTAGGTTTATTCAACTTGATCTTCGTTCAAAATCATTGACCAGTTTACGGCGACAGAAAGAAAAGATTGATACCCACTAATAATATTTTTCCAACCTATTTCATTTTTTACATACACGTTGTTTCGTGCTCCCAAACTGACTCCTTCTTTTCTATTACGCTATCTCTTTTAGCTATGTTATGTCATTTCTTGTCATTCTCAACTAACGATTTTATATGCTTGTGAAACTACTTGCCTAATATCTAACATATATTTCAAAATTTCATATTGTACTCATTTATAATTCTTTTTCTCTGATCGAAAGAAGAGTTTCTTTGTTATCAGTTTTCCCATGTCACAAAAGCAGTATCAACGGTTTCTATGTATTCGCCAATGGTGGTGGTTGAGTTGTTTGATAACACAGCAACTCTAAAACATTCACAGCCAAAAACTCATCTAGATAGAACAACTGTAAATAATATTCTATTCTTCCTCTGCATACCTGCAAGATTAATTAATTATTATTTTTTACTTTAATCTTATTAGTTTCGGAATAATATTCCATCATCAGAGTTACCAGTATTGTGTCATTATTTTTGTCATAAAAAAACACAAAAACAAAAATAAACAAACTTTCTTCCTTTTTTATAAAATGTCTTTGTTATGATGTATCCGCGCCGATGTCGTTAGCGGTTATGAATTCAAATTCTGGTTGTAGAACGAAAAAAGCTTTGGCATGCTCGAAGTTTAAGAAAATGGGTCGTTCATTTCAAAGCATTGGTGGGTCAGTATTATAAAATTGAAAATAGAAGCCTTTATCAATGCAAGATTAATTATTTTTTTACTTTAATCTTATTAATTCTATTTTTAATTTTATTATACTGACAGATTTACAGCGTATGAGAAGTTCGAGGTACGTGTGTTGCACCCGGGGGAGACTGTAGACGTGTATTTGGCAGATCTGCGGAATTTGTCAGTGCTATTTGGAGAAATACCAGATAATGTGCTGGTGTGTGTTTGTACGGGGGCTTCACAAACCTGTTAAAAGGCTGTTTCGGTCCTCCTCTAGAGTGGACGATATGACTTTAAAAGAGTTGTTGGCTCGATGTTGATGAAAGACAATGCTGAAGTGGTGGAACCAGTCGTAGCTGAGACACAGCCTGCCTGAATCACTCAACCACCTGGGGGATGGGGCGATCTGATTATACATGTTACACATGAATGCCCCTAATCATTTCGCGAGAGACTGCATGCAAAGGAGGCAGACCACCCGTCAACGATGTTATCGGTGCAACAAAACTGCCCATCTGGTAAGAGATTGCCCGGAAAACGAAGTTGGAGACGAGACATCAGCGACAGTCTATTCCCTAGTCAGAATGTGAACTCGGCGCTACCTGTCATTACCATTTATGTTGATGATGCACCATGCTTGGCTCTCCTCGACACTGGGTGCTCACGTTCTACCTTGAGCGCAAAACTATGTCAGTCTTGGTCAACAAAGAAGATAGTGGGAACTACACTGACCGGCGCTACGCAGTCCTGCTGAGGAAATGGAACTATTAGGATTCATACAGAGGCAAGGTGCTAGTTATGCAAGGGAAACGTTTTGATTTCGATATGCTACTTGGCATTGACGCGATTAAGGCACTCGGTGGCGTTCACATCACACAATTTGGAAGTGTGGAGTTTGAAGAGGCACAACCCATCTGCGCAGCGCTTCGGATTAACGAAGCTGATTTTGTTGCCATATAATCAGGAGGATTTTAGCCCACCCAAGGGACTAATACCACTAATGGTTGTACTGCAGGCCAATAAAAATAAGGTGCGTCCTGTGATGGATTATCGTGAATTAAACATCTATGTTTATGCATTCACTGGCGATGCAGATGTTTGCGCAGAGAAAATGCGAGAATGGAGACAGCAAAGAACGAATGTATCCATTCTGGACCTCAGGAAGGCATACCTACAGATCCATGTTGAGAGATCTCTCTGGCCGTACCAGACAGTTATATTTAAAAGACAAAAATATTGTCTAATCAAGTTAGGGTTTGGCTTAAATGTGACGCCTCTTGTACTGCGGGCTGTGCTCGAGGCTGTGTTAGCCCAGGATGAGAAGATAAGGAGAGCAACGTCGGCGTATATTGATGACATATATTATTGAAGACGTGACCTCGACAGAATCCGTAAGGAAGCATCTGGACCTGTACGGACATACTAGTAAGGACCCAGAAAAACTGAAAAATAGTGCACGAGTGCTGGGATTAGAAGTTTGGGCAGGGCATGGCCGACTGCGATGGCAACAAGAAAGCAGTACCGTGGATGCGCCGACCACTATGACACGAAGATGTATCTTCTCCATGTGTGGCAAACTGGTGGGCCACTTTCCCGTCTGTGGATAGCTTCGGGTGGCAACAGGCTAAATTAAACGTCACGCTACAACTGTCGCCCACAAGTGGGATAACACGGTTAGCGATGCTCCGCTGGAGTGTATAATAGTAGATACACTTGCCTGTGTACATCAATTAGATCCCGTCTGAGAAAAATGGTGCGTGGGCACAAAGGAACTGGATGTGTGGGTGGACGCAAGTGGGCGTAGATCTTGACTAGAATGGTGCCATTATCGAGGGTGCATGCTGGTTGCGACCAACAAAGGATACCCAACACATAAATGTGGTAGGGCTGGATGCCGTACTAAAACGTCTAAACCTCGCGCTCAAGTGGACGGCCAATGTGTTACACATAAAGACAGACTACGTATGTGTGTACAACTATATGACCAATGTCCTCCCGGGAAAGTCTCGGTTGAGCACAAAGACCGCAAGTGAGATGCCCATAAGGCGTAGATTGGGCACGATGATCTCACTTGGGGAAGAGTACGACATTTCGGTTGCTATAGCACTGGTAAGATCTGACCAGAACCGAGCAGACTCTCTGGCGAGAGTTCCACAGCGGTGGCTCAATGATATGAAGATAGAGATTGAACCAACACAGCCAGTATGTGCTCTTGCCACAGGGAACCTGAACCGAACACAGCTGAACGTTTTGTGCGTAGAATCGACCCGTCTGTGTCTAAAGCGGCAGTAAAGGCAGTTATTCGTAATTTGTGGAATGCCAGATAATAGACCCAGCTCCAGTTCAATGGAAAAGGGAGGGCTCAGTGTGCAGAATGTATGGAACCGGCTAGGCATGGACATCACACACTACAACGGTTGCAATTTTTTTACACTGATCGATTGTGGACCCACACGGTTTTCAATCTGGCGGCCATTACAACGACAAGACACTGCACATGTGATCCGGCAATTAGAATCAGTGTTTTTTTAACGTGCCCCCCCCCCCCCAGCCGAGATTCTGGCTGATAATGACACTGCCTTCTGCAGTCAACAATTCAGGCAGTTCATGAACGAGTGGGGCGTAAACTTCCGACCACGTTATGCATACAGGTTATCAGGAAATGGTATTATAGAAAGGTGTCATAGGACAGTGAAGCGGATTGCTGCACGAAAGAGCTGTCCTGTTATGGAGACTGTGTATTGGTACAACGTTATCCCCAAGGATGATGTGCCCGCTTCATCAGCAGGTGACTATCTGTTGTACTCATACCAGATCAGAGTGAAAGGGGTCAATGTTGTGCCCCATCTGAATCACCATAGGATCTCTACACTTTATAAAGAAGGGGGACACAGTTTGGGTGGAAAATCCACAATGGTGTTGCACGTCGAAATTCAGGTTGTGTCACCGGAGTGATAAGTCTACAGTTGGTGGTTGTCAATGGCACACCTCAACATGTAGGAGACGTGCACCTGCGTCTCAGTTTAGCACCGGTAGTGGACGACAATGATGACACATCATCATAGAGCACTGAATGGAGAGAACCAGATTCCGATACAAGTAGCAGTAGTTCTGCGTTTGAAAGTGAGGAAGAAGACGGACGTTCCTTGGTTGAGCTGCCTTATTCCATTGCCAATTCAGGTCCTGGTACATCTGATGTAAGAGAGGAAGAAATAACAGTCCCACTACAGAGAAGTACTAGGATAAAGCGACCAGCCACAACCTGTCACATGTGTGATCATACGATCAGGGAGTGTGTGACAATGAAGAGGAACACTTGCCAGCAGGAACAAAGATGAGGTGCTTTGCATGTCGTGTCTGCAGGGTATAGAAGGGCTTCTCTTCATGAGTGCACATTTTTTTAGTGAAGTCTGATTTGCATATGTGGAGATCAGCTGATGTGAATGAAGAGGACAACTAGGAAACAACAGAAGCGATTTGGATTGCAACGAGAAAGGCAGAGAAAAAGTGGTGGTATTGAAAATCAGGGAAGTTTAATTACCGTGAAAACTTTTTTATTATATTTTTCTGACACAGTTAGATTACATCAGATGAATTTAATAAATAAACCCCTAAATTTTACATTTACTGCTGTTCTACATTACATAATTATCAGAGCAAATATTAATCCTTCAAGACGGAAACAATGTTTTTTATTAATTTATTAATATATATATCTTTCTATTCATATAATTTCTATTTTATGTATATATTCACTTTAAATTTTTATTTTATGTATTTATTAATGTATTTTGATTGATCTATCTATTTATCTATTTATTTTTCTTTGTTATTACTATTATTATTATCATTATTATTATTATTATTATTATTATTATTATTATTATTATTATTATTACGAAACCGGATATTTCATTGCGAGAGAGAGAGAGCGAGAGAGAGAGAGCGAGAGAGAGAGAGAGCGAGAGAGAGAGCGAGAGAGAGAGAGAGAGAGAGAGAGAGGGTGAGGGGGGGGGGCTCGTTCAAATTATAGAAAAATATGTGCCCTAGCAATTTATGGCATTTTGGCGTTGATAAAATTGGCGAAACCAACAGCAAAAAAATGAACTGGCAAACCAAATATCAGCAGTGACCGTCGCCACGATGGATGCATTCAATTGTCTGTTACGAAACACGCATAAATAAGCAGTGTTCGATTCTCTCGAGCACATTATGAGATTTTTACTTCATCGACCGTCAAGGTTGAAAATGAAGGTATCAGTTTATTCTCGTTGGCAGTGTTAAAGGTGTCTTGTAAGCTGAATATAATCGATAAGAATTTCAATCATTAAATAAATTGTACTGGAAACATAACAGCTTTGAAAAATAACAAAACTCTATATACCTACATATATCTGAAAATATGAAAGAGATATGTCACCGTAAGTGTCTAGTCGACGCGGATCACAACAAACGGCTGAGGACGTTACATTGTGAAAATGGGTACTTTGGCTTTGGCTTGCAAGACCACTATGACCAGGTTTTTAAATAGAGCACCAGGTATTACCTATCTAAATACTGACCAGACTTAATGTTACTTAACTTTGATGATTCCCAAGAATCGGTATAGTGACGCCATTATACAAACACACACACACACATACACACACACACACACACATATATATATATATATATATATATATATATATATATATATATATATGCATGCTGGGCCATAGAAATGCTCAGATCGGTGTATAAGGGCGCAGTGAAAGATCCCTTTCAATTGTCGTTATGGCATAAACTGTTTTCATTTCAATTTCCATCCAATAATTAACCTATTTTTTAAATGATTTTTTATAATTTGACTTCAATTGTGCCGTGTCTACAGATTTATCACACAATTGCATTCAGAGATAGAATTCTGATCAAGTCATAATCAGTTTAAACATATATCTTCGTTTAATGTGAAACTGTTCGGTTGGCTGACTTAGCAAACAATTAAAAACAAGTGTCTTAACAATGAATTATAAGCAACAATTTCATTTAATAATTATAAGGAATAATTTCATTTAAAAATCACTTTAAATAATTGAACTTTTCTTGGTGACGAGTAAAGTGTAGCTACCTGTGTCGACTTAAAATCCGTCCACTATGAAAATGTCACTCGTAAGTAAAATGAAATATAAACCTATCTACTATGTAATAAAGTAAACTCAATTTTGTCCCTGTAACTATATGAAAATAACCAGACACTTCCTATACAAACCATTAATACTGGACACTCACAGCACTTCCTAAAGCGTGTTTCACGAAGATATGCTTACATTTCGTCCCCGTTTACAGATTATTAAATTTATTCCGACTTAACTTCTTTTCTCAAATACGAAATCCCACAAAGAAGGTAGCAAATAATTTCACTCTCCTACAATACACGTCACATACATACACCGAGTTATTTCCTCCATAGGGATAATTACTATAAAGCCACCGTTCATTATTTCATTTTTAAGTCATGCTATTTCCTAGATACTACTCTAGATTTAAAAAATAAATAACAAACACTCTCTGATTTTCACTTACATTCCACCTGACGTCCTGAATGTGATCGAAGAATAAAATAATATCGGAATGGTTTCATTTCAACAGGTCCGTCTTGCTGTTCATAATAAATTTCATGATTCTTCAGAATGCTGGAATAAATTACAGAACATTCACATCGCATTTAGGACGCTTAGGCCAATCGTAATTAACTTAATAAAACATCAGTTATTAAGATTGTTTCTTTTTTATATAAAACAAAAGAGAACACCGATAACTAAGTTTGATCGTCAAGAAAAACGTTTACAACCTTTTTACGAATGTTGATTCTTTTTACTAAAAACAATAAAATAAAAGCTTACTAACACAAAATCGATTATTACTAAAACAAAACGAAAAAATACTTACTAAATTTTAAGGAAACAAAATAACGTTTAGTATTTTTTTTTACTAATGTTGTTTTTTTACTAAAACAAAACTAAATTTTAAGGAAACAAAATAACGTTTAGTATTTTTTTTACTAATGTTTCTTTTTTACTAAAACAAAATAACGTTTAGTATCTTTTTACTAATGTTTCTTTTTTACTAAAACAAAATAACGTTTAGTATCTTTTTATTAATGTTTCTTTTTTACTAAAACAAAATAACGTTTAGTATCTTTTTACTAATGTTTCTTTTTTACTAAAACAAAATAACGTTTAGTATCTTTTTACTAATGTTTCTTTTTTACTAAAACAAAATAACGTTTAGTATCTTTTTACTAATGTTTCTTTTTTACTAAAACAAAATAACGTTTAGTATCTTTTTACTAATGTTTCTTTTTTACTAAAACAAAATAACGTTTAGTATCTTTTTACTAATGTTTCTTTTTTACTAAAACAAAATAACGTTTAGTATCTTTTTACTAATGTTTCTTTTTTACTAAAACAAAATAACGTTTAGTATCTTTTTACTAATGTTTCTTTTTTACTAAAACAAAATAACGTTTAGTATCTTTTTACTAATGTTTCTTTTTTACTAAAACAAAATAACGTTTAGTATCTTTTTACTAATGTTTCTTTTTTACTAAAACAAAATAACGTTTAGTATCTTTTTACTAATGTTTCTTTTTTACTAAAACAAAATAACGTTTAGTATCTTTTTACTAATGTTTCTTTTTTACTAAAACAAAATAACGTTTAGTATCTTTTTACTAATGTTTCTTTTTTACTAAAACAAAATAACGTTTAGTATCTTTTTACTAATGTTTCTTTTTTACTAAAACAAAATAACGTTTAGTATCTTTTTACTAATGTTTCTTTTTTACTAAAACAAAATAACGTTTAGTATCTTTTTACTAATGTTTCTTTTTTACTAAAACAAAATAACGTTTAGTATCTTTTTACTAATGTTTCTTTTTTACTAAAACAAAATAACGTTTAGTATCTTTTTACTAATGTTTCTTTTTTACTAAAACAAAATAACGTTTAGTATCTTTTTACTAATGTTTCTTTTTTACTAAAACAAAATAACGTTTAGTATTGTTTTACTAATGTTTCTTTTTTACTAAAACAAAATAACGTTTAGTATCTTTTTACTAATGTTTCTTTTTTACTAAAACAAAATAACGTTTAGTATCTTTTTACTAATGTTTCTTTTTTACTAAAACAAAATAACGTTTAGTATCTTTTTACTAATGTTTCTTTTTTACTAAAACAAAATAACGTTTAGTATCTTTTTACTAATGTTTCTTTTTTACTAAAACAAAATAACGTTTAGTATCTTTTTACTAATGTTTCTTTTTTACTAAAACAAAATAACGTTTAGTATCTTTTTACTAATGTTTCTTTTTTACTAAAACAAAATAACGTTTAGTATCTTTTTACTAATGTTTCTTTTTTACTAAAACAAAATAACGTTTAGTATCTTTTTACTAATGTTTCTTTTTTACTAAAACAAAATAACGTTTAGTATCTTTTTACTAATGTTTCTTTTTTACTAAAACAAAATAACGTTTAGTATCTTTTTACTAATGTTTCTTTTTTACTAAAACAAAATAACGTTTAGTATCTTTTTACTAATGTTTCTTTTTTACTAAAACAAAATAACGTTTAGTATCTTTTTACTAATGTTTCTTTTTTACTAAAACAAAATAACGTTTAGTATCTTTTTACTAATGTTTCTTTTTTACTAAAACAAAATAACGTTTAGTATCTTTTTACTAATGTTTCTTTTTTACTAAAACAAAATAACGTTTAGTATCTTTTTACTAATGTTTCTTTTTTACTAAAACAAAATAACGTTTAGTATCTTTTTACTAATGTTTCTTTTTTACTAAAACAAAATAAAAACTTATTACTAACACAAAATCGATTAATAACTTCGTATTTATGCAGTTTACAGATCGTGCTATGTTTTTAGATAGGATTTTCAAATAAAATTCAAATTTACTGTATCTTTCGTTTATTAAATAGTTAGGTGCAAGTACAGAATAGTAAAACAGCCGCCCTACCCATGTTAAGAATAACGTTATTCTTTCAACACAGTCCATTAACTTCGAAAGTACAAATAACTATGAAGGGCTGTTTTATTTTTCTAAAATAAAACATGAACATCGCTTACGAAGTCTTCGATTGCTTGATTTTAAAACAAATGTTTTTTTTTTCAATATAAAACCAACAACAAAACAAACAAATACAATCACTGGCGAAGTATTCGACTATTTTCTTATTACTAAAACAAAATGGATAATCACTTACTAAGTTTTAAGGACTTTTTAAAACAAATGTTTTTTTTTCAATATAAAACCAACAACAAAACCAACAAATACAATCGCTGGCGAAGTATTCGACTATTTCCTTATTACTAAAACAAAATAGATAATTACTTACTAAGTTTTAAGGACATCTTCTTAAACTAAAAACAAACAGAAAAACTTTTATTCCATTTTAAAGAATGTTTTAATTTGTAATGTTTTTTTTTTTGGTTTTAGTAAAACCAAAAAGAAAATGTTTATTTTACTTATTAAAACACAAAATCGATTAAGGACCGATTTTTTTCTCAAACAAAAAACAAATCGCTTACGAAGATTTCCACTGTTTCTTTTTAAATAAAACGAAACAGATAATCACTAAATAACTAATAAAGCCTTTCTGTTTACTAAAAATATCCATAAATTCTTTTAGTAACTTTATTATGATGTTAACTAGACCTCTTTTGGGAAAAGGTCGGGTAACATATAATAGAATATATCGAGAGTCGTACACAGTCCAAACGGTGACTTGGATAACATCTCACTCCCTCGTGGCGAGAGCTGTCTCTCTTTCATGCTTTTGGAGCATCTCATTCTCCAACCTCAGGAAGGGGTACTAGCTTACTCCACATCAAACTTTTAACCATTAAAAATTTTTTTTCAAATAAAAACAAAAATGATTATTAAATTTCAACAACCGTACAATAATAACAATACCGTAATAATATTTGGGGGGAGAGAATAGTTTTTTTCATTATTTTCATTTTTTATTCACCCATTATGCCCCACCCCACCCTGCAAATGGAGGGCAACTTTTTGTTTTTCTTATGCAGTGAGAAATCTTTAAAATTTTAATTAGGGGGCGTCATAGATATACTGTAGGTAGATCTCATTAAGCTTGTGAATGTTCTTCTGTTCAGGTCATCAGAATAAATCAGTACACACAAGCGGAGTCACATGAACCAGACAGGGGTATTGGTTTCGACTGCTTAACAATCATGGTATTTGTGAAAATACTATTTATAATAATAGGTAACATCAACTGAAACTGACAGAAAATTCTGGGGATCTGTTTTTAGCATTGTGAGGTATGTATTCGCGCTGGATCGTTCAAAATTGGGCATGGGATTTCTTCAGTTAATCTACTTTCCCGGGCAACGCTGGGACACAGGTCAGCTAGTTAAGTAATAAAAAGAAAGAAATTGCCTGACGTGGACGTAATAAAAAAATCATTAATTTTAATTTGTTTATTTGTTTATTATACCAGCATTCACTTTTGTAATTTAAATGTAGTTGAATGACGTTATTTTTAAAACGGGCGGTGTCGACCTAAAATCAGTCCCCTCTTAATTTGTAACCGGTAAATTAACAAAAATGTTAAGAAGTGTATTAAAAAAAACGTAGAATCGAAATGTGATACTCTCATGCATGAGGATGCAGCTATATATAACTTGTATATCAGTTTAATTGTCAGTGTGATTCTGATTATATAGGCCGACTTACTTGCATTTGCAGACCCGAGTTAACCAGCACGTTCCATCCAAAATCCGACAGGGGAGAGCAGAATTCTTGTGTCACCTTTCATCCTCGATCTTAGACTCTGCTATTGACCAGAATTTTGTTGAAAATCCCTGCTGTACCAAAAACTATACAATAGAGTTTTTTGATGTCTTGCCGTGAGCCGATCGCAAAATCAGTTTGAAAATTGCCATGCATAAAGCTTCTTTTATGCCGGAAAAAATTCTATTTGCGTTTTTGTGCTCTTTCAGTTCCTCAATATAACAGCTTTCATTCATTTAAACTAACGATTTTATCTTGAAGAGATGTTACTTAAAAAGGCCTTAGAGAGTATTGATTTACTCCTCTCCAGGAGTTAGGCACAAGGCCAGTTTTTATCTTACTCCTACAAGTAAGATGTGACCCAAGGTCGGGTCGGGAAAGTGGGGTCTAAAAATTGCCTGGGCAACCCCGTCGGCATTCCCGGGTAGGGGCGCCTCAGGCAGTAAGCAATAAACTTACTCCTCCCTATACGTTGATCTTAGCCAAAAGGATCCCGTCCATTCAAATGTGTTTCTAAATGTTGTACCTCTAAGCACACACACACACACACACACACACACACACACACACACACACACACATATATATATATATATATACTTAAGAGATTATGGTAATATAAATTAAAATTATATACATCAGATTGAGCCACGAAATAAATCTAATTTCATTATAAATGAAAAGCTTGATATTTAGCAATTCAATTGAGCTTATAACTATATTCATTTAAATATTTCTATTATTATATAATCTTAAAATTATGAAATCCGATAAGTTTACATGGGTATATATTATTGTTAAATTGTATTTATCTCCTGAAATACAAACGATATGCACGAATAGAACATAGGCAAGAATCAAAGACAGAACACGCTTGTTATCATTTTCGGCGCTCGCTGATTCAGAACACGTCAACGTAAAGTCTTTATTTTTATATACAAAATCTATGCAAGGGACATCACTCCGACTGCACGGTCAAAATGCGATAACCTATCGCGTAAACACTATATATCTCCTCTTATTAATAAAACGTCAGATATTTTTATATATATATATATATATATATATATTATTAAAAATAACCGACAATTTTTGTCTGGTTATTTTAGTGTAGACTCCTTCAATTTTCCGGATTAAAATCTTAATCTCTGAAGGAAATTGGCTGATGAAACTGCCGTAATTAACGTTTTGGTCCAGAGTACTTTCTGACCCGTCTGGGTCCATCGTCAGTGGAATAATGACAAACAGGTAAAGACCTGGTGTAGGATTTATAATTAATTATGGCGGGAAAATTTAAATATGAAACTATGTTTATTAGGTATTATGCTTATAATACGAGTTGTGTCTTACCACTGGTGAGTTATGTTTCGGAGTTGTCTGTGTTTCAGCTTGTTTCTTTGGTTCTAGACGGTGGGCGGTACTCACGTATGGATTCTTCCGGTTGTGGGTGTGGGCGGAATTCATCTTTTGAATCTGATTTTGATTCTACACCCTCTTCTCCAGGAGAACTGTATGGATCTATTCGCTTTAAGAGAGAGGAGTTTCGGGTGATTTGGTAATCTCTTCTCTGTGCTGTCACCATGCCACCCTTTATACTGATAATCGTCAGTTGTTTGGGGCTGAACGGATGGAATAGCTAACTGAAACATTTCTGCCTGACATGTACTTTGTCACCTAGGCGGAGGAGTGAGATCTTTGTCCTTCTTTTTGTGTCGGCATAGGCCTTCATTTTTATCTTCCCTCGCGCATCATTCTCTGCTATGTGAGTGTGGATCGACTCTGGCATGGGATCGTTCGGAACAGCAGGTACGCCGATTTTCATCTTCCTTCCAGTGAGGGCTTCAAATGGAGATGGTTTGGTTGTACTGTGGAGGTGGCCCTGTACTGCCTTAGGAAATGGGTAAGCTGGGTTTTCCAGTTTAGGCCCTCCACGGTGGTAGCGCGAACATACCTGTTTAGGGTTTTCATGAACTGTTCAACTTCTCCATTTGCCTCGGGCAACATATGTGTGACTCTTCTGTGCAGAATCCTGCGTGGGTCGCAAAATCCTTGAATTCCTGCCCCAAAAAGCGGGGGCATTATCAGACTTAACAATATCGGGGTGGGCTTGTCTGGCAAAGATTGCGTCGAGGCGATGGATAACTACTCTTGTTGATATTGATGTTGCGCACCGTTCCCACCACTAGCTTGTTGATTCTAGGGAACCAGACCTTATCCCTCACTAGCTACTTCGTCTTAACAATGCCTTGGTGTGCGCGGTGGGCTATGTTCACGGTTCTTTTCTACACCCAGGATGGAATCACCAGGCGACAGTTCGTCCTTGAAATGTGTGAGACTGAATATCTGCAGGTCATTCCAGTTTCCGTCTGAAAGTGCAATCATCATTTTCTGTAGCAGAGGGTTTTCCTCTATGGCTAGCTTCACCTCTTCAAGAGTGATAGATTTGGGTATGGCATGATGAGCCACGTATCTTTTGGTATGTCTGAGCCTCATTGCCTCTCTTGGGTTTCTCAAATTTGTCCAACCACTTTTGCCAGCGGATTACAAGTGTACTTGGATCAGCATGAACGCTAAAACTTGGAGAATTGGGTCGTCCGTTATAAGACATTCTCTCTGATTTTGTGGATATTTCTTGGTTTAGTTTCGTGTTTTTGTTGTTCGTTTTTGAAATTGTGAGTTTGTCACGTAAATCTACGTAAATCCTATGTCGCCAGTTGTAAAATTGTATTGATCCCCTGAAATACCAACGATACGAACGAATAGAACAGAGGCAAGTATCAAAGACAAGATACGCTTGTTATTTCTTTCATCGCTCGCTGATTAAGAACACATAAGCGTAAAGCCTTTATTTTTATATACAAAATATATGCAAGGGAAATACACCTATTGCAGGGTGCAAGGGCGATCACATATCGCTTAAACACTACAATTATTATAAGTTGATATAATAATAAAAATGTTGATATATATATATATATATATATATATATATATATATAGATATATATATATATATATAATACAAGTAACAGAATAAAAATAAATTTTTTACAATATACAATATCTATTAAGCTATCAGTTGTTCAAGACAAGGGTTTTTTAATAAAATAAATTTTGTTATTCCATACCTTAAGCCATGGCTTTTCAAAGAATAATATTTTATCGTCAGATGAGCAAACAGGTAAGTTGGTAAAATATATAAAATTAAAACAGGACTGACTTTTACTTACTTCGAATCTGCTTCTATATAACTCTTATGATGCCTTCAACGGTGATCTTTTCCCTATATTTTCAACATTTTTTTAACATTTGTTTATTTTATATATTTTCAAATTTATCATTTTTTTTACCAACTTATCTGTTTGCTTCTCTGACGATCCATGACTTAAGGTAGGAAAAATAAAATTTATTTTATGTCTTAATGAAAAACTTGATATTATTAGAATTAAAGACAAGTATACATTACTTAATAAAAGAAATGAAACTACAATTAACTGCAAACATTAAAATACATATATAGATTAGTTGTTAAACAACTGTTATTACTTGGCCACAACGAAAAAATGTAACTTTTCTAATTTTCAAATCTCTAACCTTATTTTGATTTTAATTATCCATATCAATATATTTTATAATTTTCGTACGTTTTATGTCCAGGAGTATGCGATTGACGTGGGAATGCACTTATTTATGCGTATGTGTGTGTGCACGTGTTTCTATGTATGTGAATATGTGTATATGAGAGGTAGGCACAGTAGCCTATATATATATATATATATATATATATATATATATATATATATATATATATATATATATATATATATATATGTGTGTGTGTGTATAATTCATTTTGTTCGATGTTTCGATTAGGGGTGGAAATATGTTCCATAATTAAAAAAAGTAACAAAAAAATTAATTCGTCTTGCAAACGCATCTATTTAAACGGCGTTTATGTGTACATTATAAACTGCAATCAATTTTGTTCAATTTTTCGATTAGTGTGGACAGACGTTTTTTAATTAAAAAAAATTAAAAATGCAAAACAAACTAAATTAATTCGTCTTGCAAACGCATCCATTTCAACGGCTTTTATGTGTGCATTATTGACTGTAATTCATTTCGTTGGATTTCTCGGTTTGGTTGTCGAAAGATGTTTTTAATTGAAAATAACCAAAAGAAACTAAAGTGGAAGACCACTCCACGCATCATGTTTGTCTGCAGATTCAACTTGTTACTGGCTATCTTGCTTTCGCTTGTTTCCGGACCTCAACATTTTGAACCGAGAAAGGGATCTAGCTCTCGTACAAAGCTGGATCTCTTTATTTAAAATCTCCGTACAGATACTCCTTCACATAATAACACTTTTCTGAATGAAGGAGTGGCACTCGCCTGACAAGACGTTGCAGTCATTATATATATATATATATATATATATATATATATATATATATATATATATATATATATATATATATATATATATATATATGGTGTTGTAATTCAATCTTCATAGTAGTTGCTGCGTGGTATTGCATGCCGATTTCCAAGTTGTTAATATATGAAGTTAGTTTATACTACTACTACTACTACTACTACTACTACTACTACTACTACTACTAAACCATATCAAAGAACTGCGCACGAAACGGAATAGCTACTGACAGTCGCATAAAATCATGCAATCAGAACAAACTACATAACACCCCAAATAGACAAGACTCTGAAGAACAGCCAATGTAGACTCTCTGGACAAAGAGACAAAACTGTAAAACACATCATAAATCAATTCAGCCAGCTAGACGCAAAAGAATATAAAAATATACATTATTGGGCTAAGATGGGTTTCCACTGAGAACTACGCAAACGCCTACACGTTTGACATACAGACAAATTGTGCAGGCCCAAACAGGAGAGAATATCGGAAGACTTCGAAATCTAGTAGAGATGTGATCTTCTATTTCCTACAGCCTCTTTCTTACATCAAAAAGGCTGCTAGTCTTTCTCTACTCTATCCTTATTTTCGTGGTAGGTTCTCGACTGAGCTCTAGTATCAGCCCTGTAACGCATTTACATCAAGAACTCGTCTAGCTACAACCACTGTGAATTATTTTCCTTTCTCTGTCTGTGTACCTGGCGCTAAACGGAATTACCACGAGCAGAGTTTGTTTCCCCAAGAACTACCGTTCGTGGAACGCAATTCCACGAGACTGCTTTCCAGTTGACTACGACATGGTCGTTTCAAATCAAATGTTAGCAAATTCTTGCTGAACCGTTTTCTTAGATTATCAATTTTGTCTCTTTGGACAAAGAGACAAAACTGTAAAACACATCATAAATCAATTCAGTCAGCTAGACGCAAAAGAATATAAAAATATACATTATTGGGCTAAGGCGGTTTTCCACTGAGAACTACGCAAACGCCTACACGTTTGACACACAGACAAATTGTGCAGGCCCAAATCAGAAAACGAAAGGCATAACATTCTTTTAGACATGAAAATACAAATGAACAAATCGTGCAACTAATAAGTAATTTTAAATGAATACACGCGAAAGTTATTTTCATTTATCACTTTAATATTATAATCAAAACCGGTTACTGTTATTTAAATCAATAACACAACATACAAGCTTGATATTCTGTATATATAGTGGATATAAAAGATTAAGAGATAATCTTTTGACTGCCTAATTAGCATAACTATTTTTAAAACAATTTATAATTAATTAATGTTTAGTATTATTAATTTGGAAATGCATTTGCTTATGTTGGCTATCTATATGCAATAGTGTCGTCTATATTAACGGTAATTAGTTAAAGTTATCTCATAAACAAATCAGTAAAATAATTGAAACAGCTTAACTTTTAAATCCATACGCTCGCGACGACCTTACCGAAGGTTGTAGCTTGCTACGAACGAGGCAGAAGCGAGAAGAGAAAGAGTGGGAGGGAGAGTGTGGTTGTCTCGCTCTCTCTGCCCCTTTCTCTCGCCCTCTTTTGCAGTTTTTATATTTTCCGTGAAAAAAAACTAACTATCTTTTATTAATTAATTAAATGTATAATTTATGAATTTAAACAAAAGTTAAGTAGCACTGTGATCCTTCCAGATTACGAAAAAAAATAGAGATTCATATTTTAGTATGATTATAGATTAACATTAATGCTAAATCTCCCCCTCCAAAATATAATTCTACCTTTTTAAACTTGATGGAAAGAAGAAGAAAAAAACAAAACAATTATTTTAAAAATTTAAAGTGAGGGAACATTTTTCGGGACAGTTTTAGGGCAGTTAACTAAATTATGGTTTGTTATTGGAGTTAAATCCGCTGCTTTGTTTGGAAAGGGCTGCTACTTTTTTAGGAGATTACGCGTGGTTTTATGACTTTGCCACTCGGACTTAGTGTTAGTTGTAAAAAGATTTTGTTAAGTTCTCTAAAAAAATATAATGGCCCGGAAAAGTAGGAACATTTTACGTTGAATATATATACAACTGATCCCTCACTCAAAATTATGAAATATTTGTTTTTCTTTCTTTCCGTTTTCCAAAGTATAAGCGTATAATTGCGTAAAAAAGTAGAATGTCATAATTTCGTTGTGGTGGGGTATCAATGGAGGATGTTTATCTGCAAATTTACCCACATTTAATTTTTTAATACTATACGTTTTTTTTACTATACTTTTTAAATTGTAATTTAAAGCAACTGATTTTAGTTGTGTTTACCTTTCGGGTGAAAAGTAAATAAATAACTTTAAAATGATCTAATTAATTACATGTCTTATTGAAAGTTTGGATATTATTGTAGATTACCCATCCATCCATCCGATAAAAAAAGATTCTACTTTTTCAGCCGATTACATGTGAATATCCGTAAAAACCTGTCGAAAAAAGAAACAACTAAACTAATTCAGAATTTAGAGTGGGGTTAAGTTTAGCATATAAATTTAACGTAAAATAATTCTCTATTTTTGGAAGTTAGCCATTTTTTTGCCATTGGAAATTAATTCTGTGCGTTATTTTTTTTTTTGGGGGGGGGCTTTTTTGGCGATTGCGTGTGGTTTTACGACCTTGCCAGTCAAACGTAGAGTTAGTCTTTAAAACAAATTAACTGCACTAACAATCTAGAATAACTCTAAAAAGAAGAATCTCATTTTTAAGGATGTGGGGGGTAATTTAGCTTAGTATGTTAATCTACAAATTTACCACAGTTTATTGTTAAAATTATGGAATTCTCCGAGTAAAAACATTGTTTAATAACGCCTGCTTCCAATTAACTGCTGCCCGGAGCGTTGGTAGATTTTACTAGTAAGTAGTAAAACCGGATATAATAATAGCCAACAAGAACGGTAAAAAAACTGCCAAATAATAGATTTTGCTGTCAAAGCAGATCACACATGTCGAAGTTGGAATTTGTCAAAGAACTGAAAGGTCCGTGGACATGTAAATTATCGTAATACCAATAATTGAAAGAACAGTAGGAAGAAACGAAAAAAAAAGGAAAGATTGATACGATAGAAATCACGACATTAATAAAAACAGCCGAAAATAAAAGAAAAATCTTACAGTGCGGAAACCAACCCATATAGTTAATTGAAGCTGATGAACCACGAGTAAGTTGAAATAAATAACACTTCATAAACACAACTAAAATATGAGCGGATCGACGATATTGAATTATCTTACTTAGACGCCACTATTCCAAATTCACAACTACAAGTCGCCATCAATAGACTGCCTCTCCTGCACCAAAATTCATAATTAAAACAAACAAAAGTCACATACAATTTTTTCAGGTAAAATTTTATAATTATAATTCATAGAAATTTGCTAGAACTTTTTTTAAAATGAAAATAAAATATCAAGTAAAATGTAAATTTTACTTGATTACTAAAAACCATAATATAATTCGAACAAAAAATCGATTGTTTTATTTAATTATTTTTAGTGTGCAATCATTTATATCTGTTTGAAATCTAAATCAAATTTAACACTCTGTTTATAACCGTTTAATACAAGAGCAAGAGTCCACTGATAGCGACCCACGGCCACGAATTCGGAATAAAGGCGTGTTAAGTAAGATAATTCAATATCGTCAGTGAATTTTACTTAAAAGAACTTTAGGGATATGAACTGCCTGGGTATATATATATATATATATATATATATATATATATATATATATATATATATATATATATATATATATATATATATATATATGTTATAATCTGACGCCTCTATTCGAAAAAATCACAGAAGCACCGACTGATGTTGATACCGCAGAACATGTGTTCGGAGCATCTGAGAAAATAGAAAGATCGAGGAGCGATAGAACTATGAAATACATCGACTGAATGTAAGTAACGTACTTTCTTTCTTTTATTACTTAATAAGTTTACATTTCATTTTGTTTACGGGTTGCATTTAAATAGTGGATGGATTTTAAGTCGACACGGGTTTCTAAATTTGTTTGGTGGCTAAAATAATAATAAAATAATAAAACAGTTAATATTTAAAAGGGAAGCAACACTTTGCCCTTTGTTATCTCCATTGAGATAAACTGTGTTTTTAAAAAGCAGATTTATGTCGCTTAGATTCCAATCAGCCGACATTTTTGGAACAAAAATTCGTAGACGTATTTGCACAGCGAACACAAATACTTACGGCATTTTTCTTCAGTTTCAATTAAGTAAAAACTAATTATATTAGTTGATCTTTACGGAGGCGTTTTTATTCAATTAATTCATTATACTCGCTTTTTACCACTCACAAATATCACATCAATCTATCATTTTTGAAGAGAAAGCATTACGAATGAGAACACGTTGGTAAACAGTTGTTGCAAGAACAATAAGTGAATTGCAATGGTGATGGAAAGATACGGAAAATACTGGGAAAATAGGGATGCTTGTTGTAACTTAGACTCAACTGTTAATGTTCACCGGCATTGACTCGTATGAAAACGTTTCGTGAGTATTATTATTATTATTATTATTATCATTATTATTATTATTATTATTATTATTATTATTATTATTATTATTATTATTATTATTATTATTATTATTATTCTTCTTCTTCTTCTTCTTCTTCTTCTTCTTCTTCTTCTTCTTATTATTATTATTCTTCTTCTCATCATCATCATCATCATCATCATCATCATCATCATCATCATCATCATCACCATCACCACCACCACCACCACCACCACCACCACCACCACCACCACCACCACCACCACCACCATCATCATCATCATCATCATCATCATCATCATCATCATCATCATCATCATTCGATGAATATAAATCAGTTGCTAAGATTCGGAAAAATGGTTGGATAATTCTTCTGCTCCAGAAGGTACCACACTCCTGACACAATCCTATGCCTGTATAAGAGCAAGATACGTCATATGATTGAGTACTGCTATCATATCAGGGGAGGTGCCGCTCGGAGCACCGTCTCCGTCTTGAAAGAGTACAACATCGACTTCGCAATCTGTGAGTGGATGATCTTTTCTCGCCTTGACAGCCACTTTCCCATAGAATAAATGCTGTTAGCGTCTCTCTACTGTATTGCTATGTTCATGGCAGGTGCTCGTATGAGAACGTCTATTGAGTAAATAATAATAATAATAATAATAATAATAATAATAATAATAATAATAATAATAATAATAATAATAATAATAATAATAATAATAAAAGGAGCCTCAGTGAAGATGGTTATTAATTACCACGCGGATTTCTGTATAAAACCAAGTTATTTGGCGACGTGTGAACGAACGAACGAACGGCGATTACAATAACAAAAATATATTAAAAAAAGACACTTCAGTTAAGATGTATGTTAATTCTCACGCGGATTTCTGTATAAAACCGAGTTATTTGGCGACTTGTTGTTTATAGTTGATCGCTCACTATTGAAATTGTTGCAGCTGGTAAGTTATTTGTTTTAATTGCAAAACGTCTTTTAAAAAAAAAAAGAATGTAATAATAGTTTCAGTAGGAATAATGATAATCATAGTAATTAATGATAATAATAATAATAATAATAATAATAATAATAATAATAATAATAATAATAATAATAATAATAATAATAATAACAAGTATCACAGCCGCGGATCAACAGGCATAAGGGTTGAGAATCTCTAGCAAGCCATAGCGAACGCAACATCTCTAAGGATAGCAAACAGCTGATGGAATGCAAATGCAGTTGTAAATACCAGGTTGACATCTGGCGGGGTTTAAATGCGTTTCATGGCCAGAATAAGTTCATCAGCTTTGGATAGCAACTGTCCATAAGATGGTATCTCAATAAAAATAGTAGGGAAGGAAAACCTTACACAAACCATTCCTCATATTATTTCAATATGAGTGAATATTATCTAACCGAAAACGACGTATGTGGGTCCAGAATGTCAAGTACAGATCCCATGTCCGGCGGAGGAACAAACGAGACTTCTCAAGTCGTCATCTAGCGAACCCCTCGAAACACTAACGCTAAAACCAGAACTAATTGGACTAAGGCCTTAAATAGAATTGTGATTAAATATTACTTGGAGGGATCCTTCTAAGAGACGATTTACACAGCGAATGCACGGAATCTGGAATGAGCTAAACCTGTTTGAACTATCAGAACAAAAACTTGTAGGACGAGCCTGGGTGATAAGAACTAATGAATGGTTATCTGCTATTGAAATTGAAGAACTAAATAGAGAAATTGAGAGAGAAGACTTAGACGAGCTTGGGGAGATAAATAAACTTCATGTAGTTTAAGAAGAGTTTAGGGTAGAAGCAACAACAAACTCTGAGAGCGAAAATATTGTAACTAATAGTGATCAGGCTGTTTCCACAGATGCAATCGTAAAACATATGATATAACATGGGATAACAGACGAAGATAATGATATTTTCAGATTGTTAGACGAGAAGCTAAGAGCTGGCAATTTAAAACAGCCGTCAAACCTGAAATTTGTCAATAGGAAAAGACTTAAAACTTTCACGACCAAAGTGAATGGTGTATTGCTATTTTTATTAGTAAATAATCTTGATCAGTGTAATAAAGTTATTAAAGCTGTATCTATTCTACTCGGAGTAGAAAAACGGAAAAAATAAGTAAAGAAAGAGCCGTGGTGGAGGAAACGTTTAAATTGTCAGATAAAACAACTAAGAAAGGATTTACGTAAAGTGCAAACTGTCGAAAATGGCAAACCTAAAAGCAAGAGCGCTTCTGAAAGACTCATCCGTAAGTTTTATATACATCGAAAAGGTTTCAAGTGTGTAATTGAAGAAGAAAAACAGCGTGTCGTAGCTAACTGTCAAAGTTAAACGTTACAGCGACAGAATTGAGAAATATCGACAAAACAGACTGTTTGAGAACAACCAGAAACTTCTTTTTGAAAAACTAGAAGGATTGAAAGAGGGAATGACATTATACCTGATGCTGATCAATATAGTGCATTCTGGAAAGGTATTTAGGAAAAGGAAGTAAAGCATCAAGATGATGCAGAATGGATCAACGATATTAAAAGGGAGGTGTCCTCTAGAGTAGAAGGACACACGAATATAACAGTGACCGTTGAGTAGTTGAAGGAAAGGGTAAAAAAACTTTCAAATTGAAAAGCACCTGGACCTGACGGTGTACAGGGATACTGGTTTAAAAACCTTCTAGCTCTTCACCCACGTCTTGCAGAAATGATAAATGGCTGTTTTGACGACAGGTAGCTTCCCTAAATGGCTGACAAAGAGCAACACAGTCTTGATCATAAACGATAAAACAAAAGAGGGTGAAGTGACAAACTTTAGACCGATCACTTGCCTCTCAGTTATGTGAAAACTTTTCACTAGCATATTGTGTGAAAGTATTTATGGCCATTTGGATCAAAACAATGTGCTACCTGGGGACCAGAAAGGCTGCCAAAAAAGATAACATGGAACCAAAGATCAGCTTCTGATCGATAAAATGATCCAGAGAAACTGCAAACAAAGAACTACTAACCTTGCAATGGGGTGGTTGGATAATAAGAAATCATTGTACATGGCCCATCATTAATGGATACACGTATGCCTGGATATTTTCGGAATAGCCCCAACATTTAAACAGCTTTAAAGAATAGCATGAAGGATTGAGAAACCAATTTAACTTCAGGAGGTATTGTGAAAATCAGGAGAGGGATTTTCCAGGGCGATAGTCTTTCCCCTTTTCTGTTTTTCATTAGTTTGATCCCAATGACACTTCTCTTACGTAATGTGAAGGCTAGATATGGACTTGGGAAAGGACTTCCTAAAGTCAACCGCTTACTATTCATTGGTGACCTTAAGGTTTTTGGAAAAAATGAAACCCAACTTGATACCCTAATGAATACGGTCAAATTATTTACTGACGACAGACGAATGAAATTTGGCATCACTAAATGTGCCATTTTTGTAGTAAAAAAGGGTAAACTTGTACCAGCAACAGATCTGATAAAGAATGTATGCAGTGAGAAGTACTACAAATACTTGGTAATATTGGGGGCCGATAAGTTAAAAACAAGGAAATGAAAAACCAGATCACAGCTGAGTATAACAAAACAGCAAGGATTATTTTTAAATCAACCCCTCCACAGTCGAAATACAATCTATGCTATCAATCCCAGAGAAGTAGCTATCATTCGATATACTGCCGGTATACTTGACTGGAATGTAGATGAACTAAAATGTTTGGTACCAACACACTGAAAATTCTCACAATTTATGGAGCTTTTGCAAAGAAAAGTGACGCGGATCGATTGTATCTACCTAGAAATGAGGGTGGTCGAGGTCTACTTAATGTTGAAGATGTTTTTAATATAGAAATCGGTTGCATATATAAATATATTCCTGAAATTAAAGAGATTCTTCTTCGTGAAGTGAAAAGAGAGGAAATACTAAAAACTGTGATGAAAAAGAATCAAAGGTTACAAGACAGAGCGTTAAAATTATTTGGAAAAAAACTACAGTGTATTCTTTAAGAATACTGCATTTAGAGATAATGACAGCCCAGGTACAAGCAACTCGCACTAGGTCCATCAAACATTATATTGATAAAACTGCAGAATCACCGCCATGCCGATTGTGTAATAAAAGGGACGAAACCTTAGCACATATTATGTTTGAATGCCCAATGTTAGGACAATACCAGTATAAAAAATAGAAACACGACAAAGTCACTCAAGTAGTACACTGGAATATATGCAAACTTTATGAATTGGACCACAATGAGAAGTGGTATAGGCATAAGCCAGAAGTGGTACAGGAGAACGACAATGTCAAACTTCTTTGGGACATGCACATACAAACTGATAATGTCCTTGAACATTCAAACCCCGACTTAATCTTTCTAAACAAAAACAAGAGAACGTGCTTAATTATTGATATAGCCTGCCTCTTCGATACCAGAGTGCGGGAGAAAGAACACGAAAAAATATCAAGATCTAAAATGGGAATTTGTTAGACTATGCAAATGTAAAGAAGTAAAGGTGATTCCCGTTGTAATTGGAACGCTTGGAACTATAACGAAAAGCCGCCATAAATGGCTTAAACTAATTGACGGGACAATTTCTTTTCCAATTCTGCAAAAGGCTTACCTGTTAGAAACGGGGAAAATGTTTAGGTTCAGCTTGCATGTCTAAATTCCAGGCAATTGACTTGATGTTCAAAAAACAAAACTCCAACTAAAAACATCCAAAAGTTGAGACTATTATCAAATAATAATAATAATAATAATAATAATAATAATAATAATAATAATAATAATAATAATAATAATAATAATAATAATCTATTAATAATGGAGATTATGTATCTGTCTGTCTGTCTGTCTGTCTGAAGCCAACACTATACTATTTAAGTCTATTGTACTTATAATGTAATAGTATGGTATATACTATTTCAGACAAATGTACTATCTTTAAATGCTCAATTCAGGGGCATAGTGTACTGTATTATCTGCTCTGTTGTCATGATACCATTTTCCCAGGCATTACCTCTTCTTTTTTAAGAGGTGTGGAAGTAGTGTAGTATCTGTTCAGTTTTCATGATATCATATTCCCAGACATACCGCCCTCCTTTTTTGAGAGGTGTGGAGGTAGTGTAGCATCTGTTCTGTTGTCATGATACCATCCTCCTAGGCATTACCTTCTATTTTTTTGAGAGGTGTGGAGGTAGTGTAGTATATGTTCTGTTGTCATTATACCATTCTCCTAGGCATTACCTCCTCTTTTTTGAGAATTGTGGACTTAGTGTAGTATATGTTCTGTTGTCATGACACAATCCTCCAAGACATTACCTCCTTTTTTGAGAGGTGTGGACTTAGTGTAGTATATGTTCTGTTGTCATGATACCATCCTCCCAGGCATTACCTCCTCCTTTTTGAGAGGTGTGGAGTTAGTGTTGTAGCTGTTCCGTTATCATGATATTATACTCCCAGGCATTACTTCCTCCATTTTTTAAAAAAAGATGTAAAGGTAGTGCAGTGTCTGTTGTTTTCGCATGATAAATCCTCCCAGGCATTACCTCACCCTTTTTTGAGAATTGTCAAGTTAGTGTAGTATATGTTCTGTTGTCATGATACCATCTTCCCAGGTATAACCTCCTCGTTTTTTGATGGTGTGGGGGTAGTGTAGTATCTGTTCTGTTGTCATGTTACCATATTCCTAGGCATTTGTCTCTTCTTTTTTTGAGAGGTGTAGAGGTTGTGTAGTATCTTTTCTACTTCCAACTAGCAAAAGTATGCGACCAGAAAGAGCATATATTTGCTAGTAAATATGATAATCATCCGATGGATAACAATGCTAAGGTTGCTGGAAAAATGGTTGGATAATTTTACTGCTCCACTGACGCAATCCTCTACCTGTATAAGAGCCAGATACGTCCTAGAATTGAGTACTGCTGTTATATCTGGTAAGGTGCCGCTCTGAGCACCCTGTCTTGTCTTGACAGAGTACAAAATCGACTTCGCAATCTAGTGGGGATGATCTCTTTTCGTCTCGACAACTTCTTTCACACAGAAGAGATGTTGCTTGCCTCTTTCTACTGTATCGTTATGTTCATGGTAGGTGCTCGGCTAAGCCTTACTCTCTGGGCACCTATACAACATTCACAGCGAGAACTCGTCTAGAAGCAATCACAACAAAAGAACATTCCTTTCTCTCTGTCGTTACCCAAAACACAAACGAAACTTCCATTAACAAAATGTATTTCCTAGAACATCTCATCTGTAAAAAAAGTATCACGGTTCTGCTTTGGAACTGACTACAACATGGTCGTCTTCAAGGCTAATGTGAACAAATACTGGTTCAACTGTTTCCGTAGATAATTAATTCCAGAAGCCTACCCCACCCATTTGTTTTCGGCCCTTTCGTGGAGGCGAGTAGAGGCGATTATCGTCCAACTGAAGATCTCTTAAACCCTTATCCTCGAATTGCCCCCGTGTTTTCAGAAGTGGTGCACCATCAGTAAAAAAAGGGCATTAATTGTATCAGACCGAAACGTACAAGTGAACTGATTACAAGAAAGAAATGAGATGATAATGTGAAAAGTACAAATCCGAGATTAGGGAATATAAATTCTCATCATTCTGGAATAAGTTTATTTCTATGAAGTTTATGATATTCTACGGCTGATTGAAGACACGCCAAATGGCCGTTCAGCGGATTGTGGTAAGATTTAATTAGCTCTCCAGGGCGATTTATCTGTAGAGAACCGACCGCTTGTAAATGACTTTTATTGTCGTTGCTCAAACAAACCGTTCCCAATTCATACATATGTGTCTGTAAATGTTACCACATTTACATGTTTGACAATCTATCTATTTGTCAGTTTATCTTTATATATCTAGCCTGCTTCAGCTCTCTTTATATACATACATACATATATATATATATATATATATATATATATATATATATATATATATATATATATATTATAGTATAAAATCAACTTAAATATATATATATATATATATATATATATATATATATATATATATATATATATATGGTACGTCAATGAAAATTAGTAAGACCTGCAAATGGAAGCAAATCGGTATTTTCAGTTGTTCAAAACAAGGAGTAGTTTAGTTAATAAAAACATTTATTTTTCATCTCTTTCTTTCCTTAAACCAGGCTTTTCAAAGATTAAAATCTTATCATCAGAGGAAAAATTATGATTGATAAGTTGACAGGGTAGGACTGTCAAAGTTCCAAATTTGAAAAAAGTTTTCTTTTAAAATTAAAAATTAAAAATTAAAGAAATTCAAAAAACTTATTTAAAAAACTTCTTTAAAAAATGTTTCCAAAAGGTTCAAACGGGCATGGGAATCACCAATAACGAAATCCAATATACCCTTATACCCTTATACCCATATACCCTTCCCCTTGCAAAATTAAACTAACCTTCCTTAGGAGACAGTTTTCTGTCTCTTATCTGTATTTAATCTACCTACATCCCCCCCTGGGAATATAACTTAACTGAGTTGACCAGCACTTGGCATTTTGTGTGTGACCAATTTGAAATCTACTTTCCATCTCTCTTTCTGCCTAAATATCATTTTGATCTGAATCCCTTAACCCCCCCCCACTTGTTAGATTACACTCTACTTCCGATCGCTTTTCGCTTTTTCTCTCTCCTTTTCTTTTTTCTTTTTCTTCTCTTGTCTTTCTTTATTTATACAATTCCCAAATAATTTTGATACAGTACGACGATTCGTTTTTGAACCCATTGGAGCTTTTGCCTTGGAATACGCTTAACTGAAAACAGGAAGAATATTGTTTTCCTTGAAATGGCCGTTTTTATTTGATTCCTCTCCGTGGACTACAGACCTGAGTGAAATCGCCGTCGTTGGATTTTTATGCAGATTCCTCCGGATTTACCAATATTTCTGAGCCCTACGTTTTTTGGATTTCGTTATTGGTGATTCCCATGCCCGTTTGAACCTTTTGGAAACATTTTTTAAAGAAGTTTTTTAAATAAGTTTTTTGAATTTCTTTAATTTTTAATTTTTAATTTTAAAAGAAAACTTTTTCAAATTTGGAACTTTGACAGTCCTACCCTGTCAACTTATCAATCATAATTTTTCCTCTGATGATAAGATTTTAATCTTTGAAAAGCCTGGTTTAAGGAAAGAAAGAGATGAAAAATAAATGTTTTTATTAACTAAACTACTCCTTGTTTTGAACAACTGAAAATACCGATTTGCTTCCATTTGCAGGTCTTACTAATTTTCATTGACGTACCATACTTTTGCTCTATCCAGTATATTGAGCTTTCCTTATTTCACAATAGGTCCAACTCTCTAAAAGTTTACCTTTTAGTTATAATTTATATATATATATATATATATATATATATATATATATATATATATATATATATATATATATATATATTTTTCAGTTATTAATTTTCCAACGAATGTTAAGTCTGCAATATCTTGGATTTAGTTAGTTTGTCTGGGAATTTAAACTGCATTTTACATTTTTTTAAATGACTCAAAGCTTCTTTAGACTATATATATATATATATATATAGTCTAAAGAAGCTTTGAGTCATTTAAAAAAATGTAAAATGCAGTTTAAATTCCCAGACAAACTAACTAAATCCAAGATATTGCAGACTTAACATTCGTTGGAAAATTAATAACTGAAAAAATATAAGAAAAAAAGGGGGGGGGTTAATTATCTAAGAGTGAAACAAACACAGGAGACCTTAAGCGTCTAATATTAACACGGGGATCATCAGCTGTTTACCATGTAACTGTTTCGGAGATTTAAAAACAGGACAGTTATAATATTCATGGCTCTCCAATGGTACTGATTATACGACAATTTCCCCAATAATCAAGTGTCGAAATAATTATATAATTAATATACATAAATAAATAATAATAATGATAAAATAATAATAATAATAATATATTACCCTTAAGACTACTGTATGATATAGTAATTTGCATATCAAATAACATTAATTATAACAATAATAAAAAATAAAAAATAATAATAATAATACTATCTAAACACTACATCCAAGAACCATTCTGCAATATGGTAGCTAGCCATAAAATTATATAGGAATCAAAGTTGCATTAAAAAATAAATAAAAAATAAAGCTTAAGTACCTTAGGTACCAGAAAAGTAATTAGATAAGAGGAAGGAAACCTAGCCATTATATATATATATAAAGTGGAGAACTAAAAGCGAACTTTTAGGAAAGGTAAAACCTATTGTGAAAAGTATATAGCTCAATATACAGACATTTGCTTGCATTCGGGCAGCGTTTTGCCTTGTTTTTTCCCCACAATCTTTATTTTACTTTTTCAAATTTTAAATCTTGGCCTTTGCCAACTTATCTATCCCAGCGATTTCCTCTGATGATAAGATTTTGATCTTTGAAAAGCCTGGCTTAAGAGAAAAATTAATTGAATAAATTGCCTTTTTGCGGAATATACCTTGCTTTGAGCAACTGAATTGAAAAAAGATCTGCCTTTTGCTTTTCTAATTTTTTTCATCCTTCTACCTACATATATATATATATATATATATATATATATATATATATATATATATATATATATATATATATATATATATATATATTTATATATATATATATTAGCAAAATCTTCCTGCCCTCCGGGCAGCAATCACTTGGAAGAAGGGTTATAGTTAACTAATATATCTTTAACATTAACCCGAAGTCCGACTGGCAAGGTCGTAAAAGCACACATAATCGCATGAAGTAGTGGATCCTCTCCAAAACAGAAAAAACACACAGAATTTATCTCAAATATAGATTAAAACAATGGTTAACTGCTACAAACCCTAGAATTGCACAGAGATGAAGGTAATTGGGGAATATTTACGTTAAATACATATGAAATTGATCCCTTACTCTAAATTAAAACATATTTTTTCCTTTTTTCCGTTTTTAACGGTGTTCACACGTAATCGCCTGAATATAATGTTTATTTTCGCATTTTATAATTTATATATATATATAATATTTATAAATAAATATTAAATTATTAATACCTACAGACGCTAGCGTTTCAAGTTTATTGCTCTCATCAGTGCAGGAAAGTAACATTTTAAGACGGTTCACAGAGTCAGCCAAAAATCTGCAAGCAATCGCCCTATCTACTCGGTCACGTAATTTAGGGAAATTAAGATCTATATGCACCTAGAAGCGGGCACAGATAGTAGACTAGTCGAGAGTGTTTGACGAACGTATTCGGAACTTTGCATTACAGCGTTTTAACAGTCTATTTTCATCATCCATATATATATATATATATATATATATATATATATATATATATATATATATATATATATATATATAAATTAATCAAGTTCAAATACATTGTAAAAGCAACTTAAATCAATATTTTTTATAAAGTGCTTTATAACAAATCGAGCTTAATAAATAAGATTTATAAAAACATTAAAACAGCTTACACTAATTAATTTGTGTTTTTTAACTAATCGTACATCCTTCACGGCTGACTGCTTTGACTACGCTTATTAATTCGTGTTCTGTCTACACTAATTAATTAAGTGTTTCTGCCTGAACTAATTAATTCGTGTTCTGCCTACACTAATTAATTCGTGATCTGTTTACACTAATATATCAGTGTTTCTGTCTACACTAATTAATTCGGTGTTTCTGTCTGCACTAATTAATTCGTGTTTCTGTCTACACTAATTAATTCGGTGTTTCTGCCTACACTAATTAATTCGTGTTCTGTCTACACTAATTAATTCGTGTTTCTGTCTACACTAATTAATTCGGTGTTTCTGCCTACACTAATTAATTCGTGTTCTGTCTACACTAATTAATTCGTGTTCTTCATACACTAATAATTACGTGGTCTGTCTACACTAATTAATTCGTTTTTCTGCCTACACTAATTAATTCGTGTTCTGTCTACACTAATTAATTCGTGTTCTGTCTACACTAATTAATTCGTGATCTGTTTACACTAATATATCAGTGTTTCTGTCTACACTAATTAATTCGGTGTTTCTGTCTACACTAATTAATTCGGTGTTTCTGCCTACACTAATTAATTCGGTGTTTCTGTCTACACTAATTAATTCGTGATCTGTTTACACTAATATATCAGTGTTTCTGTCTACACTAATTAATTCGGTGTTTCTGTCTACACTGATTAATTCGGTGTTTCTGCCTACACTAATTAATTCGTGTTCTGTCTACACTGATTAATTCGTGTTCTGTCTACACTGATTAATTCGTGTTCTGTCTACACTAATTAATTCGGTGTTTCTGCATACACTAATTAATTCGGTGTTTCTGTCTACACTAATTAATTCGTGTTCTGTCTACACTGATTAATTCGTGTTCTGTCTACACTAATTAATTCGTGTTCTGTCTACACTGATTAATTCGTGTTCTGTCTACACTGATTAATTCGTGTTCTGTCTACACTAATTAATTCGGTGTTTCTGCCTACACTAATTAATTCGGTGTTTCTGCCTACACTAATTAATTCGTGTTCTGTCTACACTAATTAATTCGTGTTCTGTCTACACTGATTAATTCGTGTTCTGTCTACACTGATTAATTCGTGTTCTGTCTACACTAATTAATTAAGTGTTTCTGCCTGAACTAATTAATTCGTGTTCTGCCTACACTAATTAATTCGTGATCTGTCTACACTAATTAATTAAGTGTTTCTGCCTGAACTAATTAATTCGTGTTCTGCCTACACTAATTAATTCGTGATCTGTTTACACTAATATATCAGTGTTTCTGTCTACACTAATTAATTCGGTGTTTCTGTCTACACTAATTAATTCGGTGTTTCTGCCTACACTAATTAATTCGGTGTTTCTGCCTACACTAATTAATTCGTGTTCTGTCTACACTAATTAATTCGTGTTCTGTCTACACTGATTAATTCGTGTTCTGTCTACACTGATTAATTCGTGTTCTGTCTACACTGATTAATTCGTGTTCTGTCTACACTAATTAATTCAGTGTTTCTGTCTACACTAATTAATTCGGTGTTTCTGTCTACACTGATTAATTCGGTGTTTCTGCCTACACTAATTAATTCGTGTTCTGTCTACACTAATTAATTCGTGTTCTGTCTACACTGATTAATTCGTGTTCTGTCTACACTAATTAATTCGGTGTTTCTGCCTACACTAATTAATTCGTGTTCTGTCTACACTAATTAATTCGGTGTTTCTGCCTACACTAATTAATTCGTGTTCTGCCTACACTAATAATTACGTGTTCTGCCTACACTAATTAATTCGTGTTCTGTCTACACTAATTAATTAATTTTTCTTCCTGCACTAATTAATTCGTAGAGATATAGGATACTGTCATGTGTTAGAAGTTTTCTAGCTCGGTAGAGGGAGCCCACCTTCTTTGCAGCAGCCTTGTAATGTCTTCTATGTATTTGTTCCAATTCATGTTACCTGTGAATGTTAGGCCCAGGAGGTTGAACGTTACACTCTCAAGTAGGGTGTTATTTGTCATGGAAATCGGTGGTTGAAGAGGTTTCTTGTATTTATTGAAAGAAAGGAGCTTTGTCTTAGCAGCATTAAATGTTACTATCCATTGGTGACCCCATTCCACTACAGACGGGAGATCATTTTCTAATAATGCATTCATTGACTCGGATATGTGCCCGTCCGTTTTACTCACATGACCAGATTAGAGCCTGGTGTCGTCAACAAAAATAATCATATACTTATGTGATCTGTTTTATTTTGAAATTTAATTTGGAATGTACTGAAGATAGGAAATATCCAATAATGTAAGATCCCTCATTTGAGCTGTAATTTGAAACCTGAATAAAGCATTCACGTGAGGGGCTACTTATATTTATAGCAAGAAGTGCTGTACGTATCATTCTTTCTGGGGCCGCATTCCAATATCTTTCCAATATGTGTTAAATCTGTTCACCTATAATTCTATAAAAACTAATACTTATTGAACAAGTTAAAATTATCTGAAGATATGAAAAGTTTTCATAGAAAAACATTTAAAGTTGATTTGTTACATATAATTCTTACTATAGCTATATGTCTATCTTTCTATATTAAAACTCAATGTCTGTGTTTCTATGTGTATGTGTGATGTTTGTGTGTTACCTATAGAAAAGAAGGTTAAATAATCTACATGAAATCTGAAAGTGTATTCTTATGTAAAATTTACTGTGGAAGACAATGGAAGTGGTCCTGACTCTCATAAATGCACTTCTAAAGGGGCTATGAGAGTATAACCCTCTTAAAAACATGTGCATACCAACATTTTCTGTACAAATCGTTCTTCTGAAGCTTGATTCAAATATCTTCTAAATATGTATTAAATATATGAATCTATCATTTTTAAAAGCTATTACTTATTAAACAGATAAGCTATTGCGCTTAAAATTATTTGAAGATTTTGAACAGTTCACAAAGAACAACTTTAATGTGGTTGTTTTCCTTTTTCTATACAATCAATCACTACACTTTCTATGTAGACAAAAGGAGGCTCCCTCGACACTGGAGTTACGACACAGCCTACCGCGGCATGATTTTCTCATAGTAATCACACGCTTGAGTAGTTTTTATTTGATCACAGATCGACGCTGAGGACGTGACTCGGATTATTAATGCAATAAGAGTGAATAAAAACGGAACTCGGTGCATCAGTTCACGTACGAATGGCTTCATCCACATAAAAGAGGAATCCAATGCAATTGCGTTGTCATAAACAGGATGATGGCCGTTCGTAATGCGCATATTCTATTGAAACTTCGACATGAATTCTCGAGGTTGCACGGAACCTAATACGGTAACCTTTATTAAAGGTAAATTCATTTGTTGAGTAAATCTGACTCGATTACAACCTCCGAATATCTATCTATCTATCTATCTATCTATCTATCTATCTATCTATATATCTATCTATCTATCTATCTATCTATCTATCTATCTATCTATCTATCTATCTATCTATCTATCTATCTATCTCTCTCTCTCTCTATATATATATATACATGAGTATGCTGCTTATTTATCTATATATCTATCAATCTACCTATCTAACTAGGTATGAAACACGAAATATATATATATATATATATATATATATATATATTACTATTTCATGTATCCACATAAAATTCTATAAGGAGATATACATTTTTATGTATCAATTTTCAGTATTTACTTCAACAGTGCTCGATACGTAAGTAGAGCTAGGTAGTAATTATGAAAATATATTTATGGCAATTAAGCTACACAGAGGCTCCCGCGTTTCGTCCCTGGGGAAATATTCAGGCTGAAGATTCCTCCCGGGGATGAAACACGGGAGTCTTTATGTAGCTTAATTTCCATCAATATATTTTCATAGATACTATATCTCTCTCTCTCTTTCTCTCTCTCTCTCTCTCTCTCTATCTCTCTCTTTCTCTCTCTCTCTCTCTCTCTCTCTCTCTCTCTCTCTATATATATATATATATATATATATATATATATATATATATATATATATATCCGCGCAGAGGATTTGGTTTATCAAAGTTCACTAAAAATCAGGTTTGTACATTAGCATGTGTTTTTGTTTATGAAAGCAACTAAATTAGCGTAAATTATCCTTTTCTGCTTGCAAGTTGGTTGATTTTTTAATAACTATTTCAGTTTCGTATAAGTTAGCGATAATTTTGAATACCAACGTTTTTGTATGAGCCGCATTTAATATGAATTCTATGGAATAATTAGCGTTTTTTTAAACAATCATATTGGCCTTTGAGTTAAATGATAATCATATTTGTAAGTTTTACTGAATTTATGAAGAAAATGTGAAGTCAATGCTTATGATAAAAATCCGTGAATTCGTTTAAACCGCGAATGGTTAGTCCGCGATTTGCAGGATCCAATATATATATATATATATATATATATATATATATATATATATATATATATATATATATATATAGAGAGAGAGAGAGAGAGAGAGAGAGAGATAAATGAAAGAAGAGGAACGAACATGTACAAATGAAAAATGTATTTCAACTTCGATTGTTCAATGCAAGGTTTACTCGGTAAATACATGTTTATTATTCTTTCCTGAAGCCAAGGCTTTTCAAAGATTAAAATCTTATCATCAGAGGAATTACATAGATGGATAAGTTGGGCAGTGGAAAAGCCGAAATAAAAATTTAAAAAAAATGTTAAGTAATGGATATATATATATATATATATATATATATATATATATATATGACTAATATGAATAATTCAACTCTACACTGACGATTCTCGAAATGATGAAACGTAGATAAAAAAGATTTATAATTATATGTCGCCCCTCAAATTCTAGGCTGGGCTCTGTAATGAGTAGTATTAAAACAACCATCATCGTGCCTTAATGCATGTTCTTTTCAATAGTTGAACACTTTGACGACGGCGTTCTTTAAATATGTTTAATCTCTCGCTGGTTTACCGGGTTGTTGATAACGGCTGTGTGGAATAAGACGTTAGAATTTGAGTTTAAAATATGACTCGGGTTCCGGGGTCTGAGTCCGGCGACCGGTATGAATAATTCATCTCTACACTGATGATTCTCGAAAGGTTGAAACGTATACGTATGTAGATAAACCCCCTACCCCCACATATATATATATATATGTATAAAAAATAGACCTCATCACTCCAATATATATATATATATATATATATATATATATATATATATATATATATATACATACACACATATATATATATACATACATATATATATATATATATATATATATATATATTGTTTCTTCAATATGAACAACCTAAAAACAGACATATTTTCGTTGCTTGAGAAGATCGTTGATTTAATGGGTATCGATCGAAACATCGCTATGGCAGTGTCGCTATTGCACGTGTTTGTACGTGTTTGTATATATAAAGCTATTACTATATAAATGTATTTCACTTTTTTGATACTGATCAGCATGGCTAAATCCACGAGATTCGAAACTAAAAACCACTTACATAAATCTGTTTACTTGGAAATTTCTGAAACATATTGCTCTCTGTCATTTTTGTTTGATTGCTTTCTTCGATTTTAATATCTATTCTTGCCCAATACATTAAAAGACACTGCTCATACATACAGGATGTTGGAAGTCTTCAGTCTCAGATCCAGATCACTACCTACCACTGCGAAAAAAGTACACCGGGAACACAATTAGTGTATTAATTAATTAAAGTATCATGATATAAGTTCGTTTTAATTTTTATATTTGGTTTACTTTTATTTTATTTCCATACTATAATTTAATGATTTTGATTATACCATTGGCGGAGGTATACGCTCTACTGAGTGCATTTCTATCTTTGTACTCTCATTGTTACTCTCTGTGATCAAATTATTTATGCCTTTAAGGAAAGACGCAGACTTTAATGCACAGAAATTTCAAAGTTAAAGCGTAAATAATTATGTTTATTTTAAAAAGAACTCACGTTAAATTAAATTTATTCATTAGTTTTTGTTTTTTTGTCTTCCTAACTTTTTATTAATGTAATACGGAAATTACGATTATTTTAATTTTATTTGTTAATTTTCATTTTATATAATTATTTTTTCATTCAGTAATTTTTCACTATAGAACTATGACGGATGTTTAGGTTCTACTAAGGGCCATTCTACTTTTTATCATCATTATTATCAACTGTGGATTCTAAGTCGCAAACTCACTCCTGAAATATTTCTGCCATTTTCTGTCTCCCTCGCCAGACAACTGTTCGAGTATGCTGTCCAGGAATCTGATCTATATCTAATACGTGAGATTCAGCACCTGCAGATGGGTTCATCGACTGGCTACGCGAATAATACAGGGACTACAATATCAGTCCTACGAAAGCCGACTGGAGAAGCTTAATAATTTATGCTTTGAGTGCCGACGTTTACGCGGTGTTCATATTTTAGTCTACAGTCTCATGAATTGCCATTGTGATCTCGTCTAGGACTTACTATTCATTGCTGCACCGGGGGCATAACCAGAAACTATTTCACTTCCGGTTTCAGGTAAACCGGGGGAAGGTCGCTTTCTCCATTAGGATCTTTATTTACTCCTCGCGGAGTTAGGCACAAGGCCAGTTTTATCTTACTCCCACAAGTAAGATGTGACCCAAGATCGGGTCGAGCAAGTGGGGTTAAAAGCCAGCGCTCGAGAGGTGAGCACTCTGGCCATTTAAAAATTGCCTGGGCAGCCCCGTCGGCATTCCCCGGTAGGGGCGCCTCAGACAGTAAGCAATAAACTTACTCCTCCCCAAAGAGGGGAGGCGAAGCCTGGGAGGGTGGACTTCCTAGAACTGCACAGAACAGGCGTGCAGTATCCATCGGAACAGATACTACACTTTGATCTTAGCCAAAAGGCCGAGGAGAGACTTCCATATGTAGTAAATGTGCCAACGGACAGGTGTTAGGCTACTCTATTCCCTTTCTATGTAAATGTTTGCCCCTCCCCTTTCCCTACATGACAATTTAAGCATGCTTGTTTTATTCTTTGCTAAACTCATTGTAAAGACAAGCCATAATGTCTCTCCTAGTTAAACTGCACACTTTTCTATGCAAAGTTTTGAAAATTGAAAAGTTTAATTATTTTTTTTATATATACTTTAACAATAATCCTTAAGATTAATTAAATCATTTCGAGGAGCATTTACTTTTATCAGACAGAAGAAAAGACGTTCTGCTGAATCTTACGTATTGTTTTTCTTTGAGAATCACCAAGCTATTGATCAAATTTTATGTAGTACCCTTGCTCAACACGTTCAGTCATCTTGAGAGAATCGGTAATCGGACGAACACGTTGTTTAGCACCTAACTCTGAAACTCACTTTCACAGTGTATTGTGGCGCCGCTGTATTGTCTCTATTTCGCACGAAAAAAAATAATGGTCGGATACCTTTTAGATGGGCCTCGTATATATATTATATATATAATGTAATATATAATATATATATATATATATATATATATATATATATATATATATATATACATATATATATATATATATTTATAATATATCTAATATATATATATAATATATGTAGTATATATATTATATATATAATATATATATATATATATATATATATATATAATACATATATTCTATATATATTATATAAACGTTCAACATTCAAAATTATTACTTTGAAATTTGAAACATAACTTCCGGTTTATGTCGTTGTTGACAACGACGACAAAGACGATGCTGCTGATGCTGATAATGCTTATGATTAGTAAGATAGGTATTACATTTGCCATAGAAAACAATAAAGAAAAGGTTCCTCCTCTCACCTTTCAAATTACCAAAAAATAGAATCATATTTTTTAAAAGTCGTCATTAACTTTTTTTTATATTTCTCTTTTCTTAATGAACACATGCGAAATATTTCCTAAACTTTCACACACTGCGACTGTTTTTAAAACTTGATCATCTTCGCCATTTAATTGTTTTTTGCATTTCCACAACTTCAACGGATGCCAATTTTCTCCTAAAATACGACTAGGTTTTACCTTATTTCGAACCTGTTTCTACGAACTCTCATGGTGCCTTAAACGGTAAACTTATTTTATTCTATTTTCAACCTGTTCTTTTTATATTTTATATTTTTATTTTACATTATCTTTATTTTTTATATCTTTTCAAAGTTTGACTTTTAGTAATTTGCCCTTACAAATTAATCTGTTTGCTCCCCTTCGACGATAAGATATCGTTTTTTGAAAAGCCATGGCTTAAGGAAGGAATAATACATTTTCTTTTATGTGCAACCCCTTGTATTGAACAACTCATGACTTTATATATTTTTTTTCATACAATTTTTATTCTCATCCTTTATTTGTTTATATAATTGCCCTATCTCGTATATCGAGCATCATTTTTCATGATATGTTCTACTTTGAAACTATACATCGTATCGTATTTCTCCTGTTCCTTATACACACACACACACACACACACACACACACACACACACACACACACACACACACACACACACACACACACACACATATATATATATATACATATATATATATATATATATATATATATATATATATATATATATTATGGGAACATTCCAATTACCAAAGTAACAATCAATCCATACCTTTCATCTGTTCTTTCATTTTCCTAGTCTTCATATTTCGTCGAACGACCACAATTATAGTTTTGTTCTGTTCTTCCAATTTTTGTCCTTATCTTACAGGCAAACAGAATTCTCTTAATATGTTAATATTGTAGTTTTCCAAAATTAATGCTTTCTAAAAAGCATTAATTTGGTCATTAGAATGCACATAATATATATATATATATATATATATATATATATATATATATATATATATATATATATATATGCACGTAAGCATGAAACATCGATGTCTGTAGGTAATAAATTATTAATATTTATTTATAAAATATTATTATATAGCCACCTTTACTAAGGCTGACCACTCTGAGTGAATTTAATAAGAAGCAGTACTACTAGCTTCATTGCAAGATTCAACATAGTTTGTTGTTGTTGTTGTTGTTGATCACTCTTCGCTGCTTGCTGTAAATACCCGCCGACTTGGCATTTACAAATTAAATTCAACGGGTAAGTGTCTTGACCGCGAATCAGTGGCGATTTGTGATCGGAGTTCGCGTCCGCCGACCTGCACTAAAGATTGCGTAAGCATGAAACATCGATGTCTGTAGGTAATAAATTATTATTTTTCATAAAATATTATTTATATATATATATATATATATATATATATATATATATATATATATATATATATAAATATGGGAAATGGAAAAGGAAAAACCAAGAGATAGTTTTTATATATTCATCAACGTTTCGTCTTTATTGTAAGACTTCCTCAGGATGATAATTTGAAGAAAAATGTAATGCAAGTACATCGAAGTTTGGGGTTGACATGATGGAAAGATGAGGGAATGTAGTAGCCGTGGCTACTATGAGCGCCGGAGGAAAGTCCAGGCTGGAGAAGTCAATGGTCGCTGAAGAATGAAATGAATATAAAAAGCTTTGAGTAGATACGATTGAACATCTATGAAATGGGAAGGGTGAGAATATAATTGAAATTGCCTTAGAGTGGGAGAGGTGAAAGGGGGCTGAGATTTTTGTTGTGGTGAGGTCTGGCATGGATTTGGGAAGAGGAGGGAGGGAGAAACACTATGTGTTTAGCATGTAGGTGGTATCATAGTTGTAGAAAAAGATTTGAAGAAATTAAAACAACTTTGAAGATAGGGGGTAAGAATATGATGGGAGACGTGGAAGGGGCGAGGTGAGATTTTTGGTTTGGTGAAGTGTGAATTTTTTGAGGCCGGAGGGAGGGAGGTAGGAGTACTGACCAGATGGCTATGTCAGGAATGTGTGAGCATATGTGTTTTTGAAAGAATGTGAAGAAGTGTGCTGGAGGAGAGGGGGTGGGGTAGGGTGGGGTGGGCATGCGAGGAAAGAAAAAATTATTTCAATTTTAGGGGAGTGATAAGTAAAATGTAGTTTCGTTCAAGATGTTTTGATGATTGAAGGTAAATTGAAAGAAAAAGGGGGTTAAATATCTAAATATTTGTAAGGATGTGTGAATTTTGTTTATTTTGTTAAGATGTTATTTGTGGTTAAATAGTTTTGATTCGTAGTAGATGATTCATGAGTATGTGAATGAATAGATATATGAAAAAAGGAGTCAGCACACACACACACATACACACACACACATACACACACACCTATATATATATATATATATATATATATATATATATATATATATATATATATATATATATGTATACTAGAAAATATGCTTCCTCTAGTCACATATTTTGGCCACCCTGGGAGATGTGATCATGTTGAACAAACATATTCTACATTAGACCCTAAAAGAGTATATAATGATGAATGCCTTCTTAAAATAAGGAAGAGTTAATGCCTGTGAGGATTATATCAAGACAGATAGTACACTCCCCGAACGGAAAAGATAATTATGGAAGGATTGTAACACGAGGAACACACATATACAATATACCTTCCAAGAAAAGGAGGCAATACCTGGGAGGATCGCCCAATAAGAACATGGTATCATATATACTACACTACCCCCACTTTTTCAAAAAAAGAGAGAGTAGTTCCTAGGACGATGGTCTCATTACACCAAAACAGAAATTACATTACCCTCTCCTTCATAAGGAGAGGGTAATACCTTGAAGGATTACCCCCACCTCCTTAAACAGGAACAGAACATTCGTGGGGATTAAATCATTTTATTCATCAAAAAATGCCTAGCCATGAAAAACCATTATTTTTATGGTTACTTGGCCTTTTGGCTAAGATCAAAGTGTAGCAGATGTTCTTAATGTCTGTGCTCAGCATGACAGTGACCGCAGACGTTTTACAATCGACGAAAATATTGCGTATATATAAGAATATATGAGAAGGCAAAATTGCAACTGTATATTACAAAATAACTATTTATTAGAAGTTGTTAATATAATAAATGTGCAAATTAAGAAGATCTAAATGTGTTTGAGGGTATTTGCAGTTTTCTATATATACGGTATTTCAAAAGTGTATCATAGAATTAAACAGCCAGGACATGTTTTGATATTAATATAGAATGGATAAATGGGAAAATAATTCGCATGCCTTCAAAAAATCATGTGTTAGATGCAGATATTTTTTATTAAAATCAAAATAAAAAATAAATAAAACAATATTATTTTTTTCTTTTTATTTTGACTTTTTTATCTAATAATTTCGCTTGATCCAACAAGCCTCGTCAAAGCTTTAGACAAATAAAAGGTATTGACCTTTTTTTTCTTCGTAACAATCCTTCCTGGCCTCGTAGAAGTGACGTCCGGTGTTGTGTGGGCCTAACGGTGTAAATGTCTGTTTTAAATTGAAGTTAAATCGCGCATGGTCGCTGGTAGGTGTAGATTTGGGAAAGTTTATTTTTTTAAGTATCTTAAAAATTTTAAACTTAGAGAAAGAGGCAAAATGCCTTCAAAAACCATGTGTTAGATGCAGATATTTTTTATTAAAGTGAAAAAAAATAAAACAATATTTTGTTTTCTTTTTCATCTTGACTTTTTTTATCTAATAATTTAGCTTGATATAACAAGCCTCGTCACGTCTAAAGCTCTGACGAGGCTTGTTATATCAAGCGAAATTATTAGATAAAAAAACAAGATGAAAAAGAACAAAATATTGCTTTATTTTTTAAAATTTTGATTTAAATAAAAATATCTGCATCTACCACATGTTATTTTGAAGGCATTTTGCCTCTTTCTTTAAGTTTAACATTTTAAAGATGCTTAAAAAATGAACTTACCCAAATTTATATATATATATATATATATATATATATATATCGTAGTATAGTACGAGATAAATCTTTTTTTTCATAAAATCAGCAGATTTTATTATTAGTTGTTATTTTTATTTATTTCTTAATTTTATTTTTTTATGTGGCGCCGATATGTACTCTAATGTGTGCCATTCTATTCTGTATTGACATTCTTACCAGCTGTGATCCGAGTCTGAAAGTCTCTCGCTGTGAAGTCATGCGGCATCCCAGTGGAAATCTCTGGATGTTGAAAAGTTCAATTATTTAATTTATTACATTAAAAAAAAAATAATCCTAAGGATAAATAGAATATTGTCATTAAGTTTTCAGATTTACCAGACAAAAATATGGCGCCTGGCTTGGATTTCTTTTAAGTTCATTACCGGAGAATATTTACAGCGACTTATACCAATAAAAGAATTTAAAACCCGGAAACACACAAAAGCGTTAATGAACTTGATACAGTTTTTCTATTTTTGAATATGAGATCTCGAATTACTATAAGAGGCTTTGTTCGTCGGACAATTGATTGGTCGACCTGAAAACATTCTTTTCTATCTCGGAGTACCTAACATTGTTGTGCTACTTGCAAGCATTGGCTACATAAGAAGTGCAGTGAAATTACAGGTAGGTTGAGATATGTGCACCAACCAGTAGCCTTTCCCACTTAGCCAGGGTGCAAAAAGATCTCTAACAAAATACGTCTTGCATTGTCTGTCAAGCTCTAGATTGTGATTCATAACTGTCCTTCTTCTACGAGTACTTCTACAGAATATGCTCCGATGAACTTTTGTACCCCCTCAAGGAAAATATTCCCCACCCACCCGACTAGCAGCAACATCACACCCACTCACTGATGTCCCTAAATGTTAGAAAACCTTCTTCTCTAATAGCTTCATTTACTCTGACAACTTTCATTTCCTGTTCCCTGTTTTCCCGACTGCAGTAACATGCAGACATTTAAATGTGATGTGAACAAATAACTTGCCGCCTAACTCCGATCATAGATTGCCCTCCCTATGAATTGGCCTTACGTCATATTAGCAATATCCCTTGTTTCAATTCAATTCAATTAATTTGGCAAAAAATAAAACAAGCATGTTTTAGTTAACACGTAGAGAAAGGGTGGTAGAAATTTACACAGAAGAGGGATACAGTAGCTGCCCAAATTCACCTTAAATTGCTGTGTTGTTAACGCATTTATTACCTCTCTTGGAAGTCTATTCCAAGGTCCATGAATCCTGATTAAGAAGGCGGCCCACACCCAGTTCAATCAGAATTGGCGATGGAATAGTTTCTTGTTATGTCCACATAGACCTCTTTCTGGTGCAGGAGTGAATAATAGGTCTTGAGGAATATCGTAATGACCATTTAGGAGATTGTAGGCCAAAATAAGATCACCGTCGGCGCTCAAGGAAGAAAAAGTTAAGTTTTTTGAGTCGGCTTTCATCGGGCAGATCCCATAGCCCCTGCACGAGTCGATTAGTCAATCTTTGAACTCTGTCCAGATGCTGGCTATCACGTATTAGATATAGAGCAGAGGCACGTACACTATACTCTAACAGTTTTTTTTTTTGGGGGGGGGGAATTCAAGTTTAAAAAAAACGTTTATGCGCAAGTAGTGTAACCCAATAGAGACATATGTAGCATATTTAGATGACGAAGCTATTGAGGTTTGTTCAGAAGTGTTGTTACCTTGAAGCGCAGGGATAAGCAGGTGCGAGGGGTAATTGCAAGAATTAGAAGTGGATGGAGTGAGTTCTGGGAACGTCTGTTATTACTAACCAGCAGAGCTTTACTACTGTCGACCAAGGAAAGGGTCTATGAGGCATGTGTACAAAGCGTGATGATATATGACCAGTTAGGGTTGAAGACATGCGTTGCATGAAGAAAAATGAATCTGGACAGTATAGGAAAATATGTACAGAACTAGAAACTTCGATGATTTGGCCACGTTGAAAGAATGGATGAGAGTGCTTGAGTTAGTAAACATAGAACAATTCAGGTAGCAGGGTAGGTTCACAGATGGAGGGGGAAGAAAGTGATGAGGATGGACTTCAAAGAAAGAGGGATAAAAAAACCTGGTCATAGATAAGTTAATCCGTCCAACATATGGCAGCATGTGAAACAGACGTTAAACCGAATATGATGATGATGATGATGATGATGATATGTACCTTAAACCAAATGGAGTTTCCATGAACAAAGTTTATTTCCAAGAACGTCCCATCTGTGAAATACAATGCGGCTGCGTCGATGAAATCTATAACATGTTCGTTTTTAAATCCAATGTCAGCAAATATTTGTCAAAATTTCCTATTAAGTAATAAGATTTTGTCTATTTTCTTCACTTTGTCCATCGTTTTAAGCCTTTAATAGAACCGTTGCATCATCTAATTGACAATCGTATTACTAATTATCCTTGAGTGACTTTTAGCCTAGATTAGTAGTGACTCATTAGTATAAAAAGTTTTAAAACGCGCAGATTGAATGGGCGCATCTTATTAGAGATGCGACCAAGCATCTCTATCACGCCTAAACACTGTAACTAGGCCATACAGTCAGTCAGCTTTCATTTGCTTCCCTTGCTTGCTTTCTTCTTTCTATCATATCTGTCACGCCCAACTTTCAAATAACATTTAAGTAGGTCTGTTACGCTTAAATTAAAATAGCAGTTTGTTTATCGGTCACGCTAACTTTTTCGATAGTATTTTCATCGCTAACCGCACAAATTGAATGGCCACATCTTATTTCAGAGGTGTTCAAGTAAGTTCGTAAGAACTTCTCTCCGTCGATTGGTCTGCCATGCTTAAGATTTAAATAGCACTTTCGCCGGTCTATCACGTTTATGTTTAATTATAAATTCCGATAGTCTGTCACACTTCCGTTTTCAATAGCATTTGCATCGTGCTGTTTGAAAAGACACATTATATTCAAGAAGCGTCCAACCATCTATATAAGCGGCTTCGTCCGCCGCGCGTTGTGTCAAACTTACGTTTTAAATATAATTTTCACCACTCTGCCAATAGAAGTTTCATCAGAATTATTAATTTTCTGTCTCGTATAATATTGCAATGGCATATTTATTTTTTCTGTCACGGTTCCGATTGCAATAACATTAACTTTAGTTAAAATAGCATTTGAATCATCGCTCGGAACGCACCGAATTGTCTTATCATATGATCTTACAGAAATATATGTTGACCATCCAGAAAGATGGGCGACAGAACGAAAAGACGTTTGACTTGTGTGACAAAGTCACGGCAAAGCGGAATGACGCTTAACACGTTTATTTGTTTTTAAGTAGTTGTTTTCTGAAAAGCGCGGGTCGATGAACCATGAGACGTTAGCAGTTACCCCCACGAAGGTAAACCACAGTAGTGAACACCCTACCGTTGAGGAAAGTAAGCCAGGATAAGAATTTGGCTCGACTACATTTATGGCTTGATAGAATAGATGGGTTAATGACACTAGTGCTACAAAACTCGGAGGTCCCGCCACTTGATAGGAATAGAGGCCGAAACTGCGAAGTGGTTCCTCCTGATGATGGTGTAGTGCTGTATCCGGTAGCGGACCTGTTGACTGCGAAGCACAACAAGATCAAGTGTTATTTAAATCCTAGATGCGTCCAAAAATCTCTATAAGGCTTAAATATGAAATAGAATTTGCGTCGGTCTGTCACGCTTAAGTTCAGATATCAATTTCGTTGATCTGCCAGGCTGAAGTTAAAATATCGTTTGCATCGCAAATCTACACAGTGGATAGGCGTATCTTAAGAGCATTGCTAATTTTAAAAGTTCTTTTGTGAAAATATCTTCCCTTTTTTAGAAAAAACAACAAAAAACGAAACAAATTAACAGGATGTAAAAGACGTTTGGAATCAAGATTTTCGGAATCAAAACGTGGGAAGAATACAAAAGAATAAGATTAAGCAAAGTCTCAGAAAAAACAACTAAAAACAACTGCACATTTTTTTTTTATGTCAAACGAGTAGACGAATAATTTTCGTGGATTAGAGTTAAGCGCAATTTTTAACAAATCTTTCTCTCTCTCTATCTCTCTCTTTCTATCTCTCTCTCTCCATCCTTCTCTCTCTCTCTCTCTCTCTCTCTCTCTCTCTCTCTCTCTCTATATATATATATATATATATATATATATATATATATATATATATATATATATATATATATATATACTGTTTCGTAACATGAATTAAATATTTTAGGTTATTAGTATCATAAAAATGTAAAAGATTGAATGCCCCCATTTATATACGATTGAATTTCCACCACTATACGTTGCAGATTTGATTATCCAAAGGCCTGTATTATGTCGTCTCTACGACTCATCAGTGTGACTAAGCGCAGCAAGATTCGAAACTCAGACCGTAGTATATATATATATATATATATATATATATATATATATATATATATATATATATATAGTAATATAGAATCAAATAGAAACTAAAAGTGAACTTTTAGTAGATAGAACCTATAGTGAAATAGTTAAAGCTCAATATACGAAATAGAGCAATTATAAAGATAGGAGAAATAAGAGTGATCTGCATATCTCCTCTGATGATAAGATTTCGATCTTTGAAAAGCCTTGGCTTAAGGAAAGAATAATAAACATTAGTTTATTACAGAATGTACCTTGCATTGAACAATCGAATGTTAAAATCCGTTGTTCACTTAGCATACAAGCTAGAAAGGGGTGCCGGATTATTGTATGCCGGATACTTATCAGTGATAAAGCCGGTTATGCTAATTACTTTATTAGACAAGACAACCCCATTACAGATATAATACTTTTAGAACACTGATTTCAAAAATTAAATCTTAATTTTATGACGCAAATACGTCCTAAGATGGAGTACTGCTCCAACACCTGGGGATGCGCCGCTCACCCTCCGTTGTCTAGAAAGACTTCAAGATCGACTTAAAATATAGTGGAGATAATCTGTTCTGTTCCATACAGCCCCTTTCTCGCAGAAGAAAGGTTTCCAGTCTCTCTATACTTTATCGATATTTTTATGGAAGGTGCCCGACCAGGCTCGAATCTCTGGTTAATCCCCGTAAGACATTCAGAGCAAGAACTCCCCTTTCTCCTAAAACGGACAAAAGCATTTCCCTTCTTCCTTAATGCGTCTAGCGCCAGGAAGAATTTCCATGGACATAACTTGCTTGCAAGGGTCTCCCGTCCGTGGACCACAATACTGGCGGACTGCTTCCTTGCAGGCTACAAAACATTCGTCTTCAAATCCAATGTCAACAAGTATTTGTCGTGAGCTTTCCCATAAGTAATCAAACTTAGTTCATCGCATTGATAACTTTCGACTGATAATCGTTTCATCCCTTTAACCCTCATCCTTGAGTGGCTCTTGGCCTTGAGAAGTTGTGGCCAAAAAGTAAAAAAGAGTAAAACTGCTGTTTTTTCTTTTAGTTTTCTAAAGTTACGAGTACGACTGAATTTAGAAAAAAAAATAGATTTAATTTAGAACTTGTAAATTCTGTTATCTGTTCTTAGTCTTTTAGGTGAAACATAAATCAGAACATCTCTGTGGAATCTGTTGCTTGAGATTTAGTTTTGCGAAATAAACCGAAATAACTTCTTTTTTTTCTTTTTCTTGTTGTTGTTGTTGTTGTTCTTTTTCTTGTTGTTGTTGTTGTTATTCTGCTTCTTCTTCTTTTCTTGTTGTTTTGCTTTTTCTTTTTCTTCTTCTTCTTTTCTTGTTGTTGTTGTTCTGCTTCTTCTTCTTTTCTTGTTGTTCTTGTTTTGCTTTTTCTTCTTCTTCTTCTTCTTCTTCTTCTTCTTCTTCTTCTTCTTCTTCTTCTTCTTCTTCTTCTTCAGCGAGTCGAACTTCCGCATAGCCCTCACGAAGATATTGCCTTAAAATTGTCTGATCGGCATAAAGTCTTCCCCGTTTTGTTAACCAGCAAAGTTACAGGTTTTACCCTCGACTCCGAAAACAGCAAGGCTCAGCTGTTGCATGCGAAATCGGGGAAGGTTTGACCTAGAACACGCAAACAAATGGCACATAAGACACGTTGTCACTCTAACTCCATTAACTGACGGTTCATCAACAAAATGTATTGCATATTTCACTTCATTTCTCGAAGTTAGTTTGAAGTTGCACCTGCTAAACCACAGTGGATTAAATCAAATATTTTATTTGCTTTTTCGTCAGCTTTCCTATTTGTGTATTGACACATTTTACTTTTGGCGACAATTTTCCACCAAAATAGTTTTATTAATTAATTTCATCGCTTTATTACAATGTCCGAAAATATCATGCCATCCCTTAAGAATTGGTGTTGGCTCGGTTTTAATACAGTTGAGAACATACTATTTCATTTGTTGTTGTTTGTTTTATAATATTACACGTAATTCCATTCGGGATTTTCAATCTGGCGCCATTAAAAATAGATAAAGATGCTATTTCATTTACTGATTGTACTGTAATATATTCTGTCAATATGAAAGCATATATAAAACTTTTATTCAACACACACACTACATATGTTAACTTAGACGTAAGAGTTTATGGGGATAGGGACAGATTTATAGGGGACAACTTAAGTGGAGAGTTGGTCAGCAATATCTTTGTTTACATTATATTTAAATTTCTGCACGATTGTACGGTCAAAGAAACAGGGAACAGGGAGGGAATTTTAAAAACAAGCGGTCCGAGGAAAGACGCTCTTAGAGTAGAACACTTCTACAGTGGAGTTAATTTTGCTGCTAGTCAAATAGGTCGGATGTATTTTCGTTGAATGGGGTACAAGTGCAACAAGTTAATACGAGCACATTCTGTGGGAGTGCTTGTTACAACACTGCAGTGATGTTACAGGGACTGGTGCTTGGCAGACAGTGCGGAACCTATTTGGCTAGAGACCCTTTTTTACACTCAGTTCAAGAAGAAGAGGTAGTGGTTGGTGCACCAGCCCAAATGTGGCAACACTGCTCCATTTGTTAATTTGATGATTGCACTGAAAAATATTCTGTCTATATGAAGCCATATATAATGCATTTAAGAAATTAGTTTTTGTATCTATCAATCTTAGTTTTAAAGAAAATAGTAATTCTAAAGATTTACATTTTTCTCACCAATAAACAAAACAATTAATAAAAAATAATGAAATGAATAAAATAAAATATTCTATTAATTTTTGAGACTTTAAAAAATGTTTTTACAGAAATCGTTTCTCGTCAAAATATTAGAGAAGACAGACCTTAACCATCCGCTTTGTTGATTTAATGAATGAACTTTGTGAATTCTCAATGAAGCTAAAAATTACTATTACTACGTATCGGGCTGAATTTAACATCTCATTTCTCTTTTCAAAATAAAATTTTGTATTCAACCTTTGTAAATAGACACATCTTTATTAGTCGTATTGGCTTTATTGCCTTATAAATCACATGATGCAACCAGATCAGGCTGTCTGAAGATACCGGCTTCCTGACCCAAAATGCACGAAACATTAATGTATGTTTTTTCCCTTTCCAAGACTCAATCATTTTTACTCTACAAAACAACCAAACGAAACCAAACACCATAAATAAATATTTGAACATATAAATAACTTGAAGCATTAAAACTTTTACCAAAATGACCGGATTCGGCATTAAATAATCCGAAAAGGGTTGATATGCCGTAAAACAAAACAACCAAACCTTTATAAACCAGATGAACTGCTTAGTACCTCTGCGAAGGCGGAGGTTATCGAATCAAATCATCAATCAAATCAACTGTATTGGCAAAAAACAAAAAAAAACAAAGTGCAACAAGCCATGTAAAATGACAATTATAAGGTGACTACATCTGCATACCGTCTGAACTGTCTGAATGTTTTGTCAAAGGCGACCTTTATCCGTGATATGATAGACAACTTCACTACCGTAGCTGTACTACGAAGCAAAAGCATAGACAGAGAATGCCGCTTTTCTTTTTATGTTTTCGGTCGAGTTTGTTTGCGTGTTTGTGTACAGCGTAGCGTCCAAATCGCTAGATCAATCGTCACCAAACTTAACCAAGATATCGCTTATATTCGAAGACTAAGAACTGATTTAATGTTTAGGGTTATCTAGGTTTGGTATGGTTTGGTAGTTTTGTTTTACGGCATATCAACCCTTTTTGGGTTATTTAATGCCGAATCTGGTCTTGTTTTCTTCTCTTTTTTGTTTCTTTCCCCTTTTAATATCTGTTTCTATTTAACCCATAGTTGGGACCCTAACAGGTACTACCACTCCGGGTCAGGGTGGACCTGGGAGCAATGGTAATTAAGAGGAGGCTCCACATTCCCCAAAGTCCGTAAGCCGGATCTCACCATCGGATGTAGTTTAAGGTCATATCCAGGGCCGGGAGTAGGGTAGGAAAAATAAAAATAAAAAAGGGGAGGGAGAAAGGGAGAGGGGCTGTTGTTTTTGTTTTTGGTTTTGTAGAACATAATTAAGTTTTACAAAAAAAAAAAAAAAAAAAAAAAACGTCAATGTAGGTGAATTTCGTCTTAGGGAGCCACAGGGCAGCCTGATCTGGTATCACCAGAGGGTTATCTAGGTCAAAGGAAACGTTCAAGGTCACGGAAAAGCGAGTGTCTACGATGAATAATAGAACGGTTATGTTTATCGTAAACACTCGCTACTTGGCCCATATCGTAGTCAATAAAGTCTCGCATCGTATAAGACATTGACCTTTGACCGTGACATTGAACAACTAGGTCAAAGTCGAAATTTTGACGGAATTTCACTTCTGATTTTCCAAATTTGATGTGTGGATATGATGCTCTTTGATAACAGTACCCACCATGCAAAATTTCAGCCTAATCAGATGAATTGTCTTTGAGTTATTAACGTTTCCCTGGCATAACTCCCGGCATACTTCATACAATATGGAGAAGTAAGGTCCAGATAAGACTTTGTCCCATCCTTACGTTATCAGGTGGAGCTATGCAGTCTCACTATTGACTATGTTCTTGTTTCTTTAATTACGTTGTTCTGTGTTATACATAAAAATACTTTCATCTGTCAGATAACAGTCGTCAGATAACAGTCGTCAAATAACAGTCGTTTTGTAAAAATGTTTAGATGCGTAAAAGTAAGATTATATTTGGAAGTTTTCCACATGAGTTTTAAATTAAGTAAGTGAATGTAAACTTCCATTAGAAGTAAAGAGAAGAAGTAGATGCGAATGGTAGAGACAACACATCTAGGCTATTTAGAATCAATCGAAACGTTTGGCGCCCTTTTCTTCACGCTCGAAAATATGTAAGACCGACGTGATATTTAACAGAGTCCATCAAAGATCAGTGAGTGAGAATTAAAGTGTGGTAGGTATTATAGTTCTGTTAAGTTTCGTAGAGAATCATCTTCCCAGGAATTATCTCCTTATTTCGGAGGTGGCAGAAGATTGCCATCCGTTGTCTTCTCCTTTAAAAGAGGTGTTGGTTCATCGAACAACGCCAGAGGTGCTATCAACGGGGAATAACGATGAGTTCGTTCACAGCTATTTTTATATCGATACCTCGATATCGGGCATGAGCCCGACCTTATGCCAGATCCAATGTTCGTAGGTCGGCAGGTAACTCTGAGTATAGTCAAGTAGTGGAGTCCATACACGACAATAAACTGTCAAAAGTCATATCAACACGTTTCCTTTCTTCAATATTGATTCACAATGAATACAGACAACAGCATTGACTATTTTCAACTTAAAAAAATCTAATGTAAAATAGAAGAATAACTTTAGCATAATGTGTGGGGGTTTCTTTCATGCTTACAGATTGCCTATGATTTTCTTCGTCGACGAGAACAGCTGTTCGTCTGTTTGGCATGTAGTAGTTAACTCATTGGATAGTGACGTCTAGCTGTAAAAGTGGCCGTATTGGTGATGTAACAGCTGAGGTTTCTGTGACTTCCTCTCTTCTTGTAACTGCTAAATAATCGATAACGATAAATGAAAACATGCTAAAAATATTTTTGCTCAATGGTGATATGTTTTATTACATTCAGCATTGTAAAACTACATATTCCTATCTCTCACTCTCTGAAGGAACGGTCAAAGACAGAGCTCCGAATAAAGTGACCGGCACCTTCAAGTTCATCGGCCGAAGAGTAAGAACTTTGTTTTATCTTCGCAACGTCTCATGTCGTACTTCCTGTCTGCGACGTCGTATCATGACACTTAGATCTAAGTTTTCTAATTGAATGTTCTATTCCTCTGCTTAATTTAACCTCATGTGGAAAATACCGTCTTTAACACTATTTTTAACACCCTTATTTAAATATTGCTAAACAACATCCGTAGAGGATATTTACTGAATAGGTATGTTTATTATTTCTTTCGCGTTGAATCAGGAAAATAGAACTTTGACGCCCACTCAATGTTCACATTGCGATAAAACTCGAATCTCTAACTACGACCCAGTGATAATCAGAATTGTTCACAGCATATAAATATATATTGTAGAGGAAAAGTAATATCAATAAATGCCAAAGAGTGTGTTATGTCAGTTTACTGAGAGAGAGGCATATGAGCTTACATTAATAAAAGAGACAATAAGAAAGAAGGACAGAGTATAGAGAAAAAGCAATGAATGACAAAGACAAATATTAATTGAACTATTTTATATTAAAATTTGAAAACCGGAACATGATACAATATCAAATGAATAAAATCATTTATTCTTTTTAAGGCAAGACTTTCGATAAATATATGATTTTCAAGCAAGACTTTATCCGTTTTTTTCTTCATTTTGTTTGTATTAAGAGAGAGAGAGAGAGAGAGAGAGAGAGAGAGAGAGAGAGAGAGAGAGAGGTGAAGTAGAAAGATAGAAGAAAATAGAGAGACTAAGGAAAAAGAAAGAATGATTTATTGTGAAGATAGAAATATTTACTTAGAAATGGATAACGGCAACCAATGAGCTTTGGTGTTTCAAAAGCTGCCAAAAGTTACCATTCATCTTTTATGGCGTTATCCATTTTACAGTAAATACGTCCTTGTAAATTAATCAATGTTAAAATTTACAAATTATATATTTTATAATATATACCACAAATACTGACACATCAGGTCGCGAGTTCTGTAGTAACAATACTCTCTTTGTATATATATATATATATATATATATATATATATATATATATATGTTTATATATATATATATATATATATATATATATATATATATATATTCCCGAAACAGTTTTTCATGGTAAACAACTGATGATCCCTTAAAATAGTGTTAGAAACTAACTAATATAATAACTGTAAAAAATAAATTGACTTACATGAGTGATTTTCCACTGGAAGACTTGAGACTATAAGTTTTTTTTTATTTTTTTGTTTTTTTTTATATAGTTTTAATGGTTGAGAAACTTCCGAGACTATATATATATATATAAGAACGCGCAACGTGATGTTTCTGGCACATGTTTAACTATTTGAAAAAGAAAGAACGAATTCATGCGACGTGTGCGGCAAAGACGTTTAAATGGAGAAATAATAAAAAGAAAAGAGAAAATAAACCAAAAACATGGATGACAAGTAGTAAAAACGAATAGTTACTTTAACCGTGATCGGAGTTTGTATAGCAGTGGCGAAATATATTGCATTGTTTCAGTGCAGTTTTTGCAAGATGTTGACTTAAGAAAAAGGTCCGAGTATGAGGTTAACATTAGATGGCGATGAAAGAAATATTACAGCGCTTTCAATGCACTCGCGGTGTGGGAGAGAGTATTCGGTCTTGATGAGGATGCAGTTTGTAAATTAAAATTATGGGTAAAAGTGTTTATATATATATATATATATATATATATATATATATATATATATATATATATATATATATATATATATAAATCTATCTATCTATCTAGGACTTAGCTTTCGTGTTCCGCATCATCTCTTCTCTCATCTCAAAACGGGAATTTTTCAGTGACGTCTTCGATTTTTTAAACAACCAGAAGTCGCAAGGAGCCATTTCTGGAGAATAGGGAAATTTGCGAACGACTGGAATTCAAGGTTTGACTAAGAAATGTTGAATCAATTGGGATGAATGTGCGGGGGCGTTGTCGTTATGTAGTTGCCAGTTTTTCGCCGTCCACATGTTTTATCATTTGCATCGAACTGCGTCACGGAGACGCCGGAGAACATCTTGATAGTACTCCTTTTTCACTGTTTGTCCTTCCGGTTCGTATTCGTGATACACAATTCCACGGATATCAAAGAAGACAGTCAACATCACCTTGATTTTGCTTCGCACCTGTCGCGCTTTTTTGACCTTGGAGACTCGGAATGCTTCCATTGCGACGACTGTCTTTTTGTTTCTGGGTCGTACCCGTACACCCATAAATCATCTTCAGTTATCACGGTGTTCAGAAAGCCAGGATCAGTATTGGCGGTTTTCAGAAGGTCCTGTGAAACTTGAAAACGGAGGTCCTTTTGTTTCTGCGACAATAACTTGGGCACAAATTTCGCAGCCACTCTGTGCATGTAAAAATCATCACGCAAAATTGCATGTGCGGAATCTTTAACTTTGGACAGTCTGCCGCACGGTTAAACGACGATCTTCCCTCACCAAATTTCACACCCTTTCCACAACAGCTGCACTCCGAGCAGTTTGGGGCCTGATAGAACGCTGGTCACTCTCCGCTGATGTGCGGACATACCTGCTGAATCTTACGGATTGTTTTGCGTTGAGAATCACTAAGCTTTTGACAAAATTGGATGCCGTAACTTTTCTCAACACGTTCAGTCATCTTAAGAGAATCGGTAATCTGACGAACACGTCTATATATGTATGTATGTATGTTTCTATCTATCTATCAGTCTAGAACGGTACCTTGTAAATCTATCTATCTATCTATCTATCTATCTATCTATCTATCTATCTATCTATCTATCTATCTATCTATCTATCTATCTATCTATTATTTCTCTATATACATAAACACATCAATATATCTCTATCTCTCTCTCTCTCTCTCTCTCTCTCTCTCTCTCTCTCTCTATATATATATATATATATATATATATATATATATATATATATATATATGCATGCGCTGATGAGAGCCATAAGCCCGAAACGACGTCGTACGTGGGTAAAATATAAAAATAATTTAATATTATTATAAGCCCTCCCCAAGTAAAATTGAAAGTTGAACACTGTCGGAAAGATTTAAAATAAACATTCACCTAAAAGCTTCAGTGCAACGCCCTGACTCTGTCGTTGAGTGCTATTGAATATTTAAATGTCTTTGCTCGTCGCTTTCAGTGTAAACATCACTTAATTTCTTATTACGTGACAATCGTGGCCTAACGGGACAAGTTGAACGCCTACAGATTCAAAGTGTATCTTTGAACAGGGTTCGCGCCCTATGACCATCTGAGATTGTTATTTCCCTACGCTGATGAGAGCTATAAGCTCGAAACGACATCGTACGTAGGTACAATATTAAAAAATAATGTTATATATACATATATATATATATATATATATAACAATCTCGCTATCTGCATGTCTGTCTATGTATGTATCTATCTATCTATAAATATATTATGTGTGTATTAAGGTAGCATACTTTCATTTAAATAAACATTACAGCGCCCTCTGCTTTATTATTCTTTTTCTATTTTTCGAATTATATTTTTTGTGTCGAAATAAAAAAGTTTTTATATATGTTCCGCGTGTATAACTAACGTTTTCGATTCTTCGTTGAATCATCTCCACACAAACACAAAAATATATGTGTCTTTTTATCTATTCATCTCTCAATCTTGGACTGTACCTTTTCTATCTACTGAGACTGCTCCTTATCAATCTATATCTACCTTTCTCACTATCTGTCTGACTGTCTCTCTCTCTATATATATATATATAAAACTATGTTTCTTTCCCTTATTTAAATATCTATCCTCTCTCTCTCTCTCTCTTATATATATATATATATATAAGTTTTTTTCCATCTCATCCTAAGTATATTAACACCAAAACAAGTTAAGATTATTTAATTCTAATGATATAAGAATGTATTGAAATACCCTATATATAGGCATCTCCTACTCACTCAAACAAATCTCGATTTTGCTTATTTGCATATTTATTTATTTTTAAGTTTTTATTAAATTAATATTCTGTAATATACCTTTCTACTTTGTATTGTCAAATTTTCTTCTACATAAGCAATCGTTTTATCGATAGTACTATCATTATAATTATCAATAAAATAAGATAAAGAGATATTATAAAAAAAATGATAGCGTTTAAAAACTTATTTAGGATTTCATTTTCAAGGGAGATAATTTACTTCCGGCTTTACTAAAGTGTAAATAATCGCTGGATGTCGAACATATACTACACTTTGATATCAGCCAAAAGGCCACGGAACCATGAAAAATATTTTTTTGTGACTAGGTAGTTATATTTAAAAAAAAAAAACAATAAAAAAATTGACTAAATTGGAATATTTTTTAATGGTCGGTGTAGTGTATTATCGAGTCTGTTGTTATAAGACTGTCCTCCCAGGAATTACCTCCTCCGTTATTAAGAGTGTGTACGGGGTGGGGGGGGGGAGAATTCTCTCAGAATGAAAAATCCCCAAGACTCGATTTAGTCAGAATATCTTTTAAGGGGGTGGGAGTGTAGTATCGGTTCTGTTCCAATTAGACCGTCCACGCAAGAATAACTTTCTCTTTTTGGGGTGGAGGGAAGCCAGCATATCCATCTTCGTTTATAAAGATGGCGACTATATTTTCCAGCCAATTTTCATTTAAGCGTTTCACGTGGACAATGGTTTTTAATGTTATTTAAATAAATAAATGCAAAAGTTTTTCCCACCTATTCTAACCATATTGACATTAAAACAGTTTATGCTTATTTGATTCTCTGTAGTATATTTTCATTCGTCATGATACATTCCTCACAGGCATTACCTCCTCTTCGGGGGAAGGCCGTAGAGTATACATTCGTTCCTAACGATACCATTTCCTCAGGATTACCAGTTTTGTGTGTGAAGGGAGTTAGTGTACTATCTATTCTGTTGTTATGATATATCCTCCCAGGCTTTAAGCCCTCTTTGGGGGCGTCAGTGTATGTAGTTCGTTCATCATGATATCATGATATCATCCTCTCTGATATCATGATATCATCCTCTCAGCCTCTCATTTGCATATTTATTTATTTTTAAGTTTCTAATGAATTAATATTTTCTAATCTTTTAATAATTAAATACATGCGTTTATTATTTTTTTAATAAATTTGTTGCTGCTGTTCTTGTGGTTGTTGTTGTTGTTTCTGTTTCTATTCCTATTTACTTCCTCCCACGAGAGTAGAGTTAGGCACAATGTCAATATATAACGTGGGGAGAATCAAGCTACCCCCAAAATGGACACTCTGAATCGGAACAAAAAATTCAATTTCCTCGGTTTAGAAGGATTACTCCTTCACTGACAGAGAACATAACACTAAGTGCAGATTCAGTACATATACTACATTTTGCTCCTAGCCAAAAGGCCAAGGAGTTAACATGTTGGTAGTGATGATGATGATGATGATGATGATGATGATGATGATGATTTGTCATAGAAAAGAAATAAACCTTGTCTAATCTTTCTAAATTATAAAAAAAAGTATTTTTCTTTAATATTCTTTATGTATTTTTCTTTCTTTTATAATAAAGGTGAAAAATACAAAGTACCCATTTCGAATTACTCAGTAATATAAAAATGAAATATTTGACTAATCGACGTTCCACCCGTATGTTTATTCATTTCATTATATAACCAGTTTTAATGGAGAATTCATTTTAATTTTTTATACTGAAACAAAATAAAATTTATCGACGTTGAATATCTTTTACGATGTTCATGTACAGTATATTTCCCCCATATTGGAATATATCTAATAACACTACGAAACTCATTTTTAAATTTCCCCTAAATTACCAAACTGTCAAATGAAAATTGACGTCCGGAGGGCAGGTAGTTTTTGCTAGTATATATATATATATATATATATATATATATATATATATATATATATATATATATATATATATATATATATATATATATATATATATATATATATATATATATATATATATATATATATATATATATATATATATATATATATATATATATATCAATCTAGCTATCTGCATGTCTGTCTATTTATCTGATCTATTATTCTAACCATCAATCTCGGACTGGACATAGTTATTTATCTATATCTATCTATCTATCTATCTCTCTCTCTCTCTATATATATATATATATATAAATTCTTTGTAGAATGGTAGGAAAAATCCCAGCAGAGTGCTCGATTAATTAAGAATCAAAGTTAAAAATTAAGAGCATAATATTTATTTATTCTGGTACAGAAAAATTAGTACAACATTCGTACCGTCGGTTTCAAGCACGGAAGGTCTTACCCATCCGGCTCTCTTCAGCTTCTGAAGAGAGCCGGATGGGTAAGACCTTCCGTGCTTGAAACCGACGGTACGAATGTTGTACTAATTTTTCTGTACCAGAATAAATAAATATATATATATATATATATATATATATATATATATATATATATATATATATATATCTGAGACTGCTCCTTATCCATCTCTATATATATCTATGTATGTAAGTATGTATGTATCTATTTATTTATCTATTTATTTATCTATTTGTTTATCTGTCTCTCTCTCTATATATAGCTCAGCATCAGTATCATCACATGCATCTTCCGTAATAGGCGAAATTTTTCTTCTCATTTGTAATATACAATTTATTTTCTATTTTTGTATTCCATTCCACCCTGATAAACTAAATTTGCATAACTCGGAGTACCCGGCATTTTATTTCTTGCTTCTTACTGCAACGTGTACTGTATTCAAATCAGTTCGATCATCGGTCGGTTTTGTGCGTGTCCTAATAAACATTTCCCATCGAATGTATCGATTTCTCTACGGCTCGATACCCACATTCATGCTTGAGATATAATAATAAACGAGAATTTCTATGTTTCAATGATTCGATTTATAATGATCATTGCTGAATGAAAACACACAAACATACCACTATCAATTAAGAAGTTACCTATCTTAAAATATGTGTCGATATGAGCGTCTGCTTTTTTCTATCTATCTATCTATCTATCTATCTATCTATCTATCTATCTATCTATCTATCTATCTAGCTAGCTAGCTAGCTAGCTAGCTAGCTAGCGAACTCGCTAGCTAGATAGATAGCTGTTTAGCTGTCTTTATAGCAATACATCTCTCTCTCTCTCTATATATATATATATATACACATATATAAATACCATTTTACTTGATTTTCTATAACTATATATATATATATATATATATATATATATATATATATATATATATATATATATATATGGAGTTACAGAGAATCAAGTGAAATCCTATATATATTTTTGGAAAAAAATCTTTTTTGGAATTTGTCACTATTCCCCATGTGAGTTTTTTTTACTTCAATTTACAAAACTTTTACTAGGACTTAGTCTGGAACTTCACCGTATTTTACTCCTGTATTTTTGATGCAACATGTTTTTCACAATTCCACCATATATACTACTACTCTCTGATGATTGACAAGATTGGACAAACCAATACATTTCCAGGTTGGCCATGAAACACGTGTAAGAAAAATGAATATTAAATTTGAAAAAATAACTTATAAGTGTAAAATGAAAGAAGTAAATAAGCTTTCATCTAAATACGCCCATTGACTCGGGTCTATTTTTTTACTCGTCAATCTGATTGAATTATTTCGATGGAACATCTATTTTCTTTTTAAAAACTGTTTTAATATTTGGGTTCAATTCAAACTGGGCAGATATTTTCTTATATCTCACAACTTCACCAGAGATAACATCAGTAAACGTTTCTTTTAATTATTCTGATTTAAATTTTCAATTCTCTGGCAGAAATAAATCATCAGCGGATTTCATAATTGAAACTGTTCCATCCAGTCCATACTAAAGGGGTTGTTTGTGTTTATAATTATGTACGTTTTTAATTTCAAGGTTTTCCCTTTGAACGTGATGTTTACAATTAGTTCACCCACAAATTGTATTCTTTCACAAGTCACGCTTTTCGCCATTTTGTTCATTTTTTATCATTGTTGGTCTTCCTAGTCTTATCCAAGACTGAATATTTATTTATCTGAAACCAAGTCAAGTTGAAACTTTATGGGTTTCTTTAATATTTTTACTTGTATATGAACTTACCGTTTCAGTGTGTACTTTTTTGGCCCACGCGTCTGCAATTAAAGCACTTTAAAATTTTATATGGAAGATCTTTTTACCAATGCAATTGCGCGCAGCTAAAACGCGGTTTAGGCGACGTCATATTTTTATTTGGTCGACCAGATTTAGTTGGTTAAATATTTTTCTTTTTATGACATTTTCTTTATATGTGACACGCCGCTTTGCACTTATATATATATATATATATATATATATATATATATATATATATATATATATATATATATATATTCATTCTACCCTATTTATGTAACTACACACACCGGCATATCAACATTAATCGTCGATAACATCAAGACGAATTTCAACTTGGCTGCGATAAATATGTCTCAATCAAGAAGGATTAAACGAAAAAGGAAGAGGAAAAACATATGCTTATACTTTTGACAAGGGTCTATATTACCGAAAGTGCTCAATAAATAATTTATTTAAAAAAAACATAAATAAATTCGTTGTCCAGGTTTTTCTAAATACTTTAAAAAAATATTATCCTTATTGTTGCCATTTCCTCAACGCTTCCAACTGTGACTTTTCATTCTCTCTCTCCCTCTCTCTCTCTCTCTCTCTCTCTCTCTCTCTCTCTATATATATATATATATATATATATATATATATATATATATATCGTGCGTCAGGTATGTTGAAAAGTTCTCGGTCCTCAGAATGTGAGAGCTAAAATACAAATAATACAAACAATACGTTGCATATTCCAGAGACATATCATATTTCACTTTAATGCATCCTAATCCGTGCTTCAAAGATGTTGTCAATTTTCTTAATTAAAAAAGCGCCAATCTGCGCATAACATCTCCAGTACTACACTTATCCTAACATCTTAAGAACTTGACGTCTCTTTCTGCTCATATCGTGATTCGACCCCTCGGGGTTAATACCATATAAACGAGGAGAAAGAAAAATAAACTTTCACTTTAATACATCCTAATCCGTACTTCAAAGATGTTGTCAATTTCCTTCCTTACATATATATATATATATATATATATATATATATATATATATATATATATATGCATATATATATATATATATATATATATATATGCTGATTAGACATACTCTCGACATTAAATGATTCTGTCATTAAAAGAAATGTGCGCAGTCTTTCTTTTTATGACGGCCGATACTCACATCGCGATGGACACCACAACTACGCTGAAACAATTAATTGTTTGCGGCATGGTTAAAATGATGGCTCCGCTTGAAGTTAGTTCGAACTTCATTCCAATACGTTGCCTTCTTTTCAATTGGACAGAGTCCAACCGAATAGAATATATAATTTCTTTACCCTTTTCGTAGCCTATCTACTTCTCCCTAATTCCTCAGATCAGCGTTCCAAAAGCGTAGAGTCATCTTTTAGCTGATCATCGTAACGCAAAAGTAGGCCACCGACAGGGCATTTAATACTACATAGTTGACTTCTGTATAATTGCTACTTGGGAATCATCATGTCATCCATTATTACGACGAGTGACGTTCATCTCGATTCTATCTTGACACCAATTAAATTGCTTTTGTGCAATATTTCAATATTCCTTGTCCAATCGTCGCATTTGCATCACCAATCGAACGAAGACACTTCCGGTGAAACGAACGAATCTGATTAATGAGTTGTCTAGATGGGGAGCATGACAGAGTCCCATAAAATACTGCGAAGATTACAGCCTAGTCTTGTAGCTAGGCAGCATTTATATATTCAAGTATAATTCACTGACTCTATATAACACTAACACTCTGAGGAATTTATCTCTCTGTTGACGGACGGAATGTGAGATGACTTATTCAAGAGTTATCTCCCTTGATAATCTAAAAAATCGAATATATGAGCAACAATCAAGAAGACGCGACGTTGCTCGGAACGTTGCTCCCGCTTCGTCCACATAAAAGAGATGCTACTTTTTTAATTGATTACATGTGAACACTCTGAAAAACTTTGGGAGGAAAAAAAACAGAAATTAATTTAGAAATTACTACTACTACTACTACTACTACTACTACTACTACTACTACTACTACTTTCGTGTTAAAAAATACTACTACCACCACAAATTATAATAATATTAATGCTACTACTATACTGGGTAATCATTACTATTACCGACATAAATAATATTAAAGTAAATACAGCTGTGAAACTATTTAAAAGGCATTTATTTTGCTTTAACTACGTATTTAAAAAAACGTCTTTTTTTATTGAAATCGCTCCAGACAAAACATGAGACCACTTGATGTAAGGAGCTAAAAAAATACTACTATGTACTTTTTCACTATGCTCATAACACTATATTAGTTTCTTTGTTTTTACTGCCCGTATCCTCCCGCTTCGCCACTAATATAGTCAGAAGAAGCTGAAAGGTTGGAGAACTCTATGAATTAGTGTCTTATACATATGGTTTAATTTCATTAAAATCGGATACACGCATTTGAAGTTTTAACGGGATTCTGTCTCCATGGGTCACTCGAAGGTGGGAACACGTAGATATTCGGCACAGAGAGGGTAACGTAGAAACTCTAATCTAATACATCACACACTGGCTACCAAGCTCCAGTCTCTGTCCCATCACCGGAATGTTGCATCTCTGTGCTTGTTTTGCAAGTGCCCCCTCGACGTAAATGCCCCCGATTAACCCGACACTCAGCTAAATCCCACTACTTCACTGTAGAGGCCACAGGATGCTGGAACGCTTTCTACTCTAATAGCTTATTTCCTCAAACTTCTAGCCTTTGCAATTCCTTGCCTGCTCCATGCTACCCTGAATGTACCAACATTTAGAAATTTAAATGTAATGTGAACAAGTATCTCGCTGCACAACTCCCCACTTAGGGTGACCCTATGCATATGGCCTCTAATTCACAGTACTACCTAATACTTAACTGGCAGTGTGCCTTGTTTAGGATGAATTAAACTAAAAAAAAATAAGGGGTACATTAATCACATCATGTAAAATGAGTTAAACTTCATAGCGTGATACAGTGCTAAAATTAAGAATGCTAAAATGGCGTTTATCGCGTTTTGCATTGGAACGATTCATATATCTATTATATCAAATTAAGTCAACCAGATTTTTGACGTTGTACCTAAATAGCAATTAATCTAAAACAATTGATAAGTTATCATGCCTAGTTAATTAAATTTATTATTGTTGTACCATGTTCTTTGCAATAAGAAAATGGACTTCGCTTCAGTTTCTTTCTAATAATATTAATCCCGGCTCAGAAGATTTGTACTATAGGAACATTTTTAAATTATGACCTACAAAGCAAAATTCCGTTTATGTATTTAAGAAAACAATTCATTTTTCCTATTAACGCATATGACCCTATTTTTCAGACAAAAGGACAATTACCAATATTTCAGCAACATCTGTATTTTCAGAGATATCTATGGTTAAAATTTGAGTGTTTCAAATATTACACCTACTATCTGATGTATAGTGGCAACACTGATGTCTCAGTTTAAAGTATACTGTGAAAAATACTATCCGTTTCATCTATTATAAAATATAAAATAAGTAGTCCCTATAACCACTCCACATTTATGTATATAGTAAAAATAAATGCTCCAACTATCCTATAAAGTCAAGTAATTTTGCTTAAATATCATATTGTATTTACACAAAATATTTGATAATAAATTCAAGAGAAAAAATGAGTTAATAAAATAAAGTTAATCGATGTTTCATCTATCAGATTAAGATATTTTTCTCAACTACATAATGGACTTTTCCCCTATACTTAGTCAGTTGAACTTACTATATCAAACGACTAGCAGGAAGACCCGACGTTACTCGGGATTGAACGAAGATCACTACTATATACTTTTTCGCTATATTCATAACGGCATATTACTTTTTTTGTTTTTACTGGCCCCTCATTCCTTTCGCCCTCTTTCTGATATAGTCGGAAGGATCTGAAATGTTGGAAATGCCTTATACATATGGTTCAAATTTCATTAAAATCAGATGTATGTATGAGTTTTAAAGGGTTCCGTCGCCATGGATCATTTAGGGGTAGGGACACATAGACATTTAGCACATAGAGGGTAACGTAGAGATATGGGATCAGTTCATGGTATTCCCCGGAGAAGTTTATACATATAATTTAAATTAAATAAAAATATGATATATTTGAAGTTTTAAAGGGGGTTCAGGTACCACAGCTGTTCAAAGTAAACTTAGAGATTGCGGACAACTTCTATTGTCTTCCCACGAAAATCTTATACATATGAATGACATTTTAAAAAAGAAGATATATTTCAAGTTTTAAGGGGGTTATGCCTCATAGCCTCCTACTGGGTGCACTTCAAGATTCGGGAACACTTCCATTTTCTTCCTCGGTAATTTTGACATAACAATACACTTTTTGATTTTATGTAGATTCTCTAACCTTTCCTTCTATAGGGAACACACAAACATCACACACACATACACATAGATATTGAGCTTTATATATATATATATATATATATATATATATATATATATATATATATATATTTAAAATATGTATATCTAGGCAGCATATTCTCTTGCAAGCAAGTATTGTTGAATATAAGAGACAACTCATGTGGTAGGTTCTTTTCAATAGTCCGAATTAGGATCTTAGTTTCGGAGGGAAATTTCGGAGGCTGATGAAATAATTGACGATGCATTTGTCTTATACTAGCGCCATAGCCCAATACTTAACTAACGACCACCTCTGCCTCCGATCAGAATTCAAAAAAACTCTTAGTAGAAAATACCGAAATCTTAGAATATAGTACTAACAAACAAAAACTCCATATATTAGAAGCTCCATATATAAAAGCCAAAACACCCTAATTAATAGAATTAACTTTAATATCAGTAATAATATTCTAAAATGTTTATAGCTCGAAATATAGTTTCGTACTTAGTACATAATTCCCGCCAAAAACCTTCTATAAATACTAACACATGGTCTATACCTGATTAACCTCATTCCCCCGAAAATGGACCCAGATGGGTCCGAAAGTACTTGGGAGACAAATCCAAATAATGGCAAATTCATCAGCCAATTCCCCTCCGAAACTAAGATCCTAATTCGGATTATTGAAAGGATCTACCAAAGTATATCTAGACATGAGTTGTCTCTTATATTCAACAATATATATATATATACATTATATACTAGCTGATCTGTGCCCCGGCGTTGCCCGGTAAAGTAAATTATCTCAAGAAATTCTATCTCTCAACTTCGAACTATTTAATTATTTGCTGCTCATAGTTGTCTGGAACGGACATAGACCCAACGATGTTAACGTAAAACAGTAATCAGAAAAGTAAAAAAACAAAATTTTGGACTGTGGAGACTTTATGTTTAATGTACAATTTAATACGTATTTCCTTAATGGAAACTGTAATTTAAGACGTAAAAATCTGTATAAAATGTATTTGTCAGGAAATCATTTAATCGATGGCGGTCACGTCAAGAGAGAGACAGAGAGAGGGAGAGGGGGGAGAGAGAGAAAGAGAGAGAGAGAGAGGGGGGGAAGAGATAGGGGCTAATATAGAAAACGTAACAATATGTCCATTCAATTTGCACGTTTAACGATGTAAATCTTATTATTAACAGGAGCGTTACAGACGAAAGGAAATCGCTTTCCCGTGTAATGATAAAAAAACCCAAGGTATTTAGAAAAAAAAAAAACGCCAAAGTGGGAGAGATTTAACGATGGATAAAAAAGTATCGCTATTATTGTAGACGAGAACCATCAGCTAAAAAATCACTCTCCCTTCCCAATAAAGAGATGCTACTAATTTTAGTTGATTACATGCGAACACTCTGAAAAACTGTGGGACGAAAAAAACATAAATTATTTTAGAAATTACTACTTCTACAACTACTACTACTACTACTACTACTACTACTACTACTACTACTACTACTACTTCCGTGTTAAAAAAATGCTACTACCACCACAAATTATAATAATACTAATACTACTACTATACTGGATAATCATTACTTTTACCGACATAAATAATATTAAAGTAAATACAGCTGTGAAACTACTTATTTTAAGTCCTGGTGGAAATTGCTCTCTTTCTTTGTTGGTTCGTTCAGAGGTTTCTTTTTGCCACACGGACTTAGGGTTAGTGGTAGGTTTAAGGAAGAGTATGGTTTCTAAGAAACAAATAAAATCGAACTGTTTATTAAAAATGTCGGTTTTACCAGTCGACAGCGACTTTGTTGCCTGAAGTATGTTTCTGTTCAGTCTTTGAAAGTCCACTCTTCCAGGCTTTACCTCTTTTGGGTTGGTTTATAGCTAATCGCTTGTCAGAAAATGCCGACTTGAGCTTGTGTCTGATGTAGCGGAGAGCAGGAGAGGCAGCCAACTGCTGTGGACCAAAAAAAAATTAAAGAAAAAACGGCGGCGGGCGGCTTTGGCGTGCTCATTTGCATATGTGAGATTTCACTACTATAAGAAGCACGAAAAAACGTGATTTGGGGAGATTCGTTGGGAAGTGAGCGCGAACGGAACAAAAAGAAAAAGAAAAAGAAGAAGAAGAAGAAGAAGAATAAAGTGCCGCATTTATTTTGTGAACGTTGTGTTGACTCGTTTAAGGAAGCGAACAGAAGAAGAGAGTGCCGCATTTATTTTTGTGAAACGTTGTGCTGACTCATTCAAGGAAGCCAACAGAGGGGAAAGTGCCGCATTTATTTTTGTGAAACGTTGTGTTGACTCGTTCAAGGAAGCCAGCACAAGAAGAAAGTGCCGCATTTATTTTTGTGAAACGCTGTGTTGACTCATTCAAGGAAGCCAACAGAAGAAGAAAGTGCCGCATCTATTTTTGTGAAATGCTGTGTTGACTCATTCAAGGAAGCCAACAGAAGAAGAAAGTGCCGCATCTATTTTTGTGAAACGCTGTGTTGACTCATTCAAGGAAGCGAACAAGAGAAGAAAGTGCCGCATTTATTTTTGTGAAACGTTGTGTTGACTCATTCAAGGAAGCGAACAGAAGAAGAAAGTGCCGCGTTTATTTTTATGAAACGTTTCATTGACTCGTTCATCTAACCCCCTGCAGAGAAAGTAAATAAATATACTAAAAAATTAACATCATAATAGTGTAGTACCGAACAACATTCCCGAATCATCACACTCTTATCTTAACTAATTATAAATAGTTCATCTTTGTGGTATTTTTAAAATTTTCAACCCCCCCCCCCCCGATCAAAAGAAGGAGGGAGATGACACTGAACAAAACACAAGCAAAACACAGACGAAAAACAAAAGAAAACATCTCAATGCAGGAAAATAAAAAAAGGAAACAGGGGAAGAAAGAAAGGAAACGTGTAATTGGCTGTTTTGTAGTTTGTTCCGAAATACAAAAAAAAACAATGTTTTCTTAATAAAATTAAAAATATAATTTGAAAGTGTTGGACGAACGCTATAATAATATGTTTGAATTTTAGTATTTGTTTTTCTACTGTTCGAAAAACTGCATTTCGTTATTCTAGAATAAGAATCGATGTCTGGCCGTAAAAATCTCTAACGGAGCAGTGACGGCTGTTAAAAATCAAAACGTAAATAAGTAAGTGAATGTACCCAGAGAAACTTGGAGAGGAAAGACATTGTTGTCAAATAAATCGTATAAGAAATAAAATGTTAAATGCAGTAAGAAGAGTCATCAGAAGTAGTGACCGGTGATGGGCGACCAGATAATTTTTATAATCGGCTATTCGTCTAAGCTAGGATGTAAAAGAATCAGCCAATCAAAACGCCCTGAAAGCAGAAAGTCTAAGTTAAAGGGAGCGCCCCGTATTTAGTTAGTAAAAATATAATAGGTAAAAGACAAGACAAAGAACTTGGAAAACGAAATAATGACGAAGAAAATATTCTATGAAGAATACTTTCCAGCGTAAGGTTGTTGCAGTAGAAGTAGATCTAAGGGTGTGGGTTACGGTTAAATTCAGGGGTAGATCTAAGCGTGTGAGTTAGGGTAAGAGTTAGATCTAAGCGTGTGAGCTAGGCTTAGGGTTAGATCTAAGCGCACGAGTTAGGGTTAAATTCAGGGGTAGATCTAAGCGTGTGAGTAAGGGTTACATTTAGGGGAAATCTAAGTGTATGAGTTAAGGTTAGTGTTAGATCTAAGTGTGTGAGTTAGGGTTAGGGTTAGATCTAAGCGTGTGAGTTAGGGTTAGGGTTAGATCTAAGCGTGTGAGTTAGGGTTACATTTAGGGGAGATCCAAGCGTATGAGTTAAGGTTAGGGTTAGATCTAAGCGTGTGAGTTAGGGTTAGGGTTAGATCTAAGCGTGTGAGTTAGGGTTACATTATGGGGAGATCTAAGCGTATGAGTTAAGGTTAGTGTTAGATCTAAGTGTGTGAGTTAGGGTTAGGGTTAGATCTAAGCGTGTGAGTTAGGGTTAAATTTAGGGGAGATCTAAGCGTATGAGTTAAGGATAGTGTTAGATCTAAGTGTGTGAGTTAGGGTTAGGGTTAGATCTAAGCGTGTGAGTTAGGGTTACATTTAGGGGAGATCCAAGCGTATGAGTTAAGGTTAGGGTTAGATCTAAGCGTGTGAGTTAGGGTTAGATCTAAGCGTGTGAGTTAGGGTTAGGGGTAGGGTTAGATCTAAAAGTGTGAGTTAGGCTTAGGGTTAGATCTAAGCGTGTGAGTCAGGGTTATGGTTAGATCTAAGCGTGTTAGTGTAAATTACATCAACTCCGTGCATGTATTATTATTTAAACAGCGGCAGGCAAACCATAAAAATGTAGAAATTACAAAAAGTGAACGAAACGGAAGCATACTTTCCGAAGACACGCAACAATACTTTGCATCAAGCGTGGCGATAATGGAATTCTACATATCGCTTGTGTTTAATGAAATAGGGGAAAATCGACTCTACTTTATTATATAGATTTCCAGTATTTTCTTTTTCTTTCCGCTTCTTTATTTTTGCAAAATAATTTACAGGAAGTTTAAGGAGTCTTAAGAGGAAATTGATATGCCGAGATGGATGTATTGGGCGGCCATGTTTTTTTTGTTTTTTTTCATCGGCATATCATCGGGTGATGAATGGATAAATGTGTAGTTCGATGGATGGTGTGATGAAGGTCAGATATATCTAGATACATATATAAATTGTTTTTTATCGGCATTGTTTGCATATATATACATATATATATATATATATATATATATATATATATATATATATATATATATATATATATATATATAATTTCGATGTACTTGCATGAAATTATTCTTCAAATTATCCTGAGTAAGTCTTACAATAAAGACGAAACGTTGATGAATATATAAAAAATATCTATTGGTGTTTTCCTTTTTCATTTCCTATATATATATATATATATCCCACCCCGGCCGAAATTGAGATCATCACAGCACAAACACGTGAAAAACCTCCCACGTAATAATTTGAAACACGACTTGTTGGGGTCCTCCCCCCTCCCCTCTCATGTTCCATGTCACCGTTATAGACAAAGCTCCAACTCTGTCCCCCTCCCCCTCCAATGTATTTTCAATTTTCAATCTCCCGTTAAAGTGAAGTTAAAACTTATGCCATTTGAATTCCATCGCCAGCCCGATGAGTTGGTCGCTATTTGCACCAATGAAACAAAACTTGTTTTGTCGCAACTAATGGAATAAAATCAATATATATATATATACATACATATGAAGAGTTCAAACGTTCAAACTATACGTTAATGGCATTTTAGGATGTATAAATAAATATTGTATGAAACAAAAGTCACATGTTGCGTCGTGCATATTCTGATGATGGATAACATCGTCACGTGCACCATTATTAAAAGAAAACTGTTTAACGTTTGCCGGAAGCGCATTCCAATGACTATACTTTCGTCTCGATAAAATAAATCCAAAATAAACCCCATCATTTCACTACTTGTAACAGTTTCATTCGTCCATTTTCTAATTCGAAAAGACGTTGAATATTCAAGAGTTGATATCGTTATGAGCATTCTGTCATCATCCATTTGTACGGAATAGATCGACTCAGCTCGATTTCATCTGGATATGGAAATCTTCAATACCAGTTAAATTGCATTTCTGCAGAATGTCAGGATTCCTCAATCTAACCATCGTATTTCACAGCAAAGATCGAACGTAGACACCGAATCAAACTGGTTTATATGTTGTGTATATCAGGTATATGTCATATAACATATCCTTAGATGATATTTGAGCTGTAACTGCTCGTCTATATATCTGTGTATCTATATATATCTATTTGTTTGGGTGTGTTTGGGCGGCAAGTTCAGTCTTACCCCAAATCACTTTATCTGGAGGTGAACATGGCAAGTTTTCTGCGTTTGCTGATAATAGCACTGTCTTTGTATCATGCTTTGGGATCATCGAAGCAGTAACAGAGATGTTTGCACGTTATATATATATATATATATATATATATATATATATATATATATATATATATATATATATAACGTATTGCAATATATATATATATATATATATATATATATATATATATATATATATATATATATTCAATGTTTATACGAATTCCTTCTGTCGGCACACGGTAGGTTTACAAATGACGATAGAGACAGATTTCAAAATTTTCAAATGGTCTTTTAAATCTACTCTATGCAAGACCTCAAAGCATCATATATATATATATATATATATATATATATATATATAGTAAGTTATGAAAATATATTTATGGCAATTAAGCTACACAGAGGTTTCCGCGTTTCATCGTTAGAGGGAATCGTCAGACTAAAATGCATATAGTTACTTTTGACGGGTATTTTTATATACACATCTAACTAGTTAATCAATCAGATTTTTTGTTGTTCTACCCTATATATATATATATATATATATATATATATATATATATATATATAGCCCATATCTCTTTATAACATTTCATGTGGATACATGAAATGATAATAATAATATATATATATATATATCGTTATACTCATTTTAAATATATATATATAATATATATATATATATATATATATATATATATATTTATATATATATATAGAGAGAGAGAAAGAGAGAGAGAGGGGGAGAGGGAGAGATAGAGAGGAGTATTAGAAGGCTATCACAATGGAAATATGTCGGCGTTTAGATGCAAGACAAAAACAATTGATTTTAATTTATATATTTTTCAAAATATTTTTATTTAAGTATTAGAAGGCTATCACAATGAAAATATGTCGGCGTTTAGAAGCAAGACAAAAACAAGTGATTTTAATTTATATGTCTTTTCAGAAAAAAAAATTCAATAATCTTTTCCTATATAACAAATCTAATATATTCGGAAAAAATAAGAATAAAATAAATAAGTAATTAAAATGATAAAAAGAAATAAAACAATCAGTTATATTTTAGTTTTATTACATTCGCTTCGGATATTTATATTTACTGCGTTATAAGCAGTATTGCAATTCCGCAAGTTTTCTTGAGATTTGAAACACCCAGCATTTGGAAAAGAGGTCTTCCTCGAAATATATCATGGAACACGGTCACACACATTACATCCCAGTGTTGAAGTCTTGCCTAATCAAGTAAGATTTGTTATATAGGAACAAAATTATTGAAAAAAATTTTTGTTAAAAAAATATATAAATTAAAATCACTTGTTTTTGTTTTACTTCTCAACGCCGACATATTTCCATTTCTTGCGTTGTGATAGCCTTCTAATACTCCTCTATATACGTATTACACACACTACTTCAAGCAAACTACCTCTCCTTATTATATATATATATATATATATATATATATATATATATATAAATGAATTTAACGATATACATACATACATATATATATATATATATATATATATATATATATATATATATATATATATATATATATATGTATGTATGTATATCGTTAAATTCATTTTAAATATATATATATATGTATGTATATATATGTATATATATTAATATATATATATATATACATATATATATACATACATATATATATATATATATATATATATATATATATATATATATATATATATATATATGTTGGATTGGAGTTTTTCGGATCCAGGCTTCGAATCGTTCGACCGGTAGAGTTATATCTAGCCACCCTGATGTTTGCAAGTTAATATTAAAAAAATACATGTCTTTTCATAATAAATATTTTTCATAAAACGTCGATTTGGCGTTTATAGATTTAAATCTATGCGAATTGGCGCCGGCCGAGGGGAAAGACACCCGACTACGAATCAGTGGCGATTTGTAAAACCGGGTTAGTGCCCTCCGACCGACGGGAATTAACATCCTCTACACTGAAGATTGCTTAAGCATGAAACATCGATGTCTGTAGTTAAAAGTAATCAATATTAACTATATATATATATATATATATATATATATATATATATATATATATATATATATATATATATATAAAGGAAAATGCCGTTAAATAACGGGGTGATTTTGTTTTATGATGCTTTTATAATTGTGATTTTGTCAAATAATCTATGATGTATTCCGATTCGTATATAAAAGTTGCGTATTTTACTTGTTCCCTATTATTTTGTGAGAATTGTCGATTGCTTTAATTAAAAAAATGCTACTTAAATAAACATACACACATACACATTCTTAAGTGCGATCGGTATTTGAATCAGCGTGAAAAACTTGCCATGTCCGGCCACATTGAAGAGCTGTGATACAGAGAAAAGGCTGTTTGTTGAGAATCTTTTTCATTCTCTCTTTATCCTCTATCTCCGGTTATATATATATATATATATATATATATATATATATATATATATATATATATATATATATATATATATATATACTGAAGATTTGTAATACAGCTCGTTTTCTTGGGTAGAGCTTATTCGTAAGGATATCGCCAACTGCCATTAGCTTTGAGGCATAGCTCATTGGGTAAAACTAATTTGAACTTCCGGCACTTGACAATGTCTACATTGAAATATCACTTACATTCAGCCAGTTTCGCATAATAGCATGGTAGCGGCGCCGACTGTCAGCTCGATGGTTGAGTTTTAATCCCGGCTTGAGGCACTAGCTGGTCTAGCCGCACTTAAGAGCTGTGATACAGCCAAACAGTCTGTATGTGGATATATATATATATATATATATATATATATATATATATATATATATATATATATATATATATATATAGGCAAATCCTATTAAATATATATATACAAATACAAGTAAAGGATGAGAATAAAAATTGTATAAAATACAATATGTATTAAATCATCAGTTGTTCAAGACAAGAGATTTCAAATAAAATAAATTTTGTAATTTCTTTCCTTAAGCCATGGTTTTTCAAAGAATGAAATATTATCGTCAGAAGAGTGTTGGCAGATAAGTTGTTAAAGGAAATTACCAAAAGTCATAATTTGAAAATATATAAACATAATATAAAATTAAAGAAATGTATAATGTAAAAAGAAAAATCTGAAAAAGTAGGAAAAAGGCGCCATAAAAGTTAGTAGCAGGTAGAATCCAGGAGAAATTCGCATCTGAAGTTTAAAAAATCTGTTGAAGTTGTGCAAAGGCAACAACCATTAAATTGCTCAGATGATCTAGATGGAAAAAAAACTTGCAGTATGTAAAAGTTTAGAATGAAAGGCCAGTGGGAAAACTTCCATAGACGTTGCAGAGAGAGCTTTTATGTAGTTATTCAAATCAAAGTGAAATAATAAACGGTTATTTGAATCCAAAAAGGAAACCATGAGAAAAGCAAGCATTGAGATAAAATAGAATACAAATAGGAGTAAACTGTTAAAATATAGAATTGTAAATCAAACAGGGGCCAGTTAATAAAATAAGAAGCAGCAAGGTGGGGGTGGTAGGAAGCAAGTAGCCAGGTAAAATAAAAAGAGTATGGGAGGGATACATTGAAAATAGATTTTAAAACAAAATAAGCAGCAGCCGTACGACAGTAAATGAGGCATAGTGACGTTGTTGTGTTAGAAGATTGTATGGCAACAGATGTTGTGCCCAAAGGGAAGGGGGCGAAAGTCAACGTAGAGACTAATCTAATAGGTATGGAGTTACTATTTGATGAATTAATATCGGCGATGGTTAAGACTGAGATCATAATTTATGGGAAAAGCGATAGGAAAAATAAAAATGAGAATAAAATTATAGTTAAAAAATTTAAAGTTCAAAAGTGAAAATTAAAAAAAACTTTTTTAAATATATGAAAAAGAAGAAAATAATAAATAATAATAAGAAAGAACAATAAGAAAAAAAAGCGAATTTAATTAAAATAATTAAAAGGTAATAAACACAATTTTATAAAATATTAAATTTAATAAAAAAATATATAAATATATGATATAAGTGTTACTACAGTTTTGAAAGCGTCGTTAAGAGATATATTTGAACACTTTTGAGAAACCAGTTAACAAACGCGTGAATTTATATCAATAAATGAAAATTTATTTAATCAGTTTTTTTAAATAACAAACCATACTCATTGTAAACAGCCATTATATTTGTGTTATTTTTTTTTCTTTTTCATTGTGAAAATCTAACGGCGTGGCCGAAGATTGACGATCTCCTCCGATGTTGTTGGATAGTTTGTTTATATGTCCGGTGCTTGTAGTGAATGCCTTATCAGGCTTGAGATGAATAATATAAGTGTTACTACAAATATAAAAAAAACTTCATACACACTTACACACACACACACACACACACACACACACACACACACACACACACACACACACACACACACACACACACACACACACACACACACAGACACACACACACACACACATATATATATATATATAAATATGTATACATTTACATACATATGCACAAATACAAATACATATATATATATACATCTACATCTATATATAAATATGTATACATTTACATACATATGCACACATACAAATACATATATATATAATACATATAGTACATGTATTGTATTAGTTTCTGTAGATGTAAATCCGTTGAAACTCAAGTGTTTATAAAAAGTGCTCAATAACAAGTAAAGCTGTTTATAAGTATACATTTTAATTTATACAGACATTGTTTGTTACATATGTGCATACATGTTTCGGTTGCACTTTTCACGGAAAGTCAACCTCATCAGACCAAGAATTTCAGAGAAAAAAAGTAAAAAAATTCTCTGAAATTCTTGGTCTGATGAGGTTGACTTTCAGTGAAAAGTGCAACCGAAACATGTATGCACATATGTAACCAATAATGTTTGTATGAATAAAAATTTATACTTATAATACATACACATATATTTAAAACCGAAGCGCTTTCATATATAAAATAATAACAGTTATTTTTGTATATAAATAAGACAAATAAAAAATAAATAAAATTATCATGAAGCAATTAGAAGTAAACAAAAACAAGACACAACTTATTTATAGATTAAAATCGTCCATAGAATATATAGAAAATATTAAGCGGGTAGCTGTCAATATTATCAGAGAACATTATTACAAGATAAAAAGTCTTATCTCAAAATATTCGCATCATATCAGGGAGAAAATTATCTAACCACAGCAAGTCCCAATTTATCATATTCAGGAAATTGTAAACTCCGGGGAAAAGATTGCTTCAATTCTTTAAAAACAAGTCAGCATTTAACTGTCTATATGTGTTCGAAAAATTAAAATCAATTAAATACAATCAAAATGATTAAAAAGACATTATACATATATATTATCTCTTTTTAATAATTTTGATTTTATTTAATTGATTATATATATGTATATACAATATATATATATTAAAACATGAAAAATGAAATAAAGAAACCGAAAAGAATTTTAAAATTTTTTTCTCTTTGCATTACATTTGATTATTAATTCCATACCTATCATATATATATATATATATATATATATATATATATATATATATATATATATATATATGTAAGTACATTTCGTGTACAACAGAATCGTAGGATAAATTTTAGAGGAAGCAATATTTTAATCAATGAAACAGACGACTTTTAGTTTTTAATTTACCATTCTGACGTTTCCTCCCAGAGAGTCAGACGATAAGGCCTTAAGGTAATTTTAACAATTTTCTTTTTTTTTCCACTCGTCTGTTTCATTGATTAAAATAATGCTTCCTCTAATATATATATATATATATATATATATATATATATATATATATATATATATATATAAAGAGAGAGAGAGAGAGAGATATATAAAAATAATAATATAGGATCTAATATTAAATTAACAGTTACACAACACTCATCCAGAACTTATTACGATCTATTTTATTTACCTCTGAACACTTAATCCTTAACACTTCCGGTTTAACCCCCCAGCGCTACTGGGATTTTCTCGGACTCCGGGATATTTTTTTTCTTTATTTTTGATAAGGAGAGGATAAAATTCTCGAAAAATATCAAATTAATCCCTGATCATCCGGACAATTATAGACTAACTCTTGCTGTCTTGTAAGTTCGTCTAGAAAAATAAACAAACCTTTTTCGATCTATATCCGACTTATTTTCGGTTTTGCTTTGTTTTTGTTCTTCACAGCTCCTAGCGATCCGGAACTCTGCATTGCCTTCAACCTTTTTAAAACTTTTATTATATATATATATATATATATATATATATATATATATATATAGAGAGAGAGAGAGAGAGAGAGAGAGAGAGAGTTGATAGGAACATATAAAAAGAGCAAGAGTTAAAGTCATAGGTGGTGAGAATAATTATTAAAGATTGGTCACTTGGTGAGATAATCGCAAATTACGGCTAATTAGAACAATTAAAATACATTTTCTTTCAAACATTACTAACTCCCAAAATCAGGGAATATTTTTACATGTATTCTGTGTGAATACATATATATAGAACATACAAACTTATGGAACCAAAAATTGATTAATATGTTACGTACGCCTTATTATAACACGTTTTCTAAATGAAAGTTACTTACTTCAAATGTTTTCAGTGGTCTTATATGTTTTCTATACTGACGTGTCGGCGCTGTTGTCATAACTATCTTCTAGTAGGCTGCATTTCGTCTTCGTCGTCGTCATCATCATCATCATCATCATCATCATCATCATCATCATCATCATCATCATCATCATCATCATCATCATCATCATCATCATCATCGTAACCGTGTCTGTAATCAAGAACTTCCCATGCACAAAAAGGAAAATTTAAACTGGGTCTTTATTTTGAAGAGAAATTCTCGTCATACGAAAAAAGTCACACATTCACATAAAATAGAAAGCGACCATAGGATATTATATCTCGTAAAATTTAAATCTCTTACGTTTTAACTTGCTACTTATTAAAGTGGAGGAAATTCTTATACTAGACAGACAGACATGAGTGGTTTGCTTTCTTTGTCTCAACCGAGACACAACTTAAAGGTTCAGCTCATTGTAGCGCGTCTGCTCGCTTCAAGCGAAGACTTTATAAACTATCGTTTCTTTGTGAGCGATCAACAACAGTTCCGTCATCGCGCCTAGATCTGTCGGTTTCTATTGTGACCTTTATTAACCCAAATCCTTTGGTTTTTATCTTAAGGTCATCTGTCTGTTACTCATGCGCGGGGAAACATATTTGTTTCCCCAAAGTTTGTGTCAATTTGCCATGCACCCAGCTAGATAATTCTGACCTCAGTCAAAATCCATACTAGTTGACGTACACCTTTTCCAAATAGGGCATATTATCATAAAACAAATACAGCTTTACAACACCGATTGAGGTGAGTGTTCAAAATGACAGTGGCTTAAACAGAGCAGAGGGAGAAGGTGACAAAATACCTAGGCCTAATCTATGATATGAAGAGAAACTGGAACCTCAAAAACATCAACTTTATCCCAGTTATAATATGAGCTAAAGCCCTCATGAAGAAACATTTCAAAAAGTATCTGGAAAGTATTCCCGGAAAACCAAGTGCAAAAGAAATCAAAATAATTGCACTTAAGGGAACGGCTAAAATCCTTAAAAGAGCACTTAGTTAGAGCCTCTAGATAGAAGGTGATAGTCTGGCATTTGGAAGAATGCCCCGTCCCTATGCTAACGAAAACAGAAATAAGAAAATTAAAAAAAAAAGAAAGAAACTAATGGTTTCCGATTTCTTGAACTTTTGAACCTAATTGAGCCACCCATTAACATATTATCAGTCAGACCCCATTTTCTCCCATAAACTGGTTTCATATGTTTAAATACGATCTTTGCTCGTCGGATGTAATAACATTTGTATAAATTTTATGTAATTTATGTAATTTAATGCAATTTTTTTATCTTCATGTTTCCTTCTTTAATATATATATATATATATATATATATATATATATATATATATATATATATATATATATATATATATATATATATTATTGTTTTTAAATAAAAAAATATTTTAATATTCGCATATATATATCTGTTTCATATTCACTAAGAATCATCAGTGTGGCTATATGTACAACTTTTCTGTCGGGCGCATGATTCGACCCTCGGACTTTAGTCCCCATTTACTGCCAAGATCAAAACACTCAAATCTATGCAGCCGCCGTGACAGTCATATGAAATAAAAGAGAAGTAAATCCTATGCATCGTTAAGAACAATAGTAAGTTTTTAAGAGTGTTCTGCTTCCAAGAGAGAGAGAGAGAGAGAGAGAGAGAGTGGAGGAGAGACAGACAGACATACATACAGACAGACAGACAGACAGAAGGGAGATCTGTTATCGCTGACGATATCTTCGGCTGTTTTAATGTTTGATGCATACAGCGAATGTTTCAGGATTAGCAGTGTTTCTTATGGTGACGCATGGGATCCATTTCGCTGGGTTCAACGAAATTAAACGGCCCGAAACGATCGATGGATGCAGGATTAAAATACCGCTTGAGCTTTGCCCGAATTAATTCCAAAGTTCTCGTCCCTTCGTTTCGAGATATTCCAGCTCAATAAAACACAGTATTTCGCCACACATTGCGACCCCCCACGAACCGCGTCTTAATCCCGTAGAACCTCTTGCCAAAGCTTAAATATATCGTTTCCATTATCATCGTAAGAAACAAAGAATTCCGTTTAATATTCTACAGAGTTGACTACCGAACAATAGCTACTTCGGAATTCTGTGATCCATTCATAAAAAAGAGATGCCAGTTATATTACATTCCAGCAAATGCCACAATTCCATATCCAATTATCACATTTTATAGGAACCATATCTCCAGCGAAACAGATTAAGCTAATTTATGTTACCGAACTATGTCCATGGTAATTCCGCTATACCCTAGAAAGTTCTTTACAGTTTTGGTAGTAGAGCGATGTGCTTGTGAATGTATTACAAGGGATAAACAAAGATTGGAACTCAGTCGAGTACCTTCCATAGAAATAACGATAGAGTAGAGAAAGATTAGCAACGTCCGTTCTGCGAAAAAGGAACTGGCGAGAAGAAGAAATTTTCAACTACTAGATTGCGAAGTTCAATTTGGAATCTGTCCTTTAGGATGAATTATAAAACACACACGTAATCTGATAGAATATGGAAAGCACTCACCAGAAGGTGTTTTCAATGTTGAACGGAAAAGGAAATTGAAGTTGGGGATATTAGGCGCCGCCATTAATTCTTATGACAAAATTGTAAACACATTATAACTCATTTTGTTAATGTGATGTTATTTTAATTGGATGTAAATGATTTCCATCCTTTTTGACTCTGTTGATACATAGATATTTTCTAAGAATGTTAATATTGCTCGTTGAAAGCTTTCCAATAAATTATATGGTGATTCTGGTGTCCATTACGAATGTGCTTTGCATCTAGGATTGACACCTTGACGTGGTGATGGATCTTGCGTGTTTTAACGACTACAGAGCAATGCCGTCGGAGACACACACCTCTGGTAAGGCGGTAAGTTCTCAGGCGAGGAGCAAAACGAAGATCGATCCAACCTCCATAATGCCAACACTGTTCCCAGGTTGAAGAGTCTAACGAAGTCAACGGTCGGCTGAGAAGACAAGACCTGCAACTTACTCATCTGCTACGGTCGTCTAAGATCTCCTTGCCATTGGATATAGCACATGGATTTGTAAAGGAAGGTGTGTATTATTTACTCCTCTCCAGGAGTTAGGCACAAGGCCAATTTTATCCTACTCCCACAAGTAAGATGTGACCCAATGTCGGGTCGGAAAGTGGGGGTTGAAAAGCCAGCGCCCGAGAGGTGAGCACTCTGACCATTAAAAGTTGCCTGGGCAGCCCCGTCGGCATTCCCCGGTAGGGGCGCCTCATGCAGTAAGCAATAAACTTACTCTTCCCCAAAGAGGGGAGGCAAAGCCTGGGAGGGTGGACCTCCTAGAACTGCACAGGACAATCCCATAGGACAAGACAATACAAGTCTATGGGGTGTAGTATCTATCGGAACAGATACTACACTTTGATCTTAGCCAAAAGGCCGGTATTTAACGCCTACCCACAATAGGAGTATGTGACACAAGGTCGGAAAGTGGGATTTGAAAAGCCAGCGCCTGAGAAGGTGAGCGCTCTGGCCATTAAAAATTGCCTGGGCAGCCCTGTCGGCATTCCCCGGTAGGGGCGCCTCAGACAGTAAGCAATTAACTTACTCCTCCCCAAAGAGGGGAGGTAAAGCCTGGGAGGGTGGACCTCCTAGAACTGCACAGGACAGATCAGACCCATAGACCGACGGAAATCAAGACCCGAAGGCCAAGACAATACCGATCTATGAAGTGCAGCATCCATCGGAACAGATACTACACTTTGATCTTAGCCAAAAGGCGTTATTTAACACCCACCCACAATGGGAGTATGTGACACAAGGTCGGAAAGTGGGATTTGAAAAGCCAGCGCTCGAGAAGGTGAGCGCTATGGCCATTAAAAATTGCCTGGGCAGCCCCGTCGGCATTCCCCGGTAGGGGCGCCTCAGACAGTAAGCAATTAACTTACTCCTCCCCAAAGAGGGGAGGCGAAGCCTGGGAGGGTGGACCTCCTAGAACTGCACAGGACAGACCCATAGACCGGCGTAAATCAAGCCCCGAAGGGCAAGACAATACCGATCTATGAAGTGCAGTATCCATCGGAACAGATACTACACTTTGATCTTAGCCAAAAGGCCAAGGATCCATAGTGTACAGTTAAACAAAATGAAACACTGGTCTGTAACCAGAACACGACCGCCATCCTCACCGATGAGGGGCAGCCATTGATTGATTGCTTAACCAACGTGCTGGATTATAGAACTTGACTTCGATAGATGTTACACCCGTGAGTATGTTAGTAAAAAAATATAAGATCATTTCAATTCATTGTTATTTATAGAAATATCATTTTTACGTCGGCAACTGAACATGTAGACTAAATTAGTCTCATATTGAACATTTGTAGAAGTAAAAATATTCTTTAAACTTGTGTTTTGCATAATAAACTTGAAGAATACCCGTCCTGGGACGAGTAAAAGTAATTCCCTGAACAGAACAGTTTTGCACCACTTTTATGTCTCTTTACAAAGATTGATATTGAAATATAATGATGCTAAACCTTATACCTAGAATCCATTTCTAATTGGGATAAACATTCATTATATTACTTTAATTCAAGAACAAGTCTGAAATTAAAACTTTATGAGTCTTAAAAAAATGAAATTCAGAAAATATTGCCCCATTTGTGCCTAATGACTATGGACCAACATCAATTCAAATATAATATATTTGAATAGGATGTGTGCCTATATGATGCCCCCTCGCTCGCTCGCTCGCTCGCTCGCTCTCTCTCTCTCTCTCTCTCTCTCTCTCTCTATATATATATATATATATATAGAGAGAGAGAGTAATAATAAAGAGATAAATATAGAGAGAGATAGATATATAAAGAGCGAGAGAGAGCGAGACAGAGACAGAGAGAGAGAGAGAGAGAGAGAGAGAGAGAGAGAGAGAGAAAGAAAGAGAGTTGTCTTTGCTCCAGAATTAATATTAAATCAGATACGGCATAACTCGTATCCGTCATTTTATTTATTTTTTAAGTCCATTGCAAATTTTTAAATAACGTTTCTTTTGCTTTAGAAATTTATTCTGATTTATATAAATATAATTTCTGTCGGCAAATAAACTCGTAAACTCAATTTGTTTTATATTGAAGATTCATAGGAGTGAAATTATTCTGTAAATTTGAAATATTTTGTGTTGTTTTATAATAAACTTGAAGAATAACACATTTCTACGAGAACATCTTTCAGTGGACTCTTTGTCTCGATAATATAATAAAGGGGAATTACGGATAAAAGCGTGGTAAAAAACACAAAATGAATTAGCGAAGGAGGTTTAAAAATTAGGTAAGTATCTCAACGTACACCCTCTAAATATGGGTGTGTTCCTTCTGTTTAAACAGGGCGGTTGACGCAAAGTAATGGACACCGCTTCGAAAATCTTGAGATTGTTTCTTCAACAAGCCCCATGCAAAACAGAAAACGCCGCAGCGGGTACCCTTTCGTGCACATTTGGCACTTCAATAAATGGTAAAAACTTGCCGACTCATGGGCTTTTTAGCGCCCAAACATCGGCCATTGTCTGTGCCTACGTATCGAACTTGGGGTATATTAGGAAATTATTACATCTAAACGTTGGATATTACGCCCCACATTATAGTCAGCCTTGCACTGGCCACGAAAATAATGAACGACAAGATTATATTGAATGATGGAAGCAGAATCCTTCCAGAAAGAGGGCAAAGCACTAATGGAGTCTAAACAGCGTTGGCATGGGAAGTGACGGTGGTTAAGTGGATATCGACACGGACTGAAGACCTGGGTGTTCCAAGTTCGAATCCAGTATCACTTTCACTTAGGTTGTTGGCAACCTTCTCGTGGTCCTTCCCGTAAGTACCCGATGTCTTTTCGGAGACTGGAAAAATATCGGGTAACTAATGCCAACACCAGAATCATCTGATTCACACGAAAGAAGAAGAAGAAGCGTTGGCATATTGGTTGACAGAAAGCAATGAGAGGCGGCTGAAGCGATTTTCTGTGACAACTCTTTACTCGCTGTGCCAATTCATGTCAGTTTCATAGAAACAGGGCATTTGTGGGGCCAAAATATTGTTCACCTTTGAACGAGACGATTTTGTTTTTATTCACCTAACAATCGTGTGTAAAAGTAGAATTTCAGTTATTCTTTGACGCTCTACATCCGCCTTGGAACCAGAGAAAATCAACAAAACCCGATGCAGTAATGTTTTAATCAGATTGATGTGTCTTTTGTACATTTAATGCAAGAATGAATACCAGCTGATATACTCGCCTGTAAACGTAGGATTTCTCTGTAACACTGATCCGATCATTCCATCAAAAAGGTGTAAGAGAGATAACGAATTATTAACTTCCCCCTTTCATTGTAAACCTCAACGCAGCGTGAAGTAGGTTTAACTTCCGGAAAAAAACTTATTTGTTTCTATAATGACGCTAAGGCAATTTCATATTCGTACATATCAAGCGTTCTGTAAACTATTTTTGTACAATTATTTGAGAACAAGTTGCTATCTTATATATAAAGTAGAGACGTTTTTTCCCCTCTACCTTCGCGTCGAATAGGAAAATAAACTCGAACTCAATAGGTTACTACAATCACTACAACATCAACCTTATTCGCTCCAGCGTGTTCTTAGCAAACTCTAGACTCTTACATCCACCTCGGGCAAATTATTACTTTCGTTCCACCATCATTCACTCTCCCCAAAACAGACACCATACAGGTAGTAGCAAGAACATTTCTCTCTAACATTTTACTCCTCCCACGCTACCAGTCTACACCGGGAACAACAACACAACGGATACTTTCACACATTTTACACCTTATTATTTACGTTAAGTATGCCTTCACCTCACCACACAGTAGCATACGTTGCACAGAAAATATAACAGACGCTCCCTTCAATAGATCTGACTACGTCACTTCCGCCAAATAATATTACGCAATCGTCTACTCTCAGCCTCATCTAGCTACTTCAGTTCACGAAACGCCTGCCAGATTCACTACGCTTAAACACTTATACAGATTCCCCTTACCGATCTAACTTTTCGTCAGGTAATACACCGTTCCTGTTATGCTATTTCCGTTATACATTTATCTACTTCAGTTCAAATCATTTCTGCTACAATTTGGCCTTTTGGCTAAGATCAAAGTGTAGTATCTGTTCCGATGGATACTGCACCCCATAGACTGGTATTGTCTTGGCCTTCGGGGCTTGATTTACGCCGGTCTATGGGTCTGTCCTGTGCAGTTCTAGGAGGTCCACCCTCCCAGGCTTCGCCTCCCCTCTTTGGGGAGGAGTAAGTTTATTGTTTACTGCCTGAGGCGCCCCTACCGGGGAATTCCGACGGGGTTGCCCAGACAATTTTTAAACCCCACTTTCCCGACCCGACCTTGGGTCACGTCTTACTTGTGGGAGTAAGATAAAAACTGGCCTTGTGCCTAACTCCTGGAGAGGAGTAAATCAATACAATACTAACTTAATATGTTCAGAAAAAAAACGGTTACAGATTAAGCGATTGACATTCTATTATTCTTCCTTCGTAGCATTTTCAAGTTAGCGAATAACAGATTAAATTAAACTGAACACAATGACAATCGCAAACACTACAATTTATTCACCTTCATTGTAATAATAAATACATTAGTACAGTTCTGACATAAAGTACACTATTTCTTCCTTCTACATAATTTGAACCTAACGGTTCCCTACATTATTCGATTTAATATGTAATACTTTACTCTTCACACGCCACAGTCATATCAGTTAACGTTAGTAACAAGTTGAGAAATACTTGTAGTGGCACATTACGAACTGCAGCCAGTTATAGATATAACTACAGTATAATTTATTTTGCACAAAGAATACACATCAAACATATTATATTATAATACATACTAAACAATATTCCAAATAACTTTTATATTTCGTAAGGGGGGATACTTCAGTTTGCACTTACTTTTCAATTTTTTTCATTATTTTACATAACGGACACCGATTACATAATAAAAAAATATAAAATATCAAATCTAAACTCAAGAATCATTTTATACCAATAATAATACTTTTCACTTATTCTAAAAACAAACAAATATGTGACGTCTACACTATTTGAACCGAACTGTTTTTTTTCGTTTATAAACTAAGAAAATACTTTTAAAAAATGGGATTTCAATTATCGACTATGAGAAACAAATATTCAAAAAACTAGATCCTTGCATTTTATTGTAATAAATAAGGATACTTCTGCGTTTCAAACTTCACTTGGACTTAATAATTGAAGAATTTCCATTCATTCCACCGAGTCAACCGAAAGTGCCAGACTGACTGTTTCATTTTAACTTATAAATTTTCGTTTTAAACGATCAATATTGACTATTCTGATAGAATTTTAATTAATACAATAACAAAAATACATTTTCATTATTTTTATAAGTTACTAAATAACAAAAAAAACATTGTTGACATCGATTAACTTCGTGGTGAAGAATTCCCTCGACGTTAACTATTTGAGACAAGTAACAAAACAAACAAACCGATTAGATACATTTTTCTTAAGAAAGATAACAAAACACCGCGCTTACAGATTAGACGAATATAATTCCCTTATTCTTCTTTCATAACACTTCCCAGTAATCGAATAACGGATTGGCACAATTGTTTCATTACTCACAGAACTTAGGAGCAAACTATGTGCATACTGAATGGCTAACGGAGAGAGCAATTCTAGCTCCTAAAAATGACATGGTGCATGTCATCAATCAACAACTACTTGATGAAATTCCAGGTGATGAACAAACTTTCACTTCTATGGATTATATTCTCGATGACGACCAGGCTGTACAATACCCTACAGAATTTTAAAATTCATTAGAATTGCCTGGTATGCCAACACACAGCTGAAAGCTGGATGCCCAATTATGTTACTCCGGAATCTGGATGCTACAAGGCTATGTAAGTGAACGAGACTGTGTGTTATACACATGCAACCTCATGTGATAGAAGCTGTAATACTAACTGGTGTGGCAAGAGGCAAACTGACATTCCTTCCCAGAATACCCATTATTCCGTCGGATTCTGCAATAAAATTTAAAAGGCTTCAGTTCCCAGTTAAATTGTGTTTTGCCATGACGATTAACAAGTCCCAAGGACAATCATTGGCAGTGGTGGGTCTAAACTTGACTTCACCTTGCTTTAGCCATGGGCAGTTTTATGTAGGATGTTCACGAGCTTTGAAGGAATAACTTTTACCACTATAAAGGAAACATCTGTTGGAACAAACACAAGAACGCTAGGGCACAGCTCCATGTTAAATCCTATTTTAATTACCTACATTACTTCCAGTGAAATGATTTATTTTCTGAATCTATTTATTTAACTTAAAAATTAAAAGCAGGCTGTTATATTTCCCCGGGCAACGCCGGGACACGGGTCCTGCTAGTTTAACATATAGCTGAAGATAAACTATTTTGTCCGTGCATGAGTTCATTATCGAAATATATATTTGATAGGATTATAATTTCACTTAATGTAATATTGAGATTAGAAGGCACACACTGAAGAGTGAGAAAACTAGTAAAAAGGGAACAAGATTGCAGTAACATAAATATATATGAAGCTCTAATATGACCCCATATAGAGTATTGCATTTAAGCACCGTCCATGTTAACGAATCCTTTAGTGATCAGTTTGACGTAAACGTTGGTGTCCATCAGGTTTGCTATTTTCTTTCTATTCTAATCCAAATTTTATAGTCACATGCGAAGAAAACTAGATCGTTTATAAAACTCGCTGATGACAGTTATTAACTCCACGTGAAAGGTTAACACATTAAAATGCATTAAATGCTGATGGTGACTGTTTAGTGCCTTTTGGCTAAGGGCAAAGTGTAGTATGTGTTCTGATACTACACCTTGTTGTCTATGCCATCGGTTATTAAATACAACAAAAGCGGAAATAGTACAATGACTTTCGAACCGTTGACACCAAATTCGGGGCTGAAACTCGACAAAAATTTTGAACTCCCCATTATAGAGGTCGATTTGAGAATTGTAATAATTTGTTTTAATATAAAAAGCAATAGCTTATAAATAAATAAGTTTTATAAAGCGTACATAAATAAAAAGGTTAAATGAAGCGTATGATAAAAGAACAACAGATTCATGCACAAACAAAAAATGCTCTAATTTGTATTTTAAATTAAATATTTTACAGTATTTAATTTTTTATTAACTTGTATTAGATTTATTTGGAACAGTATCGATATTACAATTAAAAAAAACATCAGTAAAGTTTGTTTCTTCACATATTTTGTTCAAGACGCGGTTGTGATTTTAACAACTTATTCTTTATTGCAGAATTCATGATTATTCATATTTATTTTAATTTATTTCCTTAAACAACCGCAACATTTTGTATAAAAAAATATTTTGTGTGGTAATTCTTCGTGGTAATTTGCAACTTCCGCAACAATATTTTTTTACTTCGTCCCATGAGGGTAAATAGTTTCTGTTTTCCACTCCATATATAATACAAATTATTAATTCTCATCTCGCAAATTCCGAAACACAAAATTGATTAAATTAGAAACCTACACTTATGAGGGAATTTTCCGAAAATTAACGTTTAGAGTCAACGATGAATGGCACAAGATTTGCCCTCACATTCTCAAAGTGGTTAAAGAGTAGTGAAATTAACACCAAAAGTGTTCAAATCAGTGTAGAAAAAAGTAGATGGTTGTAAAAGTTTTGTAATAAATCTAATTATTTAATACATTTTAGTAATGTACAAAATGTATGTTTTCCAGACTGACAATAAGGATGAAAAGTTATTTTTTTTGTTAAGTTTTCATTTTCAAATCTCCACGAGAGATGTTCAAATTAAAATGGGGGTTTATAAATCAAATGTTTTCCACACAATTCAAGTCGAGCAACATACCTGATTTCTTGTCTCATTTATAACAAAAAATAAATGACTTCTTTCAATCTTTAAAATTCTATCACTGTTACAGCTTAATCAATGAGGCCAAATGCAGCATATTGGAGCTGTCAATTGTGATTTGTTGGGGGGGGGTGGAGGGAGATGATGATTCGGGGGTATTTCTTATTGGGGGGAGCATATTTTCAATTGTTAATTCTTATTATCTTTAATTTGTTTTAGTTTAATACAATAAAATGACAACCTTTCCTGGTTTAAATATTAGCATTTCTAAGTTTTCTAACTAATTTATTGACCAAATGTTGAGAAAACAAGTTTGTTTTCGATGTATTTATGCAGACAATCTTTGATGCCATTTCCATAAATAACGGTGAAAGCAAGAGATCTAACTATTTATATCAGTATTTATTATACCAACATACAATCTTCGATGCATAAGTAATATGATATTAAAAAAAGTGAACAATCGACCTACCTTCCTACTCTCTCAATGTTACACTATATACGAGGCCTGTCTAAAAAGTATCCGACCTTAAGCCAGAAAATATTTCAAATACCTGTCGAGGTTGGGACCCTAATCCCCATTCAAAGTAAGCCCCTTGTGCTTGCACACACTTAGCTCACCTATCCATCTACTGCCGGAAACACCTCTGGAAGTCTTCTTTTGGAATGGTGTTCATCTCCGCCGTCGCGTTCAGCATTATCTCTTCTCTAGTCTCAAAACGAGTACCTTTCAGTGGCGTCTTCAATTTTCGAAACAACCAGAAGTCGCAAGGAGCCAAGTCTGGAGAGTAGGGAGGTTGTCGAACGACTGGAATTCCATGTTTGGCCAAGAAATGTTGGATCAATTGGGATAAATGTGCGGGGACGTTGTCATAATGCAATTGCCAGTTTTTCGCCGTCCACGTGTCTGGTCTTTTCTGGAAACGCCGGAGAACATCTTGATAGTACTCCTTTCTCACTGTTTGTCCTTCCGGTGCGTATTCGTGATGCACAATTCAACAGATATCAAAAAAGACAGTCAACATCACCTTGATTTTGCTTCGAACCTGTCGCACGTTTTTTGGCCTTGGAGATTCGTAATGCTTTCATTGCGGCGGCCGTCTTTTTGTTTCTGGGTCGTACCCGCACACCCATGACTCATCTCCAGTTATCACGGTGCTCAAAAACTCATGATCAGTGTAGGCGGTTTCCAGAAGGTTCCTGTGTAATTTGAAAACAAAGGTCCTTTTGTTCCTTCGACAACAACTTGGGCACAAATATCGCAGCCACTTTGTGCATGTTCAAATCATCACGCAAAATTGCATGTGTGGAATTATTACTCACTTCGACCTCTTTGGCGATCTCCTGCACGGTCGAACGACGATCTTCCATATCAAATGTCGCACCCTCTCAACAACAGCTGCACTCTGAACAGTTAGGGACCTGCCAGAACGCTGGTCACTCTCCGCTGATGTACGGCCATTTTTGAATTGGTTGAACCACTCCTTAATTTGTGTTACACCCGTCGCATCTTTTCCAAACACCTGCTGAATCTTACGAATTATTTTGCTTTGAGCATCATCAAGCTTTTGACAACATTTGATGCAATACCTTTGCTCAACACGTTCAGTCATCTTGAGAGAATCGGTAATCCGATAAACACGTTGTGTAGCACCCCACTCAACCACCGACAGGCAGCGACTAACGCGTAGGAAGGCAGTGATAAAATTCACACATGCGCATGAAGGTGTTTTCCTTCACTGTGTAGAGTGGCGTCGTACGGGAGAAATAAAGGTAAGATACCTTTTAGATAGGCCTCGTATATATATATATATATATATATATATATATATATATATAAAGTTCAGAAAAAAAACTCACTTGGTGTTGAGTATTATAATGTCCAAATTCATATATAGTTATCAAAGTAAAGTGTTTTCCTTTAGAATTCCATCCCTGCTACTTGTTTCTCCGATTGAACCAACATGCCGAAATTTAAATGTAATGTGAAGAAACATCTCACTGCACAAATCCCCACTCAGGATGCTCCTAATAAACCTTACGTCTCAATGACAGTGTGCTTTGTTCGTGGTGAATATTAGAAAATAAAGTTTACATCCACGGGGTAATTTGCAGTTAATCGTTACTATGTTTACATAAAGGTGTTCAATAATAAATAGAGCCGTTTATTTGGTATAAAACTTTATTTGCCCACATATTTGCATATAGATATATTGGTCAAAGCTATGAATAAGCTAGACCTCCTCAGGCCGAACTCTTTTCAATGAGGACCAACAAATAAAAATGTCTGAAAATGTGTAGCCAAATAATGTTTGTATGTTTTATCCCATATATATATATATATATATATATATATATATATATATATATATATATATATGAGAGAGAGAGAGAGAGAGAGAGAGTTAGCATCTACATACGTATTATTCCGCTATATCACAGCTCGTTAGTGTGGCTAGACAAGCACATGCTTCAATTGTTTTTTCGACAGTCAGAGATTATAACCGCTACTCAAACAGAACAATCCACGAAGAAGTGACATCTTCATATAAACATTATCAACTGCCGACGCGTGCTCTATTTATTTTTACGAAGAGATTTGCATTATCGCTTATTGTAGCTAGCGATTTCACAAACTACGAAGGCTTGTGGGCATATCTAGTCATCCACAGGCAGATTTTTTTCGATGTATCACAACTCTTCAATGTGGCAAGACAGGCACGTGCTTCAACCTGAAATCGGAACTCGACAATCTTTTCAGCCGTCGAAGATTCTAGCCATAGAGCCATCGGCAAAAGCCACGACGAAGTGAAATCTTAATGTGAACATGAAGTGGGAAAGTGAAAGTGAAATCTTGAACATTATACACCGCCGAAGAGTGCTGCATTCATTTGTATGAAAAGTTTGGAGTATTGCTATATAAATCCTGCTAACTATACCGATTTAAGATATTTTATTCATGTGTCCTATCACATCTAAATGTGTTCACATCAGTGTATACACCTATCCTCATCCACCCATCCATCACCCCTACATGCGCCCCTGTTTGTTAATGCTCGCGTATGGATATAGTTAAATCTTATATTTTTCACTTATTCTATTTGAATTCTCGTCTTCTCTTTCAAACGTTCGTTTATTTCAACTCGACTAAGGTCATTATCCATTTAAAAAAAAAGACTATTCTGAATTTCACTATATAATAAGTCGTGTACTCTGTGTTCAAAAACGTTTTCCTTTTTTGTTATTTTACGAATTTTGTGACGAAATGCAATCATTTTCAGTTCACCTTTCAAATGCACCGCAAAACACGAATTGGATCCGAGAGAAAATTCGAAATAATGCGATGCTCGGTGACCGCGCCACGAAAGCAGCGTCGAACGTGAATTTTATTGCTCCTTGCCAACTGCACAAGCCTCGAGGTTATTAAATCAATATGCCGTCATAGATTGGCATGCAATCGAGAGCGTTAGGATGAACAAACGGATGGGAAATTGTTATCATCATTCATACTAAACCACTTCTGACCCGTTGGGTCAGTATATCTTATATCTATTACTAATAGAGATTATGGTATCTGTCTGTCTGAAACCGAAACTATACTATATCTTCTATTAATGTACTATATTTCAATTTTCATTTCAGGGGAGACGGTAGTGTAGTACCTGTTTTGTTATGAGACTACCATTTCAGGCATAACCTCTCCCTTTAGGGGAGTAGAATATATGTTCGTTCGTCATATGACCATCCTCGCAGACACTATCTCATCTTTTAAGGGGGTAGTGTAGTAATTTTTCTTTTGTCTTGAGACAATCCTCCCAGGCATTACTCCCCCTTTTTGTGTGTGGGTGTTTGTACTATATGCTCGTTCGTCATGAGACCATCCTTTCAGGCATTAACTCTTTCGTCTTTAGGGGGAAATAGTGTAGTATCTGTTCTGTTGTCATTATCACTTCTGTTTTGTAGGGGTTGTGTAATATATGTTCTGTAGTCATAAAACCATCCTCCCAGGCATTAACTCCTCCCTTATGGGTTGGGTAGTGTAGTATATGTTTATTTGTCATTACATCATTTTTCCAGGCATTAACTCATACATTTTTAGGAGGAATCGTGTAGCATCTGTTCTGATTTCATGATACCATACCCCCAGGCATTACCTCCTTTTTGGGGAGAGGGTTAGTGTAGTATCTGTTCTGTGGTCATGAAACCATCTTCCCAGGTATTATCTCCTGCTTTTTTTTGGGTGATGATGGTGGTGATGTGGTTGTGTAGCATTTGTTATGTTGTCATGAGAGCATCCTGCAAGGCATTACTCCTTACCAAGGGGGGGGAGGAGGCGTACTTCAACAAGTCATGGCCACAATTGGCTGTTCATTAGCAAACTCAACACTTACATTATATATACAAGAAAATAAATGCAACCGGACGGAGAGATAGTTTATATAATATACTAAAACTTTGTGGATCTTGTTTGTTATCTTGTCTCGCAACGTTCACATTTGATGGCCTCACAAAAGGATGACGTCACAAAAAGATTACATCACAAATGAATGACATCATAAGGGGGCCGGGTTCCCTTTGACATCCGAAATGGCTAACGCCACAAAGCGTCTAGTACATTATTTGGAAATTCTGAAATGTTTTCATAAATATTTGGAAATGCTAAGTAACAGCTGCTTCTGATGCATAGAATGTTAACATTCTGAGAACGTGTATGATGCAGTTGTAAAAGACAAATAGTAGCATTTTGTGACATCATCCATTCTCCAGTATATATATATATATATATATATATATATATATATATATATATATATATATATATATATATATTTCTTGATGATGATCATTCGTTTTTGTCCGTTTCCTTTCTCTTTCCCTCACTTTCGGTTTCCCACTCTCTTGGTATCTCTTTCCACTCTTTCCCCTTCCTACTCTCTCTCTCTCTCTCTCCCTCTCTCTATCTCAGTTTCACTATATCTCTTCCCCTTCCTTCTATAACCTCTTTCCTTTCTTTCACCTCTTTATTATCTCTAATCTCTTTCGGTTTATACTATTTATTTAATTTATCTCCTCCCACTACTTCGTTTATTATTCTGTCATTTATTTACGCCATCCCCCTTTTGTGACGTCATCCAGTGTGCACAGTGACAAAATGGAATTATGGCAAAGTCCACGTGAATATACTAGATTTTCAGATTACGCAGGAATGCGTCTTAAGAATTGAAATTCAAGAAATCTTGCTTAATTAGTGCCTAATGTATATGGATCAAATTCAATGCAGATCTCATGCATTTGAATTTTTAAATGGGATGTTCTGATCATATTATGTCCTCTAAACACCATTTTAAATACTCCAAATAAACTGTAACTTGGATAATATTTATTAATTGATATTTAATATCTACTAAGTTACATTTCACAAAAATGATCAGTTAATTAGTTTAGGAGTAAATTCTATACATGCAAATATATAAACATAAATATACCTTTATATATATATATATATATATATATATATATATATATATATATATATATATGGACAATGAAAAAATGAAATAAAAAACTATATATTTATGTATTCATCAATGTTTTGTCTTTATTGTGAGACTTCCTCAAGATGAGAAAAAATGCATTAAAAATAATCATGCAATCATCAATTTTGATTTGCCCGAGAGAGGCGATCCTCGGCTGGACTATGATCGAAAAAATCAAAAATTGAGAAAGACAATTTCCCTGCGTGTCAGCAACAGCAGTTCAATAGAGTGTTTAGGAGGAGGGAAGGGATAAGTTAGTTGAATATGAATTTATTATCTTTAGTCTCGAAAGAAAGTTATCGTCTGAGGCATCGTGTTATAACGAGCGTAGGGGCCGATGGTAGGTTGAGGGCAGAAGTCTGAACTCATTGCCCCGTTTTGAATTAAAAAAGGAAGGGGGAAGGAAAAATAAATTTCTCTGTGAATGTAATTGCGTGAAAAATGCAAATTCTGATGAAAACCGAAAATGTGGCAAACAGAGAGAAGAAATAAATAAAATCTATTAGTTTATTTATTTATGTGTGATTGTATTTATTTATTCCTGTTTATTTAATTATTTGTGTATCATTAATAATCAATAAATATTCAATTATTTATGAGCACATGAGTATATGCATATACAATATGTATATATATGTAAAAAATGGATGGAAATAATATCTACTAGTTTATTTATTCCTATTTAGTTAATAATTTGTGTGATTGATCTATAATTATTGTTGTGATTTAGTCAAAAATTTGTTGTGATTGATGAATGATTATTAAATTATTCATGAGCATATAAGTATGTACATATGCAATATGTATATACACATGTCTAAGAAATAGAGATGGAAATAATATATATTTGTTTATTTATTAATGCGTGAATGTATGTATTTATTCCTATATATTTAATTATTTGTGCATTATTAATAATTTAATAATCATCAAATTAATTATTAGCATAAAAGTATATGCATATACAATATGTATATATATATGTGTAAGAGAGAGAGAGAGAGAGAGATGGAAATAATATCTACTAGCTTATTTGTTTGTGCTTTAATGTATTTATAACTATTTATTTAATTACTTGTGTATATTCATTAATTAATAATTATTAAAATATTTATGAGCATATAAGTATAACGCAAAGTGATTTGCAACAGTTATCGAAAGAAGCGGGTAGTGCTGTACATCTGGGGTCACCTTTTGTCACTCGAACCCAGGGAACATAACTTGTAATTGCCAAGTGAGAATCACTTTTCATAACTCGTCTGAAATCTCTTAGTAAATAATAAAAGAAATAAAAAAAATCCAGACATGGCTGAGTTGGGAAGGTTGTCGATTCGGAGGTATTTTATTTATCTCCTCTCTAGGAAGTTAGACGCAAGGTCAAGTGTGATTTTGAAAAGCCAGCACACTAAGATTAGCGCGTTTTTGCCTAGAAAAAATGCCTTAGCAGCCCCATAGGTATTTCTCGGTTGGGGCGCCCCAGGATATTAGCAATAAGCTAACCCCTTCTCAAAGAGAAGGTAAAGCCTAGGTGAGTGTATCTCCTAAAGCTGTCAGACTGATACGAACAACGCCTACTCAAGCTGTGCTATGTAAGTAAGCACCATTCAAAATAGTGTTATATAAAGTAGACATCTCTAGGACTCGAAAGTATGCAAACAAAAACAGGAGTCAGTATTGGAAAATGAAAAGAAATGACCAACTCGGGGATATGGAAATACAAACGGACAAACCGATGTGCTGACAAAAGGCCACGCAAAATGAGGCAAATGTTAGCCTATTCCGCCACAGACCGATAGACAAAGCCTGTCATAAAGATGCAACGACGCGTCTACACAACACTTACCTAAACACATTATATATGTTCCGGTATATGTTCCGGTAACGATTGAATACAACCCTAAATATCTTCACGTTTAGCAATGGACATCTCAAACCTGACAGACCAACTGAAAGAAGATTGCCCCCCCTTTTTTATATGAAATATGATTAGCATTATTTTGATTATTCGGACTACTCTTCTCATCTTGGATATTATTATTACAACGTTTCAGCCGAGGTAACCCCCAACCTTCTTCAGATGCGTCTGGTTGAACTCGGGAATCTTCATGTTGAACTCGGGTATCTCTACGGAATTTTGAACTGAACCCTTTATATAATCCACGAGGGAAGCTTTCCCTCGTTCTGGTAACCTTGACCTGGTAGAAGTCTGACGGTGTTCGTAATTGTATTCTTACTATAGCCTGTACTCAGGATTGATCCTTCAACCCCCAGAAAACTGTCACTTCGAACTGATAATAACTTAGTACTTTTATCCGTTGCGTCACGGGTGCTTACAGCGACCGAGAATTAGACCTAAGATGAGAACAGTAGTCCGAATAATCCAAATGATGCAAATTTTCAATCCTCATCTATAAAATTGCGAAAGAAAATATGATTTGTCTTAAACCTCATCAATCTAATAGCGTATAAAATGTTATCTATGACGGCCCAATTCATAATAATGTTATATTAAGTGGACATATCTATGAACAAATCAGGAATGTTCTATTGAAACTGATTTATTAGTTTATCTACAAATACAGTTTGTGAAGTTGGGAAGGCAATTGCTTTCATTCTTTATTGAATTAACGTCATCCAGAATTTAAAAAAAACATATGAGTTTAAATAATGCCTGTCAAAAACGCTATGTGTCTACGATAAAAAAGGGAATTCCTATGAATTGATTATTCGGAGCACTATTCTACATCTTGGTTGTTATTCTCATGATGTGTCGGTGGATGTAACCTTTGAATTTCTTCAAATGCAAATTTACTAACTTGGTGACGTTCTTGTCGCATTTGGGATAATTTATCTCGAAATCGGCAGCCGTTTTGGAATAGTCATGTTATTTAATTTGTCATAAAGTCTCATTACAAACTTTACTTTAGCAAGAACTAACAGATGATCAGTGCAAAGCACTGTACCATAAATAAAACAAAGTTGCTTCGAATTTCGTCTTTTAGTGAAGCATTGTATTTGCAATAAATCAATTTAGCTCCTCACACATCCATAATAATCCATAACTGGTAGATTACCAACTGCAGGCTTTCGCAGTCTCATGATCTTTACCAACTTTTACATTAGAACAATCTAGAATAACGATCTTATCTACTCGGCCGATAATTCAGACACACTCATTGAGAGATAAATAAAATAATGATTTCTTATATTCGAAGAAACGCATATTACTAGGATACATATTGACAATAGTAACAAACCGTTTTCTTTTCAAAGGAACTTTCATTGATAGACGCGTTTTGATTAAAAAAAAGTAATTACGCGTTTTTTCGAAGCTTCTAAAATACTTAAAATGTTAACACAGGCGTTGTGTCTGTGTTAACACACCCTGACTTCACATACATATACGTATATATATATATATATATATATATATATATATATATATATATATATATATATCTGTGTGTGTGTGTGTGTGAATTTTCCAGCGGTAAGTCGGCTTATACAACTTTTGAGTCTGTAATATGCGGATTTAGTTACTATCCTTCAGATTTAAACTGCATTATTTCGTTTATAAATTACTAAAAGCTATTTTAAATGTATATATATATATACATATATATATATATATATATATATATATATATATATATATATATATATATATATATATATATATATATATATATATAGCATAATATGAAATGAAATAATAAAATAAGATGCGAATCAAATTTTATTAGAATTCCAAATTCAGGCAACGTATCTTAAAGTCCTTAACTCATGAGTTTTCAAAGATAATTCTTCTAATCAGAGGACCATTACCGCAGTGACATCACTGCAGGTTATAGAATTACACTTTGAAAATATATAAAACACTATATAAAAATACATAAAAGTATATAACACATCAAATATATCAGCCCAAAACATACTTTTTTGTTAAAGCTATACAATCCATCCAAGTCATACAATTTAAAACATTCGGGAAAGACATCCAAGAGGTTGATTAAAAATTGATCCAGGTAGTGAGTGACAGTCCAAAAACGAAACAATTATCCAGTCGGGAAATGCGTCCGCAATCGATGCAGTAAATGACAATGAAAAATGTATCCAAGGTTTATGTAAATTAGTAAAACGATAAAGGAACCAAATCATATAAAAAGTTCAGTAAACTCACTTTGTGTTGAAATCATGATGTTCAAAATTCAGGGTTCTTATGATTTGCACAACCATAATTCGCTGATTAAATGAAACATCCGTAAATCAGATTCAAATAAAATAAAATCGACCTGTAGTATTCGGCCATTTCTTCTTCCGGGTCTGATAAAAATTATTCAAATAGAAGGAAGTTAAATTTGAAGGTAATCACTCTCCCGCAAGCCAAGTAAACAGAACCTGTTCTTGCCGATTAGAAGGCAATACTAAAGTCGCTGAATGCATACTTATTCAAACGACGTGACAGAACGGATGTTAAATGTCTAAGTTAACAAAGACAAAGCGTCATTATATATTGACAGATATGTTAAATCAATTTAATATATACCGGATGTAACTTGTCTGGGTCAAATCATAAGTCCAGGTCAACGGGAAAGGATGTGTAAATTTAGGTCAAAGCCTCTAATCACCCTCCCATCCAAAATAGCTACCTAATTGTCTTTTTTACAACTCTTTTAAAAACTCTAAATAACTCTAAATATTTTTACAACTTCTTTATTAGAAAAAATGTAATCTTAAATTAAACTTCTTAATTTGATAAAATTAAATCTTAAATTAAACTATTAAATTATTAAATTCTAATCACTTTAATAACTTCGTAATTATTAATTTCATAAATCTTCTAAATTATTTGATAGGGCTAGATCTGTGAAATTTGTTTTTATGTTTAAGGTAGGTATATATATATAATCCAAATAAAACATCCACAGAATTTCAACCGGGTTTATAAAAAGTGCTCAATATCAAATAGAGCTTTTATATATGATTATTTTTATTTGCACAGACATGTACAAAATCTGCGATTCAGGCATGTCGATGTTATCGATCAACAGCTATTATGAACTGATATCTCATCAGGCAGAGTTAGAATCCGATCTTAACCTTAGATCTTATTTAGATCATATTTCATTCTTTCCTAATATAATCTAAGGTTAAGATCGGATTCTAACTGCCTGATGAGATCTCAGTTTATAATAGCTTTTGATCGATAACATCGACATGCCAGTGTTTCAGATTTTGTATATGTCTGTGTAAATAAAAATAATCATATATATATATATATATATATATATATATTTTTATTTTTAAATACAGATTTTAATCAGACATGGACCAGTGGTTTCTGACAAGAAACGGGTTGAATTCCCGATTCCGTCGTCTTCAGCATAGTCTGAAATAGTAAATGATGGAAATTTCTTCAAAAAACATCTAACTGTTATGAAACGCTATGTACACAGAATTTTGAAATGGAGAGCCGACGATGGAATCTCATACATCCCAAACCAGAATATTCCACAGAACAACAACCGCAAAAGGAGGAGATCGATTATCTGGTTTTCGCCGCCCTTCTCCAGCAGAACAAAATCAAGAGTAGGTCATATTTTTCTCTCATTATTAAACAAACATTTCCCTCCAACAAACAGTTTACATAAGTTTTTCAATAAAAACACCATCAAGGTCAGCTACTCAACCATGCGGCCTATAAGGAGTTACATCACCAGAGAACAAAGCACGGCAGTCGACACCGGATGCTCATGCCAAAATAAAAATTCTTGCCCCCTCGAGGGAAATTTTAAAGTTGACTCAGTTGTATACAAAGCTGTGGTTACGAGTCAAACTGATAACAGTACAGATGTATACTACGGCATGACACAAGGTTCCTTTAAACAAAGGTATTATTCACACCTATATTCCTTTAGATACAAAGATCGCGCAAACACATCTTTGGCTAAACGAATTTGGGAACTAAAAAAAGGAGGAACACCCTTTTCTATGAATTGGAAAATCATAGAGAGAAAACCCATTTATTCACCTATATCTAATGTTTGCCATTTGTGTAATGCTGAGAAGTTCCATATTTTTAAGGCCATCATGAACCCAAACACCAGATGTTTAAATGTACGCGATGAGGTTTTTAAGGGCTGTATACATCGTAAACAAGCACTCCTTATCTATTGGATGGATCGAGTGACTTAAGCCTTCCTAGAACCCTACATACATTTTTCAGACACTTACACACTTCCACTGCAGACTTCTCGTTCTACGAACCTGATCACAACCCTTTTTTCTTTTCTCCATTTTTTACCTCTTTCTTATTTAAATTTTTAAATTTTTTATATTTTTTTATATTTTTATATTTTTTTTATATTTTTATATTTTTTTATATATATTTTTTTATATATATTTTTTTTATATATATATTTTTTATATATATATTTTTTTTATATATCTTTTTTATATATTTTTTTATATATTTTTATATTTTTAAATTTTTAATTTTTAAATTTTATTTCTCGAATCTTTATTTATTTATTTATATATATATTTATATATGAATTTTATTTATATATTGATTTTTATTTATATATTAATTATTGATTTTTTATTTTTTATTTATATTTATATATTGATGATTTTTTATTTACACATGCATGTGTTTGTGTGTGTGTGAGTGTGTATATAATATATATATATATATATGTATATATATATGTATATATGTATATATATGCATATATATATATGTACGTGTGTGTATGCGTATGTATGTGTGTATGTGTACATGTGTATATTTATTTTTTATTTTTCATTTATATATTTATTTATATATTGATGGATTATTTATGGTTATATATTGATTTTTTATTTTTTATTTATATATTGATTTTTTATTGATTTTTTTATTTATGTATTTGTATATATATTTTTTTATCTATATATATATATTTTTTATCTATATATGAATTTTGAATTTTTATATATTGATTTTTTATTTATATTTTGATTTTTGAATTTTTATATGATTTATATTTATTTATATATTGATTTATTTATATTTCGATTTTTATATTTACATTTATTTTTATTTTTATTTTTATTTTTATTTTCATTTATTTATATATAATTATATATTTATATTTATATTTTTATTTTTATTTATATTTTTATTTTTATTTTTATTTACATTTTGACTTTTGATTCTTTAATTACATATTATGATTATATTTATATATTGAATTTTTTTATTTATATATTGATTTTTTTATTTTATTTTAATATTTTTTCTATATAGAAATTTTTTATTTTTTATTTATATATTGATTTTTTTATTTATATATATTTTATTATTTATATAGATTTTTTATTTTTATTTGTTATCCATATATTGATTTATTTATATATTGATTTTTCATTTATATATTGATATTTTAATTATATATTGATTGATTTTTTATGTATATATTAATTTTTTATTTATGTATTTATATATTTATCTATATTTATATTTTTTATTTATATATTTATCTATATTTGTGTTTTTACTTTGAATTGAGAATTATTAATTGAAATGATCGAAATTCATAAAAGCATATATATATATTTTATATAATAATAAATAGTTACCTCCCCTTTTTTAGATAATGTTATTAATTAGAGTTGCGTACCTTAATTAATTATTTTCTACATATATATATATGAAAATAATATATATAAATATAAAAGTAATATTTTATTATTATAAATTTAATTTTTTTTATTTAATTTTTTTCCCCTCCTTTCTTTCTTTCTTTCTTTCTCTCTTTTCTTTCTTGCTTTACTTCTAAATATAGAATCTTTTAACGGCTTTTTCTGACCTAAGCGTTTATCGTCGGCTCTCCATTTCAAAATTCTGTGTACATAGCGTTTCATAACAGTTAGATGTTTTTAGAAGAAATTTCCATCATTTACTATTTCAGACTATGCTGAAGACGACGGAATCGGGAATTCAACCCGTTTCTTGTCAGAAACCACTGGTCCATGTCTGATTAAAATCTGTATTTAAAAATAAAAATATTACGCTCTTAATTTAATTTAATTGAGCACTCTACTGGTATTTCCCCTTTTATTCTTTATTGAGTATATCTTTATTGAGTATACATTTATACTTTATATATATATATATATATATATATATATATATATATATATATATATATATATATACATATGTAGTGCGTTGGGGTATTTTGAAAAGAAATCAATAAGTGCTCAATCGTAAGAATGTGAAAGATACAATATAAATTATTTTTTAAGCAATACGTTAAAAATTCCAGAGACGTACTATTCGTACGATTTTATGAACTGTGTTCATTTCGTGAGTCGCCGATGATTTCTGATGAATTATAAGGGCTTTTGGTAAACGGTAAATATCAATCTATGTCAGTGAAACAATGGCACCTTCTGGAATATATAACGTATAGTTTTTAAATAAATAATTTATATATATATATATATATATATATATATATATATATATATATACATCAAGTAAGCTAATTTTTAACTTAAAAAAATATAAACTATATCTATGCAGAAACGACATTGCTAGTTTTTTCTACTTTATCGTTATTTTTATGGTAGGTGTTCCAATAAGCTCCAATCTCTGATCCCCCCTGTAAAAGTTCACGGCAAATCTCGTCTAGTTACAACCACTGTAAATAATTTTCGTTTCTTTTCTCTGTGTATCTAAAACAAAACAAAACTTCCATGATCAAAGTTTCTTTCATAATACTACCCGCCTGTGAAACACAATACCACGGGTATTTCTATCTGACTACCATATGGTCGTTTTCAAGTCCAATATTAACAAATTCTTGTCGAACCGTAATAATCAAATAGTCAAATTTTCCCAGTTTCAGTCATCGCCTTCAATCCTCAAGGTGTTGTCTTACCGTTCACCTGACAAACTCATCAACTCTTCTGAACGAATGTCATTTGGCTTTAATGAGCAGTATAAAATAATATGGAGACACGTTTTTATGTGTACCTTGTTTTTGCAATTATTGTTAACGATCATATAATATGAAGTACTGGAGAAGCAATTGCAATAGTCTTTTAGCTCCGAACATATTTAGACGTATCCGAAAATATTTAAAAGCGAGGATGTTTTAGTCCTTCTCATTAGAGCAATTTTAAAACGAACTGACAGTTAGAAATCCAACGCTCAACTTTCTTTACATGGAGATATTTGATATTCCCAAAAGTTGAAAGTCGACTTACTACAGAAAACATTAAAATAAACGTTGGAAATACTATTTCGAATTTAAGTGTGACAGATCAACGGACCAACCGACAGACCCAACGACAGACCAACTAACGCACGACCAGTGATTCTTAGCTCTACATCCTGGGCGTATCTAAAAATGCTATTTCAAACTTAAGCTTGAAAAAAAAAACCCTGCCGAAAATGCTATTTCCAACTGAGACGAATCAGATCAACCGACAGACAGAGATATAATATAAATACTAACAAAATATACTCCATTTAAGTCGTCGCATATATTTACTAGTATATATGACGAACGAACATATACTACACACTACTCCCAAGGGATGAGGTAATGTATGGGCAGATGGTATAATGACGAACGAATAGATACTACCCTACCCCATAAAAGAGGGAGATGGTCTCATGACAAAAGAAAAATACAATATAACACTTATAAAAAAGAGAAGGTAATCCCTGGGATGATAGTATCATGGCAACAAGAATCGATAGTACACTACCCCTTCCTTCTCCCAAAATCGAGGAGGTGATGCATGGGAGGATGGTATGGTGTAAACTAAATAGATACTACGCTACCACTCGCACCGAAGAACAAAGAAACCTTTCAAACCACCGATTGTCATAGCCTTCTTGAGAGTAAAAACTTTGAACCTCCTTGGACTGACACTCCCAAGAACAATGAGCTGGAAAAATACATAGAAGATGTTGCCAAGTCTCCTGCGAAATAGCTAGGCTCCCTTTACTGGTCTAGAAAACTTCTTACATCTGCCAGTATCCTACATCTCTATAAAGCCACAATTTGCCCGTGCATGGAATATTTTTGCCACGTCTTGGCTGGTGCACCAAACCCTACCCCCTCCCCCTCTTTGACAGAGTACAAACAAATAATTTATAACCTAATAGGTTCCGCACTGTCTGCCAAGCTCCAGCAACTGTCGCATCACCTGTTTTACAAGTACTTTCCCTGAATGTTTTCCGACAAACTCACTGCAGTTGTACGACCCGAACGTAAATACTCCCGACTAGCAACAAAATCAACCCCATTCAATGACTGTTTGTTTTTGGAATTCTCCCTCTGCTCCCTGTTTTCCCGATCGTACAAACACACATGAATTTAAATGTAATGTGGACAAACATATTGCTACCATCCCCCAAAAGCTGCCCCACCCGAAATCTGACGCTTATCACAATAGCCCCTTAAGCTTCGCTTTGTTTTGGGTGAATAATAGTAAAAACTGTTTAAAAGGATACTATCATGACAACCGAACAGATAATATACTAACGCGTTCTCAAATTGAGCACTAAAAGTAGTATTAGTATAGATTCGGCTTCAGACAGACAGCTACTAAATCTCTATTAATAATAGAATAGTTTTGCTTTCAGACAAACAGGTACCAGCTCTCCATTACTAATAGAAGTACTAGTATGGTTTTGCTTTCAGACAAACAGGTACCATCTCTCCATTACTAATAGAAGTACTAGTATGGTTTTGCTTTCAGACAAACAGGTACCAGCTCTCCATTACTAATAGAAGTACTAGTATGGTTTTGCTTTCAAGCAAACAGGTACCAGCTCTCCATTAATAATAGCAGTACTAGTAGGGGTTTGCTTTCAGACAAACAGGTACCAACTCTCCATTAATAATAGCAGTACTAGTATGGTTTTCTTTCAGACAAACAGTTTCCAGCTCTCCATTACTAATAGAAGTACTAGTATGGTTTTGCTTTCAGACAAACAGGTACCAGCTCTCCATTACTAATAGAAGTACTAGTATGGTTTTGCTTTCAGACAAACAGGTACCATCTCTCCATTACTAATAGAAGTACTAGTATGGTTTTGCTTTCAGGCAAACAGGTACCAGCTCTCCATTACTAATAGAAGTACTAGTATGGTTTTGCTTTCAGACAAACAGGTACCATCTCTCCATTACTAATAGAAGTACTAGTATGGTTTTCTTTCAGACAAACAGGTACCATCTCTCCATTACTAATAGAAGTACTAGTATGGTTTTGCTTTCAGACAAACAGGTACCAGCTCTCTATTACTAATAGAATTACTAGTATAGTTTTGCTTTCAGACAAACAGGTACCAGCTCTCCATTACTAATAGAATTACTAGTATGGTTTTGCTTTCAGACAAACAGGTACCAGCTCTCCATTACTAATAGAAGTACTAGTATGGTTTTGCTTTCAGACGAACAGGTACCAGCTCTCCATTACTAATAGAAGTACTAGTATGGTTTTGCTTTCAGACAAACAAGTACCAGCTCTCCATTACTAATAGAAGTACTAGTATGGTTTTGCTTTCAGACAAACAGGTACCATCTCTCCATTACTAATAGAAGTACTAGTATGGTTTTCTTTCAGACAAACAGGTACCATCTCTCCATTACTAATAGAAGTACTAGTATGGTTTTCTTTCAGACAAACAGGTACCATCTCTCCATTACTAATAGAAGTACTAGTATGGTTTTCTTTCAGACAAACAGGTACCATCTCTCCATTACTAATAGAAGTACTAGTATGGTTTTCTTTCAGACAAACAGGTACCATCTCTCCATTACTAATAGAAGTACTAGTATGGTTTTGCTTTCAGACAAACAGGTACCATCTCTCCATTACTAATAGAAGTACTAGTATGGTTTTGCTTTCAGACAAACAGGTACCAGCTCTCCATTACTAATAGAAGTACTAGTATGGTTTTGCTTTCAGACAAACAGGTACCATCTCTCCATTACTAATAGAAGTACTAGTATGGTTTTCTTTCAGACAAACAGGTACCATCTCTCCATTACTAATAGAAGTACTAGTATGGTTTTCTTTCAGACAAACAGGTACCAGCTCTCCATTACTAATAGAAGTACTAGTATGGTTTTGCTTTCAAGCAAACAGGTACCAGCTCTCCATTAATAATAGCAGTACTAGTAGGGGTTTGCTTTCAGACAAACAGGTACCATCTCTCCATTACTAATAGAAGTACTAGTATGGTTTTGCTTTCAGGCAAACAGGTTCCAGCTCTCCATTACTAATAGAAGTACTAGTATGGTTTTGCTTTCAGACAAACAGGTACCATCTCTCCATTACTAATAGAAGTACTAGTATGGTTTTCTTTCAGACAAACAGGTACCATCTCTCCATTACTAATAGAAGTACTAGTATGGTTTTCTTTCAGACAAACAGGTACCAGCTCTCCATTACTAATAGAAGTACTAGTATGGTTTTGCTTTCAAGCAAACAGGTACCAGCTCTCCATTAATAATAGCAGTACTAGTATGGTTTTGCTTTCAGACAAACAGGTACCAGCTCTCCATTACTAATAGAAGTACTAGTATGGTTTTGCTTTCAGACAAACAGGTACCATCTCTCCATTACTAATAGAAGTACTAGTATGGTTTTCTTTGAGACAAACAGGTACCATCTCTCCATTACTAATAGAAGTACTAGTATGGTTTTCTTTCAGACAAACAGGTACCAGCTCTCTATTACTAATAGAAGTACTAGTATGGTTTTGCTTTCAGACAAACAGGTACCAGCTCTCCATTACTAATAGAATTACTAGTATGGTTTTGCTTTCAGACAAACAGGTACCAGCTCTCCATTACTAATAGAAGTACTAGTATGGTTTTGCTTTCAGACAAACAGTAACCCACTCTCCATTAATAATAGAAGTACTAGTATGGTTTTGCTTTCAGACAAACAGGAACCCAAATTCCCATTAGTAAGTGATTCCGAAATACCAATTTACTAGTCTTAATTAAAAATATTTCTTAACATCTTTCTTATCTTAACACTGCACCCGGAAGCATTCTAATTAAAACCATCACATCTCTGCAGACGTGAATCTCGCTATGAAGCTCGTTTAGAAATTTGCATATTCCCCAGAGATTCACGGTAACGATGATTACATTATCCGTTAAATGGGCCCAGTTTTTCTTTTACACAGAAAGGCCATGTTTATCCGGGGAAGCCTTTCCCCCTTTCTCCAAACCAGTAAAGCGCAAGACACATCTTATTTTGCGGGACTGTACACTTTCTCGTTACGTACACGTTTCAAACACTTCTAGGTAGGAAAGAGCACAACAACTCAACCACAGTAATTAAACATATATTCGTTTATCGACTATTAAAAGATCACACGCTGGGTTGGCGTTAGGTGGTGATCGAACCCGGGTCACAGTGACTAGAACGTTCCAGCTCTTAACATTCAGCCGCGTTCCTACCACTGTTTTTTGTTTTAATAACTAGAATTATAGACCCTGTTCTAGTAGATATATTAGATATTAAATTGTTTTTAACCCCAATGATTTCCAACGCTATTGATAATGATTACCCATTCATTTAATTAGTTTTTATTATCGCGTCTGTTTGAATGTATGGGTTTAATCATACCGTAAATCATAAATATATGACGACACGCCAAGGCTATACTCATTTTGTCAATTTAATGTTTTAAGCTCTATCTATTAGAGAATCTAAATAGCTCAGTTTGCAGAACCTAAGAATAAAGATCTTAAGGTATTGGTTTCAATTTCCGGTCATAGCATCCGGTTTTCCATTTCCAGAAGTTAAGATCTCTTATAATTCGAAATGAGACAAATTCTGCAATTTATTACGTTTAAAAAACCGACGGGAAAATTGTGACTGATGGATGGAAAGACGGACAAAATCTCAATTCATATTATATTCGTCATTTTGCGACTTGATCAAGTTTCTTCCCTCTCCCCCAATCTTAGCAACAAAAATGGTTTTGCAATAAGAAAAAAATGGGTATCAAATCAAATAGCAAACATTAAAAATAAGCAAAAGAATAATAAATGGATTTTGTTTTACCGGAAGAAGAATTCCATACGCCTTCCTGTCTTAATGTGCCATGCTTCAGGAAGTGCATCTTACACTAAATGAATAAACAAAAAATATAAATCAAATCTAATGTTTCTCAACGGGGTTCCTATGGGCTCCTTGAGGGGATATTATCACGTTTATTTTTCAAGTTTTTTAGCATTTTTTTTTCAGGTGATCAACATGTTATTTAAAGTTTAATTTGTTCTCGATTATTCCTAAGTATTTAATTTGTTGGAAAAATATTTTTTCAAGATTGTTTTGAGAAGAAAAAGTGCAACTCCACCGATGGAGATGGACATGCGACTTCCAAATTGTCTGTGATAGACCGACAAATTGACGTACACACATAGCGTCTTTTAGAGGTGTATGGACGTATATAATAATTACTTAATAACTTCTACCTACTTCTCACTGATTTCATTCAATCAATGCGTTCGCAACGAAGATTTGTCCTAAGACGGAGTACTGCTATCATATCTGGCTAAGGTGCCGCTCGGACAGAGTACAAAACCGACTTCGCAATCTAGTGGGGATGATCTCTTCTCTACAGTCTCTTTCACATAGAAGAGATGTTGCCGACCTTTCTCTACTGTATCATTATGTTCATAGTAGGTGCTCGACTGAGTTACAATTCATGTCTCCCGTAAAACATTCACAACAAGAACTCGTCTGGTTACAACCACAGCAAAGAACGTTCCAGTCTCTCTCTCTCTTTACCAAAAACTAAACGGAACTTCTATGAACAAAGTTTCTTTTCCAGAAAATCCCATCTGTTGAACAAGTCACTCAACTAACTACACCATGGTCGCCTTCAATTCTAATGTAAACAAATACTTGGAGCATCGTCCCCTTGAAAACTCAAGTCCAACTGTCCAACCATCGAACCAATAATTGTTTTATACTTTATACTCGAGTGGCCCCAGACTTTTATAAGCGGTGATCCAAAAGTACCAAAATATATACATGGACACACTTACAAATGATAGTTCCAAGGTGAGAGCAACAGACGAATGAACATGCTATTTCAAACTTATACGTGACACTACGGCCGACGAACAAAGCCTCTTATTGAGATGCTTAGACGCATAAATAATAAGATGCACCCATTCACCCTGAGCATTTAGCGGTAAAAATGCCATTTCAATGTTAAGCATGACAGAACGACCCACTAATGCATTTTCTACTGGATGTTTGAAAGTTCGACCCCATAACTTTCGGATTATATTCTATATGTGAAAAAAGGAGCCTCTTTATGTCTGGGTTGATATTATAATAGCAGTCCATTACTAATTTAATTTTCATGTGTGGTTCATTTATTTCATCGATGTTGTCTTTGGTTTATGCTGACCATATTCATTTACTTTCATTTGGTCTGTTGTATTCCGTTACCTGAAATAATGAGAACCAACATTCGCAGGATGCCGACCGGGTCCCCAATATTGGCCCTCAAAGACGCCGCTGCCGATCATGACTATCTGATCCTTTCTTTTGAACCCCATGGCTTTTATATTTGTTTCGTGTCATTTTTTCATGGTTTTATTTGTATATGCGGCAACACCAGGACCAGGTTTATATTTGGCTACATTAGTAAGAATAAATCATCACGAAATCTCTAATACAATATGTTTGGAATATTGATGGAATAACGTCGGGATTGTGTTCTATATATGTAAAGGGGCTTCTTTGTATGAAGGTAGTTTTTGTAATAACACTCAATTACTTGTTTAATATAATTTGTGGTCCATTTCTTCTTCTGTGTGGTCTTTGGTTTTTGCTGATCATATTTATTTACCTGTATTATGTCTGTAGTATTCTGTTAGCTTCTTTGCAAGGATTACATGTGAAAATGTTACTACGGGACTGCTTCCTAGAAGATTAAAACACGATCGTCTACAAGCCAAATGCCAACATATTGTTGCCATAAACCATAACTATAAGTATTCAAAGTTTGGCAAATCCATCCATCATTTTCGATCTTCTCATGAGTTTCTTCATCTCTCAACTTGACATGATTACATCACATTGACCCTGATCCTTGATTGGCTTTTGGCCTTGATAAATGATGATTCGTTAGTTAAAAAATGCTAAACTGTAGTATCTGTTCTGATACTACATTTAATCTTTTCTGTCCTTGGTGAGTAAAGGAAGAAATCCTCCAAGTGTAAAGCAGAGTTTGTGTCTTAATCCAGAGCTCCCCTTTTTGGGGCGCTTGATTTCCCCACATTAAAAATCGACCTTGTCTCTAATTGTCCTCGTAGGGAGGTACGTAAATAGGACCTTAGCGATCGACCTATCTACAGACTCAGCCTCTTTTTAAAATACGAGGGCGAATCTAATAATAAAAGCAAACGGAAAATAATGAAAAAATGATCCAAATACTTTTTCAATTCATTTATTTTAATTCTGTAAGGTTTATTTTCTAATTTCATTGTAAACTTTAATATTCCATTTTTTTGTATTCTTTTTAGATTAAAAATGATCATTTTCTCCAGAAAGTGGAGATTTGTGTTCAATATTCTATCACGATCTCGTCCACCGCAATGCGTTCTAATGAAACCCATTACATAACCTGGTGAACTTTAAACTTCCACCTTAAAAAAGGGTCAATAACTTTCCTTTGTTTGTTAAGGGCGGTTCAGACACTTTAAATTTAAAAAAAAACTAGAATCAATAAATAAAAATATTAACTTCGGTTAAAAATTTATACTAAATACAAAATTAAATAAGAAGGCAAGCTTTACATTTTACGATAATTTTATTACTCAAATAATTTATTTAAAAATATCATATTTATTTCAAAAAATTATCATGAAGTGTTCTTATTTTCATATATGGACCTGATAATCAACATTTGTTTTAAAAAAGAGAGATTGGTGTGCAATATAGTCCTGATAAGCGGCGACCACATGCCCTCTGCTCACATGTACAGGATGACCCCAACAATGCAACACATGGACTTGTTATTAAAATTCACAATCCTTTATGCAAGTCAACCCTATTTGGTAGAAAGAAACTTAAGAGAAACTTAGTGTTTTCTTTTTGTTGAGAATATGATTTTAGATCAATTTTTATGATCATCACTATTCTTTCTACTAACCCATTCGATTGAGGATATGTCGATATTTTATATGGTTTGCACTCTAACATTGAACCGTAAACTAAGATTGTCATCACAAAACTTCGGTGCATTACGAATATCAGGGGTTTTTGAGATACCGTTTCAACCATATTTGGTACAAATAAACTTGGGAGAAACCTACTGTTTTCTTTTTGCTCAGAATATGATTTTACATCATTTTTTATGATTATCACTATTCTTTCCATTATCCCATTCGATTGAGGATATGCCGATGTCTTATACAGTTTACACCCTAACTTTCAACCGTAAACTAAGATCCTCATCACAAAACTTCGGTGCATTGTCGAATATCAGGGTTTTTGAGATACCGATCCTTGAAAGTATAGCTGTCAGAATCTGATTTATCGTAGAACTTGATTTGTCTGACACACGTATTACTTCAGGCAAAACTACACAAAAGAGTCTACTCGTATTAATAAAAGTCCAACTCCAGTAATGTACACATGATTCATATGCACCAGACTCTATAACACCACTTCTCTGGGCCATCATTGTGTGAAACCTTTTAATCCTTTACATATTTTGCATATTTTTGTATATCTTTCAATATCTCGTGACCAGCGTGTTTCTAATTTTATCCGTTTTGTGTGGCCGCTGTATATAATCATGTACATTTTTTATCACTAATCTTCTTTGTATTTCTGGGAGATTTATGAGATCTTCATTACAAATCACTCCATTTTTATCGTTAATTCTGGTCTCTATCTTTGTCGGGTCTTTCTGCCCTGTAACAATTTCCCCATATGTTTTTCTTATTTTATATGTTATTCTACTCAGCGCCGGATCATGTCGGATTTCCGCCGCCATTATATCTAAAGAATAAAACTTTCAAATTCTTCTGTTTTATCTTTTGACTCCTTAGTGCATCTCCGTGTTAAATTGAATTTCATGTCATGTATTCTATATCAGAGTCAAATGCCATTAATCTTATCGTGAGTCTTAGTATTCTCGATGTCGTGACTTCTTTTCTAATAGTCTATGATCATTACTCAAAATTTTTTTTCCCAATTAGAAATTGTCAATGCTTCCTTCTCTATATTTGAATAATACAATTCAGTGTTTGTTAGTCTTCTTGTTATTATCAGATTTTGTTGTTGTGATGATGTTCCAGAAATCAAATATTCGCTTGCATCTGTGGTTAACATCATATGCTTTTTGGCGATCAACAAATTTCACTATTGGTTTCTTTGAAATAATTAATTTTAATTTATCAAAAGCTTTTTTGCTGTTCCTCTGACGGGATGAATTCAACATTATTTTTTATTGAATTTACAAACGGTTCAGTCGGGTCCGGATATTTTTGTCAATATCGCATGTAGAAATTTAACAATCTCAAAAAGTTTAAAGTTTAAAGTGATATTGTTTAATGATACTGTTTATCTGATACTGCTTTAATTACAGTTTAAGTTAGGTTCAATTAATACTTTTTAAGTAATACTGTTTTTATTCATACTGTTTAATTGATACCGTTAAAGTGATACAGTTTAAAATACTACTGTTCAAATTAACTGTTTTAAGTGATACTCTTTAAGTGATACTGTTTAAGTGGTACTGTTACCGTGCTACTTTTTAAGTAACACTGTTCAATGTATACTGTTTACGTGATACTGCCCTAGTGATACTGTTTTTATTGATACTGGTTGAAATGATACTGTTTTTATTGATAGTGGTTGAAATGTTCCTTTTTTTATTGATACTGTTACAAATCAGACTGTTAAAGTAATACTGTTTTAGTTATACTGTTTAAATCGATAATGTTTTAGATTATTATCTTTTGATTGATACTGTCTTTATCGATAGTGTTTTAGATTATTATCTTTTGAGTGATACAGTTTTAATCGATAGTGTTTTAGATTATTATCTTTTGAGTTATACTGTTTTAATCGATCGTGTTTTAGATTATTATCTTTTAAGTTATACTGTTTTAATCGATAATGTTTTAGATTATTATCTTTTGAGTTATACTGTTTTAATCGATAGTGTTTTAGATTATTATCTTTTAAGTTTTACTGTTTTAATCGATAGTATTTTAGATTATTATCTTTTAAGTTATACTGTTTTAATCGATAGTGTTTTAGATTATTATCTTTTGAGTTATACTGTTTTAATCGATAGTATTTTAGATTATTATCTTTTAAGTTTTACTGTTTTAATCGATAGTATTTTAGATTATTATCTTTTAAGTTATACTGTTTTAATCGATAGTGTTTTAGATTATTATCTTTTGAGTTATACTGTTTTAATCGATAGTGTTTTAGATTATTATCTTTTAAGTTTTACTGTTTTAATCGATAGTATTTTAGATTATTATCTTTTAAATTATACTGTTTTAATCGATAGTGTTTAAGATTATTATCTTTTGAGTTATACTGTTTTAATCGATAGTGTTTTAGATTATTATCTTTTAAGTTTTACTGTTTTAATCGATAGTATTTTAGATTATTATCTTTTAAGTTATACTGTTTTAATAGATAGTGTTTTAGATTATTATCTTTTGAGTTATACTGTTTTAATCGATAGAGTTTTAGATTATTATATTTTAAGTTATATTGTTTTAATCGATAGTGTTTTAGATTATTATCTTTTAAGTTATACTGTTTTAATCGATAGTGTTTTAAATTATTATCTTTTGAGTTATATTGTTTAAATCGATCGTGTTTTAGATTATTATCTCTTGAGTTATATTGTTTTAAGCGATAGTGTTTTAGATTATTATCTTTTGAGTGATACTGTTTTAATCGATAGTGTTTTAGATTATTATCTTTTGAGTTATACTGTTTCAATCGATAGTGTTTTAGATTATTATCTTTTAAGTTTTACTGTTTTAATCGATGGTGTTTTAGATTATTATCTTTTAAGTTATACTGTTTTAAATCGATAGTGTTTTAGATTATTATCTTTTGAGTTATACTGTTTTAATCGATAGTGTTTTAGATTATTATCTTTTGAGTTTTACTGTTTTAATCGATAGTGTTTTAGATTTTTATCTTTTGAGTTTTACTGTTTTAATCGATTGTGTTTTAGATTTTTATCTTTTGAGTTTTACTGTTTTAATCGATAGTGTTTTAGATTATTATCTTTTGAGTTTTACTGTTTTAATCGATTGTGTTTTAGATTTTTATCTTTTGAGTTTTACTGTTTTAATCGATAGTGTTTTAGATTATTATCTTTTGAGTTTTACTGTTTTAATCGATAGTGTTTTAGATTTTTATCTTTTGAGTTTTACTGTTTTAATCGATTGTGTTTTAGATTTTTATCTTTTGAGTTTTACTGTTTTAATCGATAGTGTTTTAGATTTTTATCTTTTGAGTTTTACTGTTTTAATCGATAGTGTTTTAGATTATTATCTTTTGAGTTTTACTGTTTTAATCGATTGTGTTTTAGATTTTTATCTTTTGAGTTTTACTGTTTTAATCGATAGTGTTTTAGATTATTATCTTTTGAGTTTTACTGTTTTAATCGATAGTGTTTTAGATTTTTATCTTTTGAGTTTTACTGTTTTAATCGATTGTGTTTTAGATTTTTATCTTTTGAGTTTTACTGTTTTAATCGATAGTGTTTTAGATTTTTATCTTTTGAGTTTTACTGTTTTAATCGATAGTGTTTTAGATTTTTATCTTTTGAGTTTTACTGTTTTAATCGATAGTGTTTTAGATTATTATCTTTTGAGTTTTACTGTTTTAATCGATAGTGTTTTAGATTTTTATCTTTTGAGTTTTACTGTTTTAATCGATTGTGTTTTAGATTTTTATCTTTTGAGTTTTACTGTTTTAATCGATAGTGTTTTAGATTATTATCTTTTGAGTTTTACTGTTTTAATCGATTGTGTTTTAGATTTTTATCTTTTGAGTTTTACTGTTTTAATCGATTGTGTTTTAGATTATTATCTTTTGAGTTTTACTGTTTTAATCGATAGTGTTTTAGATTATTATCTTTTGAGTTTTACTGTTTTAATCGATTGTGTTTTAGATTTTTATCTTTTGAGTTTTACTGTTTTAATCGATTGTGTTTTAGATTATTATCTTTTGAGTTTTACTGTTTTAATCGATAGTGTTTTAGATTTTTATCTTTTGAGTTTTACTGTTTTAATCGACTGTGTTTTAGATTTTTATCTTTTGAGTTTTACTGTTTTAATCGATAGTGTTTTAGATTATTATCTTTTGCGTTTTACTGTTTTAATCGATTGTGTTTTAGATTTTTATCTTTTGAGTTTTACTGTTTTAATCGATAGTGTTTTAGATTTTTATCTTTTGAGTTTTACTGTTTTAATCGATTGTGTTTTAGATTTTTATCTTTTGAGTTTTACTGTTTTAATCGATTGTGTTTTAGATTTTTATCTTTTGAGTTTTACTGTTTTAATCGATTGTGTTTTAGATTTTTATCTTTTGAGTTTTACTGTTTTAATCGATTGTGTTTTAGATTTTTATCTTTTGAGTTTTACTGTATTAATCGATTTTTTTTTAGATTTTTATCTTTTGAGTTTTACTGTTTTAATCGATTGTGTTTTAGATTTTTATCTTTTGAGTTTTACTGTTTTAATCGATTGTGTTTTAGATTTTTATCTTTTGAGTTTTACTGTATTAATCGATTTTTTTTTCGATTTTTATCTTTTGAGTTTTACTGTTTTAATCGATTGTGTTTTAGATTTTTATCTTTTGAGTTTTACTGTTTTAATCGATAGTGTTTTAGATTTTTATCTTTTGAGTTTTACTGTTTTAATCGATTGTGTTTTAGATTATTATCTTTTGAGTTTTACTGTTTTAATCGATTGTGTTTTAGATTTTTATCTTTTGAGTTTTACTGTTTTAATCGATAGTGTTTTAGATTATTATCTTTTGAGTTTTACTGTTTTAATCGATAGTGTTTTAGATTTTTATCTTTTGAGTTTTACTGTTTTAATCGATTGTGTTTTAGATTTTTATCTTTTGAGTTTTACTGTTTTAATCGATAGTGTTTTAGATTTTTATCTTTTGAGTTTTACTGTTTTAATCGATAGTGTTTTAGATTATTATCTTTTAAGTTATACTGTATTAATCGATAGTGTTTTAGATTATTATCTTTTAAGTTATACTGTTTGAATCGATAGTGTTTTAGATAATTATATTTTAAGTTATATTGTTTTAATCGATAGTGTTTTAGATTATTATCTTTTAAGTTATACTGTTTTAATCGATAGTGTTTTAAATTCTTATCTTTTGAGTTATATTGTTTAAATCGATCGTGTTTTAGATTATTATCTCTTGAGTTATATTGTTTTAATCGATAGTGTTTTAGATTATTATGTTTTGAGTGATACTGTTTTAATCGATAGTGTTTTAGATTATTATCTTTTGAGTTATACTGTTTCAATCGATAGTGTTTTAGATTATTATCTTTTAAGTTTTACTGTTTTAATCGATGGTGTTTTAGATTATTATCTTTTAAGTTATACTGTTTTAAATCGATAGTGTTTTAGATTATTATCTTTTGAGTTATACTGTTTTAATCGATAGTGTTTTAGATTATTATCTTTTGAGTTATACTGTTTTAATCGATAGTGTTTTAGATTATTATCTTTTGAGTTTTACTGTTTTAATCGATAGTGTTTTAGATTTTTATCTTTTGAGTTTTACTGTTTTAATCGATTGTGTTTTAGATTTTTATCTTTTGAGTTTTACTGTTTTAATCGATAGTGTTTTAGATTTTTATCTTTTGAGTTTTACTGTTTTAATCGATAGTGTTTTAGATTATTATCTTTTAAGTTATACTGTATTAATCGATAGTGTTTTAGATTATTATCTTTTAAGTTATACTGTTTGAATCGATAGTGTTTTAGATAATTATATTTTAAGTTATATTGTTTTAATCGATAGTGTTTTAGATTATTATCTTTTAAGTTATACTGTTTTAATCGATAGTGTTTTAAATTCTTATCTTTTGAGTTATATTGTTTAAATCGATCGTGTTTTAGATTATTATCTCTTGAGTTATATTGTTTTAATCGATAGTGTTTTAGATTATTATGTTTTGAGTGATACTGTTTTAATCGATAGTGTTTTAGATTATTATCTTTTGAGTTATACTGTTTCAATCGATAGTGTTTTAGATTATTATCTTTTAAGTTTTACTGTTTTAATCGATGGTGTTTTAGATTATTATCTTTTAAGTTAAACTGTTTTAAATCGATAGTGTTTTAGATTATTATCTTTTGAGTTATACTGTTTTAATCGATAGTGTTTTAGATTATTATCTTTTGAGTTATACTGTTTTAATCGATAGTGTTTTAGATTATTATCTTTTGAGTTTTACTGTTTTAATCGATAGTGTTTTAGATTTTTATCTTTTGAGTTTTACTGTTTTAATCGATTGTGTTTTAGATTTTTATCTTTTGAGTTTTACTGTTTTAATCGATAGTGTTTTAGATTATTATCTTTTGAGTTTTACTGTTTTAATCGATTGTGTTTTAGATTTTTATCTTTTGAGTTTTACTGTTTTAATCGATTGTGTTTTAGATTATTATCTTTTGAGTTTTACTGTTTTAATCGATAGTGTTTTAGATTTTTATCTTTTGAGTTTTACTGTTTTAATTGATTGTGTTTTAGATTTTTATCTTTTGAGTTTTACTGTTTTAATCGATAGTGTTTTAGATTATTATCTTTTGAGTTTTACTGTTTTAATCGATTGTGTTTTAGATTTTTATCTTTTGAGTTTTACTGTTTTAATCGATTGTGTTTTAGATTTTTATCTTTTGAGTTTTACTGTTTTAATCGATAGTGTTTTAGATTATTATCTTTTGAGTTTTACTGTTTTAATCGATTGTGTTTTAGATTATTATCTTTTGAGTTTTACTGTTTTAATCGATTGTGTTTTAGATTTTTATCTTTTGAGTTTTACTGTTTTAATCGATAGTGTTTTAGATTTTTATCTTTTGAGTTATACTGTTTTAATCGATAGTGTTTTAGATTATTATCTTTTGAGTTATACTGTTTTAATCGAAAGTGTTTTAGATTATTATCTTTTGAGTTTTACTGTTTTAATCGATTGTGTTTTAGATTTTTATCTTTTGAGTTTTACTGTTTTCATCGATTGTGTTTTAGATTTTTATCTTTTGAGTTTTACTGTTTTAATCGATTGTGTTTTAGATTTTTATCTTTTGAGTTTTACTGTTTTAATCGATTGTGTTTTAGATTTTTATCTTTTGAGTTTTACTGTTTTAATCGATTGTGTTTTAGATTTTTATCTTTTGAGTTTTACTGTTTTAATCGATAGTGTTTTAGATTATTATCTTTTGAGTTTTACTGTTTTAATCGATTGTGTTTTAGATTTTATCTTTTGAGTTTTACTGTTTTAATCGATTGTGTTTTAGATTTTTATCTTTTGAGTTTTACTGTTTTAATCGATTGTGTTTTAGATTTTTATCTTTTGAGTTTTACTGTTTTAATCGATAGTGTTTTAGATTATTATCTTTTGAGTTTTACTGTTTTAATCGATTGTGTTTTAGATTTTTATCTTTTGAGTTTTACTGTTTTAATCGATTGTGTTTTAGATTTTTATCTTTTGAGTTTTACTGTTTTAATCGATTGTGTTTTAGATTTTTATCTTTTGAGTTTTACTGTTTTAATAGATTGTGTTTTAGATTTTTATCTTTTGAGTTATACTGTTTTAATCGATAGTGTTTTAGATTATTATCTTTTGAGTTTTACTGTTTTAATCGATTGTGTTTTAGATTTTTATCTTTTGAGTTTTACTGTTTTAATCGATTGTGTTTTAGATTTTTATCTTTTGAGTTTTACTGTTTTAATCGATTGTGTTTTAGATTTGTATCTTTTGAGTTTTACTGTTTTAATCGATTGTGTTTTAGATTTTTATCTTTTGAGTTTTACTGTTTTAATCGATTGTGTTTTAGATTTTTATCTTTTGAGTTTTACTGTTTTAATCGATAGTGTTTTAGATTATTATCTTTTGAGTTTTACTGTTTTAATCGATTGTGTTTTAGATTTTTATCTTTTGAGTTTTACTGTTTTAATCGATTGTGTTTTAGATTTTTATCTTTTGAGTTTTACTGTTTTAATCGATTGTGTTTTAGATTATTATCTTTTGAGTTTTACTGTTTTAATCGATTGTGTTTTAGATTTTTATCTTTTGAGTTTTACTGATTTAATCGATTGTGTTTTAGATTTTTATCTTTTGAGTTTTACTGTTTTAATCGATAGTGTTTTAGATTATTATCTTTTGAGTTTTACTGTTTTAATCGATTGTGTTTTAGATTTTTATCTTTTGAGTTTTACTGTTTTAATCGATAGTGTTTTAGATTATTATCTTTTGAGTTTTACTGTTTTAATCGATAGTGTTTTAGATTTTTATCTTTTGAGTTTTACTGTTTTAATCGATTGTGTTTTAGATTTTTATCTTTTGAGTTTTACTGTTTTAATCGATTGTGTTTTAGATTTTTATCTTTTGAGTTTTACTGTTTTAATCGATAGTGTTTTAGATTTTTATCTTTTGAGTTTTACTGTTTTAATCGATAGTGTTTTAGATTATTATCTTTTGAGTTTTACTGTTTTAATCGATTGTGTTTTAGATTTTTATCTTTTGAGTTTTACTGTTTTAATCGATTGTGTTTTAGATTTTTATCTTTTGAGTTTTACTGTTTTAATCGATAGTGTTTTAGATTTTTATCTTTTGAGTTTTAATGTTTTAATCGATAGTGTTTTAGATTATTATCTTTTGAGTTTTACTGTTTTAATCGATTGTGTTTTAGATTTTTATCTTTTGAGTTTTACTGTTTTAATCGATAGTGTTTTAGATTATTATCTTTTGAGTTTTACTGTTTTAATCGATTGTGTTTTAGATTTTTATCTTTTGAGTTTTACTGTTTTAATCGATTGTGTTTTAGATTTTTATCTTTTGAGTTTTACTGTTTTAACTGATAGTGTTTTAGATTTTTATCTTTTGAGTTTTACTGTTTTAATCGATAGTGTTTTAGATTATTATCTTTTGAGTTTTACTGTTTTAATCGATTGTGTTTTAGATTTTTATCTTTTGAGTTTTACTGTTTTAATCGATTGTGTTTTAGATTTTTATCTTTTGAGTTTTACTGTTTTAATCGATAGTGTTTTAGATTATTATCTTTTGAGTTTTACTGTTTTAATCGATTGTGTTTTAGATTTTTATCTTTTAAGTTTTACTGTTTTAATCGATAGTGTTTTAGATTTTTATCTTTTGAGTTATACTGTTTTAATCGATAGTGTTTTAGATTATTATCTTTTGAGTTATACTGTTTTAATCGATAGTGTTTTAGATTATTATCTTTTGAGTTTTACTGTTTTAATCGATTGTGTTTTAGATTTTTATCTTTTGAGTTTTACTGTTTTAATCGATTGTGTTTTAGATTTTTATCTTTTGAGTTTTACTGTTTTAATCGATTGTGTTTTAGATTTTTATCTTTTGAGTTTTACTGTTTTAATCGATTGTGTTTTAGATTTTTATCTTTTGAGTTTTACTGTTTTAATCGATAGTGTTTTAGATTATTATCTTTTGAGTTTTACTGTTTTAATCGATTGTGTTTTAGATTTTATCTTTTGAGTTTTACTGTTTTAATCGATTGTGTTTTAGATTTTTATCTTTTGAGTTTTACTGTTTTAATCGATTGTGTTTTAGATTTTTATCTTTTGAGTTTTACTGTTTTAATCGATAGTGTTTTAGATTATTATCTTTTGAGTTTTACTGTTTTAATCGATTGTGTTTTAGATTTTTATCTTTTGAGTTTTACTGTTTTAATCGATTGTGTTTTAGATTTTTATCTTTTGAGTTTTACTGTTTTAATCGATTGTGTTTTAGATTTTTATCTTTTGAGTTTTACTGTTTTAATAGATTGTGTTTTAGATTTTTATCTTTTGAGTTATACTGTTTTAATCGATAGTGTTTTAGATTATTATCTTTTGAGTTTTACTGTTTTAATCGATTGTGTTTTAGATTTTTATCTTTTGAGTTTTACTGTTTTAATCGATTGTGTTTTAGATTTTTATCTTTTGAGTTTTACTGTTTTAATCGATTGTGTTTTAGATTTGTATCTTTTGAGTTTTACTGTTTTAATCGATTGTGTTTTAGATTTTTATCTTTTGAGTTTTACTGTTTTAATCGATTGTGTTTTAGATTTTTATCTTTTGAGTTTTACTGTTTTAATCGATAGTGTTTTAGATTATTATCTTTTGAGTTTTACTGTTTTAATCGATTGTGTTTTAGATTTTTATCTTTTGAGTTTTACTGTTTTAATCGATTGTGTTTTAGATTTTTATCTTTTGAGTTTTACTGTTTTAATCGATTGTGTTTTAGATTATTATCTTTTGAGTTTTACTGTTTTAATCGATTGTGTTATAGATTTTTATCTTTTGAGTTTTACTGATTTAATCGATTGTGTTTTAGATTTTTATCTTTTGAGTTTTACTGTTTTAATCGATAGTGTTTTAGATTATTATCTTTTGAGTTTTACTGTTTTAATCGATTGTGTTTTAGATTTTTATCTTTTGAGTTTTACTGTTTTAATCGATAGTGTTTTAGATTATTATCTTTTGAGTTTTACTGTTTTAATCGATAGTGTTTTAGATTTTTATCTTTTGAGTTTTACTGTTTTAATCGATTGTGTTTTAGATTTTTATCTTTTGAGTTTTACTGTTTTAATCGATTGTGTTTTAGATTTTTATCTTTTGAGTTTTACTGTTTTAATCGATAGTGTTTTAGATTTTTATCTTTTGAGTTTTACTGTTTTAATCGATAGTGTTTTAGATTATTATCTTTTGAGTTTTACTGTTTTAATCGATTGTGTTTTAGATTTTTATCTTTTGAGTTTTACTGTTTTAATCGATTGTGTTTTAGATTTTTATCTTTTGAGTTTTACTGTTTTAATCGATAGTGTTTTAGATTTTTATCTTTTGAGTTTTAATGTTTTAATCGATAGTGTTTTAGATTATTATCTTTTGAGTTTTACTGTTTTAATCGATTGTGTTTTAGATTTTTATCTTTTGAGTTTTACTGTTTTAATCGATAGTGTTTTAGATTATTATCTTTTGAGTTTTACTGTTTTAATCGATTGTGTTTTAGATTTTTATCTTTTGAGTTTTACTGTTTTAATCGATTGTGTTTTAGATTTTTATCTTTTGAGTTTTACTGTTTTAATCGATAGTGTTTTAGATTTTTATCTTTTGAGTTTTACTGTTTTAATCGATAGTGTTTTAGATTATTATCTTTTGAGTTTTACTGTTTTAATCGATTGTGTTTTAGATTTTTATCTTTTGAGTTTTACTGTTTTAATCGATTGTGTTTTAGATTTTTATCTTTTGAGTTTTACTGTTTTAATCGATAGTGTTTTAGATTATTATCTTTTGAGTTTTACTGTTTTAATCGATTGTGTTTTAGATTTTTATCTTTTAAGTTTTACTGTTTTAATCGATAGTGTTTTAGATTATTATCTTTTGAGTTTTACTGTTTTAATCGATTGTGTTTTAGATTTTTATCTTTTGAGTTTTACTGTTTTAATCGATTGTGTTTTAGATTTTTATCTTTTGAGTTTTACTGTTTTAATCGATTGTGTTTTAGATTTGTATCTTTTGAGTTTTACTGTTTTAATCGATTGTGTTTTAGATTTTTATCTTTTGAGTTTTACTGTTTTAATCGATTGTGTTTTAGATTTTTATCTTTTGAGTTTTACTGTTTTAATCGATAGTGTTTTAGATTATTATCTTTTGAGTTTTACTGTTTTAATCGATTGTGTTTTAGATTTTTATCTTTTGAGTTTTACTGTTTTAATCGATTGTGTTTTAGATTTTTATCTTTTGAGTTTTACTGTTTTAATCGATTGTGTTTTAGATTATTATCTTTTGAGTTTTACTGTTTTAATCGATTGTGTTATAGATTTTTATCTTTTGAGTTTTACTGATTTAATCGATTGTGTTTTAGATTTTTATCTTTTGAGTTTTACTGTTTTAATCGATAGTGTTTTAGATTATTATCTTTTGAGTTTTACTGTTTTAATCGATTGTGTTTTAGATTTTTATCTTTTGAGTTTTACTGTTTTAATCGATAGTGTTTTAGATTATTATCTTTTGAGTTTTACTGTTTTAATCGATAGTGTTTTAGATTTTTATCTTTTGAGTTTTACTGTTTTAATCGATTGTGTTTTAGATTTTTATCTTTTGAGTTTTACTGTTTTAATCGATTGTGTTTTAGATTTTTATCTTTTGAGTTTTACTGTTTTAATCGATAGTGTTTTAGATTTTTATCTTTTGAGTTTTACTGTTTTAATCGATAGTGTTTTAGATTATTATCTTTTGAGTTTTACTGTTTTAATCGATTGTGTTTTAGATTTTTATCTTTTGAGTTTTACTGTTTTAATCGATTGTGTTTTAGATTTTTATCTTTTGAGTTTTACTGTTTTAATCGATAGTGTTTTAGATTTTTATCTTTTGAGTTTTACTGTTTTAATCGATTGTGTTTTAGATTTTTATCTTTTAAGTTTTACTGTTTTAATCGATAGTGTTTTAGATTATTATCTTTTGAGTTTTACTGTTTTAATCGATTGTGTTTTAGATTTTTATCTTTTGAGTTTTACTGTTTTAATCGATTGTGTTTTAGATTTTTATCTTTTGAGTTTTACTGTTTTAATCGATTGTGTTTTAGATTTGTATCTTTTGAGTTTTACTGTTTTAATCGATTGTGTTTTAGATTTTTATCTTTTGAGTTTTACTGTTTTAATCGATTGTGTTTTAGATTTTTATCTTTTGAGTTTTACTGTTTTAATCGATAGTGTTTTAGATTATTATCTTTTGAGTTTTACTGTTTTAATCGATTGTGTTTTAGATTTTTATCTTTTGAGTTTTACTGTTTTAATCGATTGTGTTTTAGATTTTTATCTTTTGAGTTTTACTGTTTTAATCGATTGTGTTTTAGATTATTATCTTTTGAGTTTTACTGTTTTAATCGATTGTGTTATAGATTTTTATCTTTTGAGTTTTACTGATTTAATCGATTGTGTTTTAGATTTTTATCTTTTGAGTTTTACTGTTTTAATCGATAGTGTTTTAGATTATTATCTTTTGAGTTTTACTGTTTTAATCGATTGTGTTTTAGATTTTTATCTTTTGAGTTTTACTGTTTTAATCGATAGTGTTTTAGATTATTATCTTTTGAGTTTTACTGTTTTAATCGATAGTGTTTTAGATTTTTATCTTTTGAGTTTTACTGTTTTAATCGATTGTGTTTTAGATTTTTATCTTTTGAGTTTTACTGTTTTAATCGATTGTGTTTTAGATTTTTATCTTTTGAGTTTTACTGTTTTAATCGATAGTGTTTTAGATTTTTATCTTTTGAGTTTTACTGTTTTAATCGATAGTGTTTTAGATTATTATCTTTTGAGTTTTACTGTTTTAATCGATTGTGTTTTAGATTTTTATCTTTTGAGTTTTACTGTTTTAATCGATTGTGTTTTAGATTTTTATCTTTTGAGTTTTACTGTTTTAATCGATAGTGTTTTAGATTTTTATCTTTTGAGTTTTAATGTTTTAATCGATAGTGTTTTAGATTATTATCTTTTGAGTTTTACTGTTTTAATCGATTGTGTTTTAGATTTTTATCTTTTGAGTTTTACTGTTTTAATCGATAGTGTTTTAGATTATTATCTTTTGAGTTTTACTGTTTTAATCGATTGTGTTTTAGATTTTTATCTTTTGAGTTTTACTGTTTTAATCGATTGTGTTTTAGATTTTTATCTTTTGAGTTTTACTGTTTTAATCGATAGTGTTTTAGATTTTTATCTTTTGAGTTTTACTGTTTTAATCGATAGTGTTTTAGATTATTATCTTTTGAGTTTTACTGTTTTAATCGATTGTGTTTTAGATTTTTATCTTTTGAGTTTTACTGTTTTAATCGATTGTGTTTTAGATTTTTATCTTTTGAGTTTTACTGTTTTAATCGATAGTGTTTTAGATTATTATCTTTTGAGTTTTACTGTTTTAATCGATTGTGTTTTAGATTTTTATCTTTTAAGTTTTACTGTTTTAATCGATAGTGTTTTAGATTTTTATCTTTTGAGTTATACTGTTTTAATCGATAGTGTTTTAGATTATTATCTTTTGAGTTATACTGTTTTAATCGATAGTGTTTTAGATTATTATCTTTTGAGTTTTACTGTTTTAATCGATTGTGTTTTAGATTTTTATCTTTTGAGTTTTACTGTTTTAATCGATTGTGTTTTAGATTTTTATCTTTTGAGTTTTACTGTTTTAATCGATTGTGTTTTAGATTTTTATCTTTTGAGTTTTACTGTTTTAATCGATTGTGTTTTAGATTTTTATCTTTTGAGTTTTACTGTTTTAATCGATAGTGTTTTAGATTATTATCTTTTGAGTTTTACTGTTTTAATCGATTGTGTTTTAGATTTTTATCTTTTGAGTTTTACTGTTTTAATCGATAGTGTTTTAGATTATTATCTTTTGCGTTTTACTGTTTTAATCGATAGTGTTTTAGATTTTTATCTTTTGAGTTTTACTGTTTTAATCGATTGTGTTTTAGATTTTTATCTTTTGAGTTTTACTGTTTTAATCGATTGTGTTTTAGATTTTTATCTTTTGAGTTTTACTGTTTTAATCGATAGTGTTTTAGATTATTATCTTTTGAGTTTTACTGTTTTAATCGATAGTGTTTTAGATTATTATCTTTTGAGTTTTACTGTTTTAATCGATTGTGTTTTAGATTTTTATCTTTTGAGTTTTACTGTTTTAATCGATAGTGTTTTAGATTATTATCTTTTGAGTTTTACTGTTTTAATCGATTGTGTTTTAGATTTTTATCTTTTGAGTTTTACTGTTTTAATCGATTGTGTTTTAGATTTTTATCTTTTGAGTTTTACTGTTTTAATCGATAGTGTTTTATATTTTTATCTTTTGAGTTATACTGTTTTAATCGATAGTGTTTTAGATTATTATCTTTTGAGTTATACTGTTTTACTCGATAGTGTTTTAGATTATTATCTTTTGAGTTTTACTGTTTTAATCGATTGTGTTTTAGATTTTTATCTTTTGAGTTTTACTGTTTTAATCGATAGTGTTTTAGATTATCATCTTTTGAGTTTTACTGTTTTAATCGATAGTGTTTTAGATTTTTATCTTTAAGTTTTACTGTTTTAATCGATTGTGTTTTAGATTTTTATCTTTTGAGTTTTACTGTTTTAATCGATAGTGTTTTAGATTATTATCTTTTGAGTTTTACTGTTTTAATCGATTGTGTTTTAGATTTTAATCTTTTGAGTTTTACTGTTTTAATCGATAGTGTTTTAGATTATTATCTTTTGAGTTACACTGTTTTAATCGATAGTGTTTTAGATTATTATCTTTTGAGTTTTACTGTTTTAATCGATTGTGTTTTAGATTTTTATCTTTTGAGTTTTACTGTTTTAATCGATAGTGTTTTAGATTATTATCTTTTGAGTTATACTGTTTTAATCGATAGTGTTTTAGATTATTATCTTTTGAGTTTTACTGTTTTAATCGATTGTGTTTTAGATTTTTATCTTTTGAGTTATACTGTTTTAATCGATAGTGTTTTAGATTATTATCTTTTGAGTTATACTGTTTTAATCGATAGTGTTTTAGATTATTATCTTTTGAGTTTTACTGTTTTAATCGATAGTGTTTTAGATTATTATCTTTTGAGTTTTACTGTTTTAATCGATAGTGTTTTAGATTATTATCTTTTGAGTTTTACTGTTTTAATCGATAGTGTTTTAGATTATTATCTTTTGAGTTATACTGTTTTAATCGATAGTGTTTTAGATTATTTATTTTTTAGTCATACTGTTTAAATCGATGGTGTTTTAGATTATTATCTTTTAAGTTATATTGTTTTGAATCGATAGTGTTTAAGATTATTATCGTTTAAGTTATACTGTTTCAATCGATAGTGTTTTAGATTATTATCTTTTAAGTTATACTGTTTTAATCGATAGTGTTTTAGATTATTATCTTTTGAGTTATATTGTTTTAATCGATAGTGTTTTAGATTATTATCTTTTGAGTTATACTGTTTCAATCGATAGTGTTTTAGATTATTATCTTTTAAGTTATATTGTTTTAATCGATAGTGTTTTAGATTATTATCTTTTGAGTTATATTGTTTTAATCGATAGTGTTTTAGATTATTATCTTTTGAGTTATACTGTTTCAATCGATAGTGTTTTAGATTATTATCTTTTAAGTTATATTGTTTTAATCGATGGTCTTTTAGATTATTATCTTTTGAGTTATACTGTTTTAATCGATAGTGTTTTAGATTATTATCTTTTAAGTTATACTGTTTCAATCGATAGTGTTTTAGATTATTATCTTTTGAGTTATATTGTTTTAATCGATAGTGTTTTAGATTATTATCTTTTAAGTTATACTGATTTAATCGATGGTCTTTTAGATTATTATCTTTTGAGTTATACTGTTTTAATCGATAGTGTTTTAGATTATTATCTTTTGAGTTATATTGTTTTAATCGATAGTGTTTAAGATTATTATCTTTTGAGTTATACTGTTTCAATCGATAGTGTTTTAGATTATTATCTTTTAAGTTATACTGATTATCGATAGTGTTTTAGATTATTATCTTTTAAGTTGTACTGTTTTAATCGATGGTGTTTTAGATTATTATCTTTTAAGTTATACTGATTTAATCGATGGTCTTTTAGATTATTATCTTTTGAGTTATACTGTTTTAATCGATGGTGTTTTAGATTATTATCTTTTAAGTTATACTGTTTTAATCGATAGTGTTTTAGATTATTATCTTTTAAGTTATACTGTTTTAATCGATAGTGTTTTAGATTATTATCTTTTAAGTTATACTGTTTCAATCGATAGTGTTTTAAATTATTATCTTTTAAGTTATACTGTTTTAATCGATAGTGTTTTAGATTATTATCTTTTGAGTTATATTGTTTTAATCGATAGTGTTTTAGATTATTATCTTTTGAGTTATACTGTTTTAATCGATAGTGTTTTAGATTTTTATCTTTTGAGTTTTACTGTTTTAATCGATTGTGTTTTAGATTTTTATCTTTTGAGTTTTACTGTTTTAATCGATAGTGTTTTAGATTATTATCTTTTGAGTTTTACTGTTTTAATCGATTGTGTTTTAGATTTTTATCTTTTGAGTTTTACTGTTTTAATCGATAGTGTTTTAGATTATTATCTTTTGAGTTATACTGTTTTAATCGATAGTGTTTTAGATTATTATCTTTTGAGTTTTACTGTTTTAATCGATTGTGTTTTAGATTTTTATCTTTTGAGTTTTACTGTTTTAATCGATAGTGTTTTAGATTATTATCTTTTGAGTTATACTGTTTTAATCGATAGTGTTTTAGATTATTATCTTTTGAGTTTTACTGTTTTAATCGATTGTGTTTTAGATTTTTATCTTTTGAGTTATACTGTTTTAATCGATAGTGTTTTAGATTATTATCTTTTGAGTTATACTGTTTTAATCGATAGTGTTTTAGATTATTATCTTTTGAGTTTTACTGTTTTAATCGATAGTGTTTTAGATTATTATCTTTTGAGTTTTACTGTTTTAATCGATAGTGTTTTAGATTATTATCTTTTGAGTTTTACTGTTTTAATCGATAGTGTTTTAGATTATTATCTTTTGAGTTTTACTGTTTTAATCGATTGTGTTTTAGATTTTTATCTTTTGTGTTATACTGTTTTAATCGATAGTGTTTTAGATTATTATCTTTTGAGTTATACTGTTTTAATCGATAGTGTTTTAGATTATTATCTTTTGAGTTTTACTGTTTTAATCGATTGTGTTTTAGATTTTTATCTTTTGAGTTTTACTGTTTTAATCGATAGTGTTTTAGATTATTATCTTTTGAGTTATACTGTTTTAATCGATAGTGTTTTAGATTATTATCTTTTGAGTTTTACTGTTTTAATCGATTGTGTTTTAGATTTTTATCTTTTGAGTTATACTGTTTTAATCGATAGTGTTTTAGATTATTATCTTTTGAGTTATACTGTTTTAATCGATAGTGTTTTAGATTATTATCTTTTGAGTTTTACTGTTTTAATCGATAGTGTTTTAGATTATTATCTTTTGAGTTTTACTGTTTTAATCGATAGTGTTTTAGATTATTATCTTTTGAGTTTTACTGTTTTAATCGATAGTGTTTTAGATTATTATCTTTTGAGTTTTACTGTTTTAATCGATTGTGTTTTAGATTTTTATCTTTTGAGTTATACTGTTTTAATCGATAGTGTTTTAGATTATTATCTTTTGAGTTATACTGTTTAATCGATAGTGTTTTAGATTATTAATTTTTGAGTTTTACTGTTTTAATCGATAGTGTTTTAGATTATTATCTTTTGAGTTTTACTGTTTTAATCGATAGTGTTTTAGATTATTATCTTTTGAGTTTTACTGTTTTAATCGATAGTGTTTTAGATGATTTATTTTTTAGTCATACTGTTTAAATCGATGGTGTTTTAGATTATTATCTTTTAAGTTATATTGTTTTGAATCGATAGTGTTTAAGATTATTATCGTTTAAGTTATACTGTTTCAATCGATAGTGTTTTAGATTATTATCTTTTAAGTTATACTGTTTTAATCGATAGTGTTTAAGATTATTATCTTTTGAGTTATATTGTTTTAATCGATAGTGTTTTAGATTATTATCTTTTGAGTTATACTGTTTCAATCGATAGTGTTTTAGATTATTATCTTTTAAGTTATATTGTTTTAATCGATAGTGTTTTAGATTTTTATCTTTTGAGTTATATTGTTTTAATCGATAGTGTTTTAGATTATTATCTTTTGAGTTATACTGTTTCAATCGATAGTGTTTAAGATTATTATCTTTTAAGTTATATTGTTTTAATCGATGGTCTTTTAGATTATTATCTTTTGAGTTATACTGTTTTAATCGATAGTGTTTTAGATTATTATCTTTTAAGTTATACTGTTTCAATCGATAGTGTTTTAGATTATTATCTTTTGAGTTATATTGTTTTAATCGATAGTGTTTTAGATTATTATCTATTGAGTTATACTGTTTCAATCGATAGTGTTTTAGATTATTATCTTTTGAGTTATATTGTTTTAATCGATGGTCTTTTAGATTATTAATTTTTGAGTTTTACTGTTTTAATCGATAGTGTTTTAGATTATTATCTTTTGAGTTTTACTGTTTTAATCGATAGTGTTTTAGATTATTATCTTTTGAGTTTTACTGTTTTAATCGATAGTGTTTTAGATTATTTATTTTTTAGTCATACTGTTTAAATCGATGGTGTTTTAGATTATTATCTTTTAAGTTATATTGTTTTGAATCGATAGTGTTTAAGATTATTATCGTTTAAGTTATACTGTTTCAATCGATAGTGTTTTAGATTATTATCTTTTAAGTTATACTGTTTTAATCGATAGTGTTTTAGATTATTATCTTTTGAGTTATATTGTTTTAATCGATAGTGTTTTAGATTATTATCTTTTGAGTTATACTGTTTCAATCGATAGTGTTTTAGATTATTATCTTTTAAGTTATATTGTTTTAATCGATAGTGTTTTAGATTTTTATCTTTTGAGTTATATTGTTTTAATCGATAGTGTTTTAGATTATTATCTTTTGAGTTATACTGTTTCAATCGATAGTGTTTTAGATTATTATCTTTTAAGTTATATTGTTTTAATCGATGGTCTTTTAGATTATTATCTTTTGAGTTATACTGTTTTAATCGATAGTGTTTTAGATTATTATCTTTTAAGTTATACTGTTTCAATCGATAGTGTTTTAGATTATTATCTTTTGAGTTATATTGTTTTAATCGATAGTGTTTTAGATTATTATCTATTGAGTTATACTGTTGCAATCGATAGTGTTTTAGATTATTATCTTTTGAGTTATATTGTTTTAATCGATGGTCTTTTAGATTATTATTTTTTTAGTTATATTGTTTTAATCGATAGTGTTTTAGATTATTATCTTTTAAGTTTTACTGTTTCAATCGATAGTGTTTTAGATTATTATCTTTTAAGTTTTACTGTTTTAATCGATAGTGTTTTAGATTATTATCTTTTAAGTTATACTGATTTAATCGATGGTCTTTTAGATTATTATCTTTTGAGTTATACTGTTTTAATCGATAGTGTTTTAGATTATTATCTTTTAAGTTTTACTGTTTCAATCGATAGTGTTTTAGATTATTATCTTTTAAGTTTTACTGTTTCAATCGATAGTGTTTTAGATTATTATCTTTTAAGTTATACTGATTTAATCGATGGTCTTTTAGATTATTATCTTTTGAGTTATACTGTTTTAATCGATAGTGTTTTAGATTATTATCTTTTGAGTTATATTGTTTTAATCGATAGTGTTTAAGATTATTATCTTTTGAGTTATACTGTTTCAATCGATAGTGTTTTAGATTATTATCTTTTAAGTTATACTGATTATCGATAGTGTTTTAGATTATTATCTTTTAAGTTGTACTGTTTTAATCTATGGTGTTTTAGATTATTATCTTTTAAGTTATACTGATTTAATCGATGGTCTTTTAGATTATTATCTTTTGAGTTATACTGTTTTAATCGATGGTGTTTTAGATTATTATCTTTTAAGTTATACTGTTTTAATCGATAGTGTTTTAGATTATTATCTTTTAAGTAATACTGTTTTAATCGATAGTGTTTTAGATTATTATCTTGTAAGTTATACTGTTTCAATCGATAGTGTTTTAGATTATTATCTTTTAAGTTATACTGTTTTAATCGATGGTCTTTTAGATTATTATCTTTTGAGTTATATTATTTTAATCGATAGTGTTTTAGATTATTATCTTTTGAGTTTTACTGTTTTAATCGATAAAGTTTTAGATTTTTATCTTTTGAGTTTTACTGTTTTAATCGATTGTGTTTTAGATTTTTATCTTTTGAGTTTTACTGTTTTAATCGATAGTGTTGTAGATTATTATCTTTTGAGTTTTACTGTTTTAATCGATTGTGTTTTAGATTTTTATCTTTTGAGTTTTACTGTTTTAATCGATAGTGTTTTAGATTATTATCTTTTGAGTTATACTGTTTTAATCGATAGTGTTTTAGATTATTATCTTTTGAGTTTTACTGTTTTAATCGATTGTGTTTTAGATTTTTATCTTTTGAGTTTTACTGTTTTAATCGATAGTGTTTTAGATTATTATCTTTTGAGTTATACTGTTTTAATCGATAGTGTTTTAGATTATTATCTTTTGAGTTTTACTGTTTTAATCGATTGTGTTTTAGATTTTTATCTTTTGAGTTATACTGTTTTAATCGATAGTGTTTTAGATTATTATCTTTTGAGTTATACTGTTTTAATCGATAGTGTTTTAGATTATTATCTTTTGAGTTTTACTGTTTTAATCGATAGTGTTTTAGATTATTATCTTTTGAGTTTTACTGTTTTAATCGATAGTGTTTTAGATTATTATCTTTTGAGTTTTACTGTTTTAATCGATAGTGTTTTAGATTATTATCTTTTGAGTTATACTGTTTTAATCGATAGTGTTTTAGATTATTTATTTTTTAGTCATACTGTTTAAATCGATGGTGTTTTAGATTATTATCTTTTAAGTTATATTGTTTTGAATCGATAGTGTTTAAGATTATTATCGTTTAAGTTATGCTGTTTCAATCGATAGTGTTTTAGATTATTATCTTTTAAGTTATACTGTTTTAATCGATAGTGTTTTAGATTATTATCTTTTGAGTTATATTGTTTTAATCGATAGTGTTTTAGATTATTATCTTTTGAGTTATACTGTTTCAATCGATAGTGTTTTAGATTATTATCTTTTAAGTTATATTGTTTTAATCGATAGTGTTTTAGATTATTATCTTTTGCTTTATACTGTTTTAATCGATAGTGTTTTAGTTTATTATCTTTTAAGTTATATTGTTTTAATCGATAGTGTTTTAGTTTATTATCTTTTGCTTTATACTGTTTTAATCGATAGTGTTTTAGATTATTATCTTTTAAGTTATACTGTTTTAATCGATAGTGTTTTAGATTATTATCTTTTAAGTTATACTGTTTTAATCGATAGTGTTTTAGATTATTATCTTTTAAGTTATACTGTTTTAATCGATAGTGTTTTAGATTATTATCTTTTAAGTTATATTGTTTTAATCGATAGTGTTTTAGATTATTATCTTTTAAGTTATACTGTTTTAATCGATAGTGTTTTAGATTATTATCTTTTAAGTTATACTGTTTTAATCGATAGTGTTTTAGATTATTATCTTTTGCTTTATACTGTTTTAATCGATAGTGTTTTAGATTATTATCTTTTAAGTTATACTGTTTTAATCGATAGTGTTTTAGATTATTATCTTTTAAGTTATACTGTTTTAATCGATAGTGTTTTAGATTATTATCTTTTGCTTTATACTGTTTTAATCGATAGTGTTTTAGATTATTATCTTTTAAGTTATACTGTTTTAATCGATAGTGTTTTAGATTATTATCTTTTGCTTTATACTGTTTTAATCGATAGTGTTTTAGATTATTATCTTTTAAGTTATACTGTTTTAATCGATAGTGTTTTAGATTATTATCTTTTAAGTTATACTGTTTTAATCGATAGTGTTTTAGATTATTATCTTTTGCTTTATACTGTTTTAATCGATAGTGTTTTAGATTATTATCTTTTGCTTTATACTGTTTTAATCGATAGTGTTTTAGATTATTATCTTTTAAGTTATACTGTTTTAATCGATAGTGTTTTAGATTATTATCTTTTGCTTTATACTGTTTTAATCGATAGTGTTTTAGATTATTATCTTTTAAGTTATACTGTTTTAATCGATAGTGTTTTAGATTATTATCTTTTAAGTTATACTGTTTTAATCGATAGTGTTTTAGATTATTATCTTTTGCTTTATACTGTTTTAATCGATAGTGTTTTAGATTATTATCTTTTGCTTTATACTGTTTTAATCGATAGTGTTTTAGATTATTATCTTTTAAGTTATACTGTTTTAATCGATAGTGTTTTAGATTATTATCTTTTAAGTTATACTGTTTTAATCGATAGTGTTTTAGATTATTATCTTTTGCTTTATACTGTTTTAATCGATAGTGTTTTAGTTTATTATCTTTTGAGTTATACTGTTTTAATCGATAGTGTTTTAGATTATTATCTTTTAAGTTATACTGTTTTAATCGATAGTGTTTTAGATTATTATCTTTTAAGTTATACTGTTTTAATCGATAGTGTTTTAGATTATTATCTTTTAAGTTATACTGTTTTAATCGATAGTGTTTTAGATTATTATCTTTTAAGTTATACTGTTTTAATCGATAGTGTTTTAGATTATTATCTTTTAAGTTATACTGTTTTAATCGATAGTGTTTTAGTTTATTATCTTTTGCTTTATACTGTTTTAATCGATAGTGTTTTAGATTATTATCTTTTAAGTTATACTGTTTTAATCGATAGTGTTTTAGATTATTATCTTTTAAGTTATACTGTTTTAATCGATAGTGTTTTAGATTATTATCTTTTGCTTTATACTGTTTTAATCGATAGTGTTTTAGATTATTATCTTTTAAGTTATACTGTTTTAATCGATAGTGTTTTAGATTATTATCTTTTGCTTTATACTGTTTTAATCGATAGTGTTTTAGATTATTATCTTTTAAGTTATACTGTTTTAATCGATAGTGTTTTAGATTATTATCTTTTAAGTTATACTGTTTTAATCGATAGTGTTTTAGATTATTATCTTTTGCTTTATACTGTTTTAATCGATAGTGTTTTAGATTATTATCTTTTGCTTTATACTGTTTTAATCGATAGTGTTTTAGATTATTATCTTTTAAGTTATACTGTTTTAATCGATAGTGTTTTAGATTATTATCTTTTGCTTTATACTGTTTTAATCGATAGTGTTTTAGATTATTATCTTTTAAGTTATACTGTTTTAATCGATAGTGTTTTAGATTATTATCTTTTGCTTTATACTGTTTTAATCGATAGTGTTTTAGATTATTATCTTTTAAGTTATACTGTTTTAATCGATAGTGTTTTAGTTTATTATCTTTTGCTTTATACTGTTTTAATCGATAGTGTTTTAGATTATTATCTTTTAAGTTATACTGTTTTAATCGATAGTGTTTTAGTTTATTATCTTTTAAGTTATATTGTTTTAATCGATAGTGTTTTAGTTTATTATCTTTTGCTTTATACTGTTTTAATCGATAGTGTTTTAGATTATTATCTTTTGAGTTATACTGTTTTAATCGATAGTGTTTTAGATTATTATCTTTTGCTTTATACTGTTTTAATCGATAGTGTTTTAGATTATTATCTTTTGCTTTATACTGTTTTAATCGATAGTGTTTTAGATTATTATCTTTTGAGTTATACTGTTTTAATCGATAGTGTTTTAGATTATTATCTTTTAAGTTATACTGTTTTAATCGATAGTGTTTTAGATTATTATCTTTTAAGTTATACTGTTTTAATCGATAGTGTTTTAGATTATTATCTTTTAAGTTATACTGTTTTAATCGATAGTGTTTTAGTTTATTATCTTTTAAGTTATACTGTTTTAATCGATAGTGTTTTAGTTTATTATCTTTTAAGTTATACTGTTTTAATCGATAGTGTTTTAGATTATTATCTTTTAAGTTATACTGTTTTAATCGATAGTGTTTTAGATTATTATCTTTTAAGTTATACTGTTTTAATCGATAGTGTTTTAGATTATTATCTTTTAAGTTATACTGTTTTAATCGATAGTGTTTTAGATTATTATCTTTTAAGTTATACTGTTTTAATCGATAGTGTTTTAGTTTATTATCTTTTAAGTTATACTGTTTTAATCGATAGTGTTTTAGTTTATTATCTTTTAAGTTATACTGTTTTAATCGATAGTGTTTTAGATTATTATCTTTTGAGTTATACTGTTTTAATCGATAGTGTTTTAGATTATTATCTTTTAAGTTATACTGTTTTAATCGATAGTGTTTTAGATTATTATCTTTTAAGTTATACTGTTTTAATCGATAGTGTTTTAGATTATTATCTTTTAAGTTATACTGTTTTAATCGATAGTGTTTTAGTTTATTATCTTTTAAGTTATATTTTTTTAATCGATAGTGTTTTAGTTTATTATCTTTTGCTTTATACTGTTTTAATCGATAGTGTTTTAGATTATTATCTTTTAAGTTATACTGTTTTAATCGATAGTGTTTTAGTTTATTATCTTTTAAGTTATATTGTTTTAATCGATAGTGTTTTAGTTTATTATCTTTTAAGTTATACTGTTTTAATCGATAGTGTTTTAGTTTATTATCTTTTAAGTTATACTGTTTTAATCGATAGTGTTTTAGATTATTATCTTTTAAGTTATACTGTTTTAATCGATAGTGTTTTAGATTATTATCTTTTAAGTTATACTGTTTTAATCGATAGTGTTTTAGATTATTATCTTTTAAGTTATACTGTTTTAATCGATAGTGTTTTAGTTTATTATCTTTTAAGTTATACTGTTTTAATCGATAGTGTTTTAGTTTATTATCTTTTAAGTTATACTGTTTTAATCGATAGTGTTTTAGATTATTATCTTTTGAGTTATACTGTTTTAATCGATAGTGTTTTAGATTATTATCTTTTAAGTTATACTGTTTTAATCGATAGTGTTTTAGATTATTATCTTTTAAGTTATACTGTTTTAATCGATAGTGTTTTAGATTATTATCTTTTAAGTTATACTGTTTTAATCGATAGTGTTTTAGTTTATTATCTTTTAAGTTATATTGTTTTAATCGATAGTGTTTTAGTTTATTATCTTTTGCTTTATACTGTTTTAATCGATAGTGTTTTAGATTATTATCTTTTAAGTTATACTGTTTTAATCGATAGTGTTTTAGTTTATTATCTTTTAAGTTATGTTGTTTTAATCGATAGTGTTTTAGTTTATTATCTTTTGCTTTATACTGTTTTAATCGATAGTGTTTTAGATTATTATCTTTTAAGTTATATTGTTTTAATCGATAGTGTTTTAGTTTATTATCTTTTAAGTTATATTGTTTTAATCGATAGTGTTTTAGTTTATTATCTTTTAAGTTATACTGTTTTAATCGATAGTGTTTTAGTTTATTATCTTTTAAGTTATACTGTTTTAATCGATAGTGTTTTAGATTATTATCTTTTGCTTTATACTGTTTTAATCGATAGTGTTTTAGATTATTATCTTTTGAGTTATACTGTTTTAATCGATAGTGTTTTAGTTTATTATCTTTTGCTTTATACTGTTTTAATCGATAGTGTTTTAGTTTATTATCTTTTGCTTTATACTGTTTTAATCGATAGTGTTTTAGATTATTATCTTTTGAGTTTTACTGTTTTAATCGATAGTGTTTTAGATTATTATCTTTTGCTTTATACTGTTTTAATCGATAGTGTTTTAGATTATTATCTTTTGAGTTATACTGTTTTAATCGATAGTGTTTTAGTTTATTATCTTTTAAGTTATATTGTTTTAATCGATAGTGTTTTAGTTTATTATCTTTTGCTTTATACTGTTTTAATCGATAGTGTTTTAGATTATTATCTTTTAAGTTATATTGTTTTAATCGATAGTGTTTTAGTTTATTATCTTTTAAGTTATATTGTTTTAATCGATAGTGTTTTAGTTTATTATCTTTTAAGTTATACTGTTTTAATCGATAGTGTTTTAGTTTATTATCTTTTAAGTTATACTGTTTTAATCGATAGTGTTTTAGATTATTATCTTTTGCTTTATACTGTTTTAATCGATAGTGTTTTAGATTATTATCTTTTGAGTTATACTGTTTTAATCGATAGTGTTTTAGTTTATTATCTTTTGCTTTATACTGTTTTAATCGATAGTGTTTTAGTTTATTATCTTTTGCTTTATACTGTTTTAATCGATAGTGTTTTAGATTATTATCTTTTGAGTTTTACTGTTTTAATCGATAGTGTTTTAGATTATTATCTTTTGCTTTATATTGTTTTAATCGATAGTGTTTTAGATTATTATCTTTTGAGTTATACTGTTTTAATCGATAGTGTTTTAGTTTATTATCTTTTAAGTTATATTGTTTTAATCGATAGTGTTTTAGTTTATTATCTTTTGCTTTATACTGTTTTAATCGATAGTGTTTTAGTTTATTATCTTTTGCTTTATACTGTTTTAATCGATAGTGTTTTAGATTATTATCTTTTGAGTTATACTGTTTTAATCGATAGTGTTTTAGTTTATTATCTTTTAAGTTATATTGTTTTAATCGATAGTGTTTTAGTTTATTATCTTTTGCTTTATACTGTTTTAATCGATAGTGTTTTAGTTTATTATCTTTTAAGTTATACTGTTTTAATCGATAGTGTTTTAGTTTATTATCTTTTAAGTTATACTGTTTTAATCGATAGTGTTTTAGTTTATTATCTTTTAAGTTATACTGTTTTAATCGATAGTGTTTTAGATTATTATCTTTTGCTTTATACTGTTTTAATCGATAGTGTTTTAGTTTATTATCTTTTAAGTTATATTGTTTTAATCGATAGTGTTTTAGATTATTATCTTTTGAGTTATACTGTTTTAATCGATAGTGTTTTAGTTTATTATCTTTTAAGTTATATTGTTTTAATCGATAGTGTTTTAGATTATTATCTTTTGCTTTATACTGTTTTAATCGATAGTGTTTTAGATTATTATCTTTTAAGTTATACTGTTTTAATCGATAGTGTTTTAGTTTATTATCTTTTGCTTTATACTGTTTTAATCGATAGTGTTTTAGATTATTATCTTTTGAGTTATACTGTTTTAATCGATAGTGTTTTAGTTTATTATCTTTTAAGTTATATTGTTTTAATCGATAGTGTTTTAGTTTATTATCTTTTGCTTTATACTGTTTTAATCGATAGTGTTTTAGATTATTATCTTTTGAGTTATACTGTTTTAATCGATAGTGTTTTAGTTTATTATCTTTTAAGTTATATTGTTTTAATCGATAGTGTTTTAGATTATTATCTTTTAAGTTATACTGTTTTAATCGATAGTGTTTTAGATTATTATCTTTTAAGTTATACTGTTTTAATCGATAGTGTTTTAGTTTATTATCTTTTAAGTTATACTGTTTTAATCGATAGTGTTTTAGATTATTATCTTTTAAGTTATACTGTTTTAATCGATAGTGTTTTAGTTTATTATCTTTTGCTTTATACTGTTTTAATCGATAGTGTTTTAGATTATTATCTTTTGAGTTATACTGTTTTAATCGATAGTGTTTTAGATTATTATCTTTTAAGTTATACTGTTTTAATCGATAGTGTTTTAGTTTATTATCTTTTGCTTTATACTGTTTTAATCGATAGTGTTTTAGATTATTATCTTTTAAGTTATACTGTTTTAATCGATAGTGTTTTAGTTTATTATCTTTTAAGTTATACTGTTTTAATCGATAGTGTTTTAGTTTATTATCTTTTGCTTTATACTGTTTTAATCGATAGTGTTTTAGATTATTATCTTTTGAGTTATACTGTTTTAATCGATAGTGTTTTAGTTTATTATCTTTTAAGTTATACTGTTTTAATCGATAGTGTTTTAGATTATTATCTTTTAAGTTATACTGTTTTAATCGATAGTGTTTTAGTTTATTATCTTTTAAGTTATACTGTTTTAATCGATAGTGTTTTAGATTATTATCTTTTAAGTTATACTGTTTTAATCGATAGTGTTTTAGTTTATTATCTTTTGCTTTATACTGTTTTAATCGATAGTGTTTTAGATTATTATCTTTTAAGTTATACTGTTTTAATCGATAGTGTTTTAGTTTATTATCTTTTGCTTTATACTGTTTTAATCGATAGTGTTTTAGATTATTATCTTTTGAGTTATACTGTTTTAATCGATAGTGTTTTAGTTTATTATCTTTTAAGTTATACTGTTTTAATCGATAGTGTTTTAGATTATTATCTTTTAAGTTATACTGTTTTAATCGATAGTGTTTTAGTTTATTATCTTTTAAGTTATACTGTTTTAATCGATAGTGTTTTAGATTATTATCTTTTAAGTTATACTGTTTTAATCGATAGTGTTTTAGATTATTATCTTTTAAGTTATACTGTTTTAATCGATAGTGTTTTAGTTTATTATCTTTTGCTTTATACTGTTTTAATCGATAGTGTTTTAGATTATTATCTTTTAAGTTATACTGTTTTAATCGATAGTGTTTTAGTTTATTATCTTTTAAGTTATATTGTTTTAATCGATAGTGTTTTAGATTATTATCTTTTGAGTGATACTGTTTTAATCGATAGTGTTTTAGATTATTATCTTTTGAGTGATACTGTTTTAATCGATAGTGTTTTAGATTATTATCTTTTGCTTTATACTGTTTTAATCGATAGTGTTTAAGATTATTATCTTTTAAGTTATACTGTTTTAATCGATAGTGTTTAAGATTATTATCTTTTGAGTGATACTGTTTTAATCGATAGTGTTTTAGATTATTATCTTTTGAGTGATACTGTTTTAATCGATAGTGTTTTAGATTATTATCTTTTGCTTTATACTGTTTTAATCGATAGTGTTTAAGATTATTATCTTTTAAGTTATACTGTTTTAATCGATAGTGTTTAAGATTATTATCTTTTAAGTTATACTGTTTTAATCGATAGTGTTTTAGATTATTATCTTTTGCTTTATACTGTTTTAATCGATAGTGTTTTAGATTATTATCTTTTGAGTTATACTGTTTTAATCGATAGTGTTTTAGTTTATTATCTTTTGCTTTATACTGTTTTAATCGATAGTGTTTTAGATTATTATCTTTTGAGTTATACTGTTTTAATCGATAGTGTTTTAGTTTATTATCTTTTGCTTTATACTGTTTTAATCGATAGTGTTTTAGATTATTATCTTTTGAGTTATACTGTTTTAATCGATAGTGTTTTAGATTATTATCTTTTGCTTTATACTGTTTTAATCGATAGTGTTTTAGATTATTATCTTTTGAGTTATACTGTTTTAATCGATAGTGTTTTAGATTATTATCTTTTGCTTTATACTGTTTTAATCGATAGTGTTTTAGATTATTATCTTTTGAGTTATACTGTTTTAATCGATAGTGTTTTAGATTATTATCTTTTGCTTTATACTGTTTTAATCGATAGTGTTTTAGATTATTATCTTTTGAGTTATACTGTTTTAATCGATAGTGTTTTAGATTATTATCTTTTGCTTTATACTGTTTTAATCGATAGTGTTTTAGATTATTATCTTTTGCTTTATACTGTTTTAATCGATAGTGTTTTAGATTATTATCTTTTAAGTTATACTGTTTTAATCGATAGTGTTTTAGTTTATTATCTTTTAAGTTATATTGTTTTAATCGATAGTGTTTTAGTTTATTATCTTTTGCTTTATACTGTTTTAATCGATAGTGTTTTAGATTATTATCTTTTGAGTTATACTGTTTTAATCGATAGTGTTTTAGATTATTATCTTTTGCTTTATACTGTTTTAATCGATAGTGTTTTAGATTATTATCTTTTGAGTTATACTGTTTTAATCGATAGTGTTTTAGATTATTATCTTTTGCTTTATACTGTTTTAATCGATAGTGTTTTAGTTTATTATCTTTTGAGTTATACTGTTTTAATCGATAGTGTTTTAGATTATTATCTTTTAAGTTATACTGTTTTAATCGATAGTGTTTTAGATTATTATCTTTTAAGTTATATTGTTTTAATCGATAGTGTTTTAGTTTATTATCTTTTGCTTTATACTGTTTTAATCGATAGTGTTTTAGATTATTATCTTTTGAGTTATACTGTTTTAATCGATAGTGTTTTAGATTATTATCTTTTGCTTTATACTGTTTTAATCGATAGTGTTTTAGTTTATTATCTTTTGAGTTATACTGTTTTAATCGATAGTGTTTTAGATTATTATCTTTTAAGTTATACTGTTTTAATCGATAGTGTTTTAGATTATTATCTTTTAAGTTATACTGTTTTAATCGATAGTGTTTTAGATTATTATCTTTTAAGTTATACTGTTTTAATCGATAGTGTTTTAGTTTATTATCTTTTGAGTTATACTGTTTTAATCGATAGTGTTTTAGATTATTATCTTTTGCTTTATACTGTTTTAATCGATAGTGTTTTAGATTATTATCTTTTGAGTTATACTGTTTTAATCGATAGTGTTTTAGATTATTATCTTTTGCTTTATACTGTTTTAATCGATAGTGTTTTAGTTTATTATCTTTTGCTTTATACTGTTTTAATCGATAGTGTTTTAGATTATTATCTTTTGAGTTATACTGTTTTAATCGATAGTGTTTTAGATTATTATCTTTTGCTTTATACTGTTTTAATCGATAGTGTTTTAGTTTATTATCTTTTGAGTTATACTGTTTTAATCGATAGTGTTTTAGATTATTATCTTTTAAGTTATACTGTTTTAATCGATAGTGTTTTAGATTATTATCTTTTAAGTTATACTGTTTTAATCGATAGTGTTTTAGATTATTATCTTTTAAGTTATACTGTTTTAATCGATAGTGTTTTAGTTTATTATCTTTTGAGTTATACTGTTTTAATCGATAGTGTTTTAGTTTATTATCTTTTGCTTTATACTGTTTTAATCGATAGTGTTTTAGATTATTATCTTTTGAGTTATACTGTTTTAATCGATAGTGTTTTAGATTATTATCTTTTGCTTTATACTGTTTTAATCGATAGTGTTTTAGTTTATTATCTTTTGCTTTATACTGTTTTAATCGATAGTGTTTTAGATTATTATCTTTTGAGTTATACTGTTTTAATCGATAGTGTTTTAGATTATTATCTTTTGCTTTATACTGTTTTAATCGATAGTGTTTTAGTTTATTATCTTTTGAGTTATACTGTTTTAATCGATAGTGTTTTAGATTATTATCTTTTAAGTTATACTGTTTTAATCGATAGTGTTTTAGATTATTATCTTTTAAGTTATACTGTTTTAATCGATAGTGTTTTAGTTTATTATCTTTTGCTTTATACTGTTTTAATCGATAGTGTTTTAGATTATTATCTTTTGAGTTTTACTGTTTTAATCGATAGTGTTTTAGATTATTATCTTTTAAGTTATACTGTTTTAATCGATAGTGTTTTAGATTATTATCTTTTGCTTTATACTGTTTTAATCGATAGTGTTTTAGATTATTATCTTTTGAGTTATACTGTTTTAATCGATAGTGTTTTAGATTATTATCTTTTGAGTTATACTGTTTTAATCGATAGTGTTTTAGTTTATTATCTTTTGCTTTATACTGTTTTAATCGATAGTGTTTTAGATTATTATCTTTTAAGTTATACTGTTTTAATCGATAGTGTTTTAGATTATTATCTTTTGAGTTATACTGTTTTAATCGATAGTGTTTTAGTTTATTATCTTTTGCTTTATACTGTTTTAATCGATAGTGTTTTAGATTATTATCTTTTGAGTTTTACTGTTTTAATCGATAGTGTTTTAGATTATTATCTTTTGCTTTATACTGTTTTAATCGATAGTGTTTTAGATTATTATCTTTTGAGTTTTACTGTTTTAATCGATAGTGTTTTAGATTATTATCTTTTAAGTTATACTGTTTTAATCGATAGTGTTTTAGATTATTATCTTTTGCTTTATACTGTTTTAATCGATAGTGTTTTAGATTATTATCTTTTGAGTTTTACTGTTTTAATCGATAGTGTTTTAGATTATTATCTTTTAAGTTATACTGTTTTAATCGATAGTGTTTTAGATTATTATCTTTTGCTTTATACTGTTTTAATCGATAGTGTTTTAGATTATTATCTTTTGAGTTTTACTGTTTTAATCGATAGTGTTTTAGATTATTATCTTTTAAGTTATACTGTTTTAATCGATAGTGTTTTAGATTATTATCTTTTGCTTTATACTGTTTTAATCGATAGTGTTTTAGATTATTATCTTTTGAGTTATACTGTTTTAATCGATAGTGTTTTAGATTATTATCTTTTGAGTTATACTGTTTTAATCGATAGTGTTTTAGTTTATTATCTTTTGCTTTATACTGTTTTAATCGATAGTGTTTTAGATTATTATCTTTTAAGTTATACTGTTTTAATCGATAGTGTTTTAGATTATTATCTTTTGAGTTATACTGTTTTAATCGATAGTGTTTTAGATTATTATCTTTTGCTTTATACTGTTTTAATCGATAGTGTTTTAGTTTATTATCTTTTGCTTTATACTGTTTTAATCGATAGTGTTTTAGATTATTATCTTTTGAGTTATACTGTTTTAATCGATAGTGTTTTAGTTTATTATCTTTTGCTTTATACTGTTTTAATCGATAGTGTTTTAGATTATTATCTTTTGAGTTATACTGTTTTAATCGATAGTGTTTTAGATTATTATCTTTTGCTTTATACTGTTTTAATCGATAGTGTTTTAGATTATTATCTTTTGAGTTATACTGTTTTAATCGATAGTGTTTTAGATTATTATCTTTTGCTTTATACTGTTTTAATCGATAGTGTTTTAGATTATTATCTTTTGAGTTATACTGTTTTAATCGATAGTGTTTTAGATTATTATCTTTTGCTTTATACTGTTTTAATCGATAGTGTTTTAGATTATTATCTTTTGAGTTATACTGTTTTAATCGATAGTGTTTTAGATTATTATCTTTTGCTTTATACTGTTTTAATCGATAGTGTTTTAGATTATTATCTTTTGAGTTATACTGTTTTAATCGATAGTGTTTTAGATTATTATCTGTTGCTTTATACTGTTTTAATCGATAGTGTTTTAGATTATTATCTTTTGAGTTATACTGTTTTAATCGATAGTGTTTTAGATTATTATCTTTTGCTTTATACTGTTTTAATCGATAGTGTTTTAGATTATTATCTTTTGAGTTATACTGTTTTAATCGATAGTGTTTTAGATTATTATCTTTTGCTTTATACTGTTTTAATCGATAGTGTTTTAGATTATTATCTTTTGAGTTATACTGTTTTAATCGATAGTGTTTTAGATTATTATCTTTTAAGATATACTGTTTTAATCGATAGTGTTTTAGTTTATTATCTTTTGCTTTATACTGTTTTAATCGATAGTGTTGTAGTTTATTATCTTTTAAGTTATACTGTTTTAATCGATAGTGTTTTAGATTATTATCTTTTGAGTTATACTGTTTTAATCGATAGTGTTTTAGTTTATTATCTGTTGCTTTATACTGTTTTAATCGATAGTGTTTTAGATTATTATCTTTTGAGTTATACTGTTTTAATCGATAGTGTTTTAGATTATTATCTTTTGCTTTATACTGTTTTAATCGATAGTGTTTTAGTTTATTATCTTTTGAGTTATACTGTTTTAATCGATAGTGTTTTAGATTATTATCTTTTAAGATATACTGTTTTAATCGATAGTGTTTTAGTTTATTATCTTTTGCTTTATACTGTTTTAATCGATAGTGTTGTAGTTTATTATCTTTTGCTTTATACTGTTTTAATCGATAGTGTTTTAGATTATTATCTTTTGAGTTATACTGTTTTAATCGATAGTGTTTTAGTTTATTATCTGTTGCTTTATACTGTTTTAATCGATAGTGTTTTAGATTATTATCTTTTGAGTTATACTGTTTTAATCGATAGTGTTTTAGATTATTATCTTTTGCTTTATACTGTTTTAATCGATAGTGTTTTAGTTTATTATCTTTTGAGTTATACTGTTTTAATCGATAGTGTTTTAGATTATTATCTTTTAAGATATACTGTTTTAATCGATAGTGTTTTAGTTTATTATCTTTTGCTTTATACTGTTTTAATCGATAGTGTTGTAGTTTATTATCTTTTAAGTTATACTGTTTTAATCGATAGTGTTTTAGATTATTATCTTTTAAGATATACTGTTTTAATCGATAGTGTTTTAGATTATAATCTTTTAAGTTATATTGTTTTAATCGATAGTGTTTTATATTATTATCTTTTAAGTTATACTATTTTAATCGATAGTGGTTTAGTTTATTATCTTTTACGTGATACTTTTTTAGTTATACCTTTTAAGTTATACTGTTTAAATCGATAGTGTTTTAGATTATTATCTTTTACGTGATACTTTTTTAGTTATACCTTTTAAGTTATACTGTTTTAATCGATAGTGTTTTAGATTATTATCTTTTGAGTTATACTGTTTTAATCGATAGTGTTTTAGTTTATTATCTTTTGAGTTATACTGTTTTAATCGATAGTGTTTTAGTTTATTATCTTTTAAGTTATATTGTTTTAATCGATAGTGTTTTAGATTATTATCTTTTAAGTTATATTGTTTTAATCGATAGTGTTTTAGATTATTATCTTTTGAGTTATACTGTTTTAATCGATAGTGTTTTAGTTTATTATCTTTTAAGTTATATTGTTTTAATCGATAGTGTTTTAGTTTATTATCTTTTGAGTTATACTGTTTTAATCGATAGTGTTTTAGTTTATTATCTTTTGAGTTATACTGTTTTAATCGATAGTGTTTTAGATTATTATCTTTTAAGTTATATTGTTTTAATCGATAGTGTTTTAGTTTATTATCTTTTGAGTTATACTGTTTTAATCGATAGTGTTTTAGATTATTATCTTTTGAGTTATACTGTTTTAATCGATAGTGTTTTAGATTATTATCTTTTAAGTTATATTGTTTTAATCGATGGTGTTTTAGATTATTATATTTTGAGTTATACTGTTTTAATCGATAGTGTTTTAGATTATTATCTTTTGAGTTATATTGTTTTAATCGATAGTGTTTTAGATTATTATCTTTTGAGTTTTATTGTTTTAATCGATAGTGTTTTAGATTATTATCTTTTGAGTTATATTGTTTCAATCGATAGTGTTTTAGATTATTATCTTTTGAGTTTTATTGTTTTAATCGATAGTGTTTTAGATTATTATCTGTTAAGTTTTATTGTTTTAATCGATAGTGTTTTAGATTATTATCTTTTGAGTGATACTGTTTTAATCGATAGTGTTTTAGATTATTATCTTTTGAGTTATATTGTTTTAATCGATAGTGTTTTAGATTATTATTTTTTGAGTTTTATTGTTTTAATCGATAGTGTTTTAGATTATTATCTTTTGAGTTATATTGTTTTAATCGATAGTGTTTTAGATTATTATCTTTTGAGTTTTATTGTTTTAATCGATAGTGTTTTAGATTATTATCTGTTAAGTTTTATTGTTTTAATCGATAGTGTTTTAGATTATTATCTTTTGAGTGATACTGATTTAATCGATAGTGTTTTAGATTATTATCTTTTGAGTTATATTGTTTTAATCGATAATGTTTTAGATTATTATCTTTTAAGTTATACTTTTTTAATCGATAGTGTTTTAGATTATTATCTTTTGAGTTATATTGTTTTAATCGATAGTTGTTTAGATTATTATCTTTTAAGTTATACTGTTTTAATCGATAGTGTTTAAGATTATTATCTTTTGAGTTATACTGTTTTAATCTATAGTGTTTTAGATTATTATCTTTTGAGTTATACTGTTTTAATCGATAGTGTTTTAGATTATTATCTTTTGCGTTATACTGTTTTAATCGATAGTGTTTTAGATTATTATCTTTTGAGTTATATTGTTTTTATCGATAGTGTTTTAGATTATTATCTTTTGAGTTTTATTGTTTTAATCGATAGTGTTTTAGATTATTATCTGTTAAGTTTTATTGTTTTAATCGATAGTGTTTTAGATTATTATCTTTTAAGTTATATTGTTTTAATCGATAGTGTTTTAGATTATTATGTTTTGAGTTATACTGTTTTAATCGATAGGGTTTTAGATTATTATCTTTTGAGTTATACTGTTTTAATCGATAGTGTTTTAGATTATTATCTTTTGAGTGATATTGTTTTAATCGATAGTGTTTTAGATTATTATCTTTTGAGTTATACTGTTTTAATCGATAGTGTTCTGGATTATTATCTTTTGAGTTATACTGTTTTAATCGATAGTGTTTTAGATTATTATCTTTTGAGTGATACTGTTTTAATCGATAGTGTTCTGGATTATTATCTTTTGAGTTATACTGTTTTTATCGATAGTGTTTTAGATTATTATCTGTTAAGTTTTACTGTTTTAATAAATAGTGTTTTAGATTATTATCTTTTGAGTTATACTGTTTTAATCGATAGTGTTTAAGATTATTATCTTTTTAGTCATACTGTATCAATCGATCGTGTTTTAGATTATTATCTCTTGAGTTATATTGTTTTAATCGATAGTGTTTTAGATTATTATCTTTTGAGTGATACTGTTTTAATCGATAGTGTTTTAGATTATTATCTTTTGCTTTATACTGTTTTAATCGATAGTGTTTTAGTTTATTATCTTTTGAGTTATACTGTTTTAATCGATAGTGTTTTAGATTATTATCTTTTAAGATATACTGTTTTAATCGATAGTGTTTTAGTTTATTATCTTTTGCTTTATACTGTTTTAATCGATAGTGTTTTAGATTATATTCTTTTAAGTTATATTGTTTTAATCGATAGTGTTTTAGATTATTATCTTTTAAGATATACTGTTTTAATCGATAGTGTTTTAGATTATAATCTTTTAAGTTATATTGTTTTAATCGATAGTGTTTTATATTATTATCTTTTAAGTTATACTATTTTAATCGATAGTGGTTTAGTTTATTATCTTTTACGTGATACTTTTTTAGTTATACCTTTTAAGTTATACTGTTTAAATCGATAGTGTTTTAGATTATTATCTTTTACGTGATACTTTTTTAGTTATACCTTTTAAGTTATACTGTTTTAATCGATAGTGTTTTAGATTATTATCTTTTGAGTTATACTGTTTTAATCGATAGTGTTTTAGTTTATTATCTTTTGAGTTATACTGTTTTAATCGATAGTGTTTTAGTTTATTATCTTTTAAGTTATATTGTTTTAATCGATAGTGTTTTAGATTATTATCTTTTAAGTTATATTGTTTTAATCGATAGTGTTTTAGATTATTATCTTTTGAGTTATACTGTTTTAATCGATAGTATTTTAGTTTATTATCTTTTAAGTTATATTGTTTTAATCGATAGTGTTTTAGTTTATTATCTTTTGAGTTATACTGTTTTAATCGATAGTGTTTTAGTTTATTATCTTTTGAGTTATACTGTTTTAATCGATAGTGTTTTAGATTATTATCTTTTAAGTTATATTGTTTTAATCGATAGTGTTTTAGTTTATTATCTTTTGAGTTATACTGTTTTAATCGATAGTGTTTTAGATTATTATCTTTTGAGTTATACTGTTTTAATCGATAGTGTTTTAGATTATTATCTTTTAAGTTATATTGTTTTAATCGATGGTGTTTTAGATTATTATATTTTGAGTTATACTGTTTTAATCGATAGTGTTTTAGATTATTATCTTTTGAGTTATATTGTTTTAATCGATAGTGTTTTAGATTATTATCTTTTGAGTTTTATTGTTTTAATCGATAGTGTTTTAGATTATTATCTTTTGAGTTATATTGTTTTAATCGATAGTGTTTTAGATTATTATCTTTTGAGTTTTATTGTTTTAATCGATAGTGTTTTAGATTATTATCTGTTAAGTTTTATTGTTTTAATCGATAGTGTTTTAGATTATTATCTTTTGAGTGATACTGTTTTAATCGATAGTGTTTTAGATTATTATCTTTTGAGTTATATTGTTTTAATCGATAGTGTTTTAGATTATTATTTTTTGAGTTTTATTGTTTTAATCGATAGTGTTTAAGATTATTATCTTTTGAGTTTTATTGTTTTAATCGATAGTGTTTTAGATTATTATTTTTTGAGTTATATTGTTTTAATCGATAGTGTTTTAGATTATTATCTTTTGAGTTTTATTGTTTTAATCGATAGTGTTTTAGATTATTATCTGTTAAGTTTTATTGTTTTAATCGATAGTGTTTTAGATTATTATCTTTTGAGTGATACTGTTTTAATCGATAGTGTTTTAGATTATTATCTTTTGAGTGATACTGTTTCAATCGATAGTGTTTTAGATTATTATCTTTTGCTTTATACTGATTTAATCGATAGTGTTTTAGATTATTATCTTTTGAGTTATATTGTTTTAATCGATAATGTTTTAGATTATTATCTTTTAAGTTATACTGTTTTAATCGATAGTGTTTAAGATTATTATCTTTTGAGTTATACTGTTTTAATCTATAGTGTTTTAGATTATTATCTTTTATGTTTTACTGTTTTAATCGATGGTGTTTTAGATTATTATCTTTTGAGTTATACTTTTTTAATCGATAGTGTTTTAGATTATTATCTTTTAAGTTATACTGTTTTAAATCGATAGTGTTTTAGATTATTATCTTTTGAGTTATTCTGTTTTAATCGATAGTGTTTTAGATTATTATCTTTTAAGTTATACTGTTTTAATCGATAGTGTTTTAGACTATTATCTTTTAAGTTATACTTTTTTAATCGATAGTGTTTTAGATTATTATCTTTTGAGTTATACTGTTTTAATCGATAGTGTTTTAGATTATTATCTTTTGAGTTATACTGTTTTAATCGATAGTGTTTTAGATTATTATCTTTTAAGTTATACTGTTTTAATCGATAGTGTTTTAGATTATTATCTTTTGAGTGATATTGTTTTAATCGATAGTGTTTTAGATTATTATATTTTGAGTTATACTGTTTTAATCGATAGTGTTTTAGATTATTATCTTTTGAGTTATATTGTTTTAACTGATAGTGTTTTAGATTATTATCTTTTAAGTTATACTGTTTTAATCGATAGTGTTTTAGATTATTTATGTTTTAGTCATACTGTTTTAATCGATAGTGTTTTAGATTATTATCCTCTGAGTGATACTGTTTAAATCGATAGTGTTTTAGATTATTATCTTTTAAGTTATATTGTTTTGAATCGATAGTGTTTTAGATTATTATCTTTTAAGTTATACTGATTTAATCGATGGTCTTTTAGATTATTATCTTTTGAGTTATACTGTTTTAATCGATAGTGTTTTTGATTATTATCTTTTGAGTTATATTGTTTTAATCGATAGTGTTTTAGATTATTAACTTTTACGTGTTGCTGTTTTAGTGATACTGTTTTAGTGATACTGTTAAAATGATACTGTTAAGCTGATTCTGTTTTAAGTTATACTGTTTTATTAATAGTTTAGTTAAGTGATACTGTTTTAGCGATACTGCAGTATTCTCAACTGTTATAATATAATCCGTAATTTTGTCTTCTGGCTTCATTTTTAATGATATCAATTTTATATGGTATTCTATGATTATTAGTTTTGAATATCTGTTGCAATCGTTTCTAAATATTCCTATCTCCTGGCATTTTCTGCATCTCTGATTATTAATGACGTACTTGTTTATCCAAGAATTCCATCATTGATGCAAATAATTCAGCGTTCTTCTCTTGGTACACGGAATCTTAATTCACATCTATATTTGCCTCGATAATATTTGCCGGCAAAGATATGATGTACATCTTTTTGGCGACAAATAAAACTCACTTCAGTCTCAACTGAAATTAAGTTGATGTTCATCAGGGCCTTAACCTGTTGAGTTAATAAGCTCATAACCTATTGAGTTTATAAGTCCATAACATCTAGAGTTAATAAGTTCATAACATGTTGAGTAACTGAGCTTATAACTTGTAGATTACAAAGCCGATAACTTTTAATTTTCTAAAGTTATGTGAATAACACACTGATCCCTTTATATCTGATGTGTGTGGAAGGAAATGAAGTGGGTGCTTTAAGTCAAGTTATAGAAAATGAAAAAATACGTGCAGATCTTGCACGTTTATTTTTGTAACTAAGAAATAAATATATTCCTGCGTAAATACCGTAACAAAAGCAAACAATTGCTTCCAAAAATAGTGCTTGATACTTTCCTTCTAACAGTGAACAATACGTACACACACTCATATATATATATATATATATATATATATATATATATATACATAAACATATAGTAGGTTCGATTTTTGAAATCTTATGATTCTTTTCTTAATAAAAATCAGGCTTTTTTTTATAAATGCCTCGTCTATATTAAACATTACTGAAACGGCAGTAATCTTTTTGAGATACGAAAATATTTTACTTTCTTGTGTTTTGTTAGTCGGGAAATATCTCAATATATATATATATATATATATATATATATATATATATATATATATATATATATATATATATGTATATATATATATATGTATATATATATATATATATATATATATATATGAGAAAGGAAGGATGAGAGTAATCCGACGTAATGAGAAATGAAAAAGGAAAACCCAAAAGATGTTTTTTTATATATATTCATCAATGTTTCGTCTTTATAGTAAGACTTCCTCAGGATGATAATTTTAAGAAAAATGTCATGCAAGTACATCGAAATATTGGGTTGACATCATGGGTTGATGAGAAGAAGTAGTAGCCGTGGCTACTGGGAGCGCAGGACCAAGGTCCGGGCTAATAAAAGTCAGTGGCAGAAAGTGTAATGAATGTGGATGGCTGTGAGTTAAAAAGGGGAAGAGTGGGAGTGTTAGTTAATTTGTCTTAGGTGGGAGAGAGGGGAGGGGGTGCTGAGGTTGTTTGCCGTGGTGAGGTGTAGCATGAATTTTGTAGGGGCTGGGGAAAGAGGAGGGAAGGGGGAAGCTCTGTGTCGTTGGTGTGTAGGTAGTATCATAGTTTTAGAAAAAGATTTGAAGAAATGAGGATAATTTGAAAGTAGGCGGGGTGGGTGGGTAAGAGTGTGAAAGAAGTAGTCAAAAGGGTGCGATGAGTGAGGGGGAGAGAGGAGATTTTGTTGTGGTTAGGTGTGACATTTTTGGAGGGTAGGAGTATTGACCAGCTGGCTATGTCAGGAATGTGTGAAAATAAGTAAGTAAGAAGGAAAGTGTTGAAATGTGCTGTGAACATGACAATGAGGAGGGAAAAAGGAAAGAGAAGGAGAAAAGTGATAATTATGTTGGCGAGAAATAGGTGAAATGTAGTTTTGTGGTGGCAGTGTTGATGGTTTGAAATTAAATGTAGGGCAAAAGGGGTTTAAATATCTATAGTTTGTGAGGATGTCTAGATCGTGGTCATTGGTGAGGCTGTTATTTGTGGTTAAGTGGTTTAGATTCGTGGTGAATGAAAATGTATGTAGGGAGGGGGTTGTGCGTGAGTGTGTATGCGGGGACTTGTATATAAGTACAATTGAGAGCGAAGTGAAGAAAGGTTAGCCATGATCTAGGTTTAGTTTTTGTTCTGTCAGGATAATTTTGCTTATTAAGGAGGATAGATTGTAGAAGCCACTTCGTTGTCTGATAGTGTTGGAGGCTGTGATTAGTGCTGTTTCCAGTAGTCTTCGCCGAGCTTTGTTATGTATGTATTTAGTGATTTTGGCCTGTTCAAATTTGAAAGCATGATCGTGCTCTAATACATGAGAGAAAAGTGCATTGAGGGAGTTATTGTCGTTTATGTCCCTTTTGTGTTCGCTCAATCCTTTTTTCAATTCACGTTGCGTTTCCCCCACGTAAATTTGATGGCAGTTGCTGCATGGAACAGTATATAAGCCGGCATGGGATGTGGGTATTTTTTTTAATTTCTTGGTGTGTTTAATGTTTGTTTTATGGTTTGTGATGTGGTTTGTACTGTTGGAACGCCTAGTTTGTTAAGTGTGTTGCATATGGATGTGTTATTGGAATGCGTGGGTAAGAGCAGAGGTCTGTCTATGAGAGAGGTGTTTGGTGTTTGATTATTTTGTGTGTTGTTTTTTGAGAATATTTGAAAGGCTTTCTTCTTGGCTTTTAGTATGAAATGTGTGGGGTATTGCAGTATTTTTAAGGAAATCATGATATGTTTTATTTCTTCATCTATGTATTGGGGACTGCAGATTCTAAGAGCGCGTAGGAAGAAGCCTATAATCATACCTGTTTTTATCTTGCTATTGTGGTGAGAGTAGAAGTGTATGTAATCGTTTTTGTGAGTGTTTTTGCGGTGTACTTTGAATGCTAGTTTGTTGTTGGACTTTATTATAAAAGTGTCTAGGAATGGTATCGAGCTGTCTATCTCAGTCTTATGTGTGAATTTTATGGAGGGTTCTACTATGTTGAGTTTGTCTTTGAGGTTATTGATTTGTATATCTACGGGGAGGAAAAAGAATATCATCAATGTATCTGAAGTATTCGATGTTAGGGCGTAGTCTAAATTTGAAAGGGCCGGATTCTTAGAATTCTAAGAAGAGGCAGGCTAATACACCGCTTAGACGGTTGCCCATGAGGAGTCCAAATTTTTGTTTGTAGAATTCGTCGTTGAATTGGAAATATTTACGTCAGTGACCAGTCTAATTATTTCTATTAAAGTGTTGGTGGGAAATGGTAAGTCGGTTCTGATTTTCTTTAGATTGTGTGAAGTAAGTTTAGGCATTTTTTAACTGGGGCATTAGTGTAAAGCGCTGTTACATCTAGGCTATGTATGTTTTTCTTTTCTACGTTAATGTTTTTTATTTAGTTAAGAAGGTTGCCTGAGTTTTTGATGTGGGAGGGGCTGATGGTGCCCATTAGTGGTGTGAGAATGTTAGCTATGGCCCGTGCGATTTTGTGTGATGTACTACCTATGCTTGATACAATGGGGCGCATGGGGATGTCCGGTTTGTGGGTTTTGGGGAGCCCGTATAGTGTAGGAATGATGGGGTATACTCAATATGTGATGCCCATTTTTTGTTGTTCTTAATTAAGTGTTTGAAAGATTTGTTGAAATGTTCTATGTTTTTTTTTATGCTTTTTTAGTTAGTTTTAGTGTATGTGTTTTCGTCGGATAATAGAGTAGATATTTTTTTGAGATATGAGTTTTTGTCCATGATTACTATGCCCCCTCTTATATCTGATGGTGATATGATTATGTTATTATTGTTAGCTAGGTGTTTGAGAGTGTCTATATATCTTTTAGGTAAAACCCCTCCCCGCATACATTTTCATTCACCACGAATCTAAATAACTTAACCACAAATAACAGCCTCACCAATGAACACAATCTAGAATTCCTCACAAACATTTAGATATTTAAACCCCTTTTGCCCTCAATTTAATTTCAAACCATCAACACTGCCGCCACAAAACTACATTTCACCTATTTCTCGCCAAAATTAATATCACTTTTCTCCTTCTCTTTCCTTTTCCTTACCCTCATTGTCATGTTCACAACACATTTCAACACTTTCCTTCTAACTTACTTATATTCATACATTCCTGACATAGCCAGCTGGTCAATACTCCTACCCTCCAAAAATGTCACACCTAACCACAACACAATCTCCCCTCTCCCCTCACCCATCTCACCCTTTTGACTACTTCTTTCACATTCTTACCCACCCACCCACCCCGCCTACTTTCAAATTATCTTCATTTCTTCAAATCTTTTTCTAAAACTATGAAACTACCTTCACACCAAAGACACAGAGCTTCCCCCTTCCCTCCTCTTTCCCCAGTACCTACAAAATCCATGCTACACCTCGCGACGACAAACAACCTCAGCACCCCCCTCTTTCCACCCTAAGACAAATTCACTAACACTCCCACCCCTCCCCTTTTTCACTCACAGCCATCCACATTCATTACACTCTCAGCCACTGACTTCTCTTAGCCAGGACCTTGGTCCTGCGCTCCCAGTAGCCACGGCTACTACTTCTTCTCATCAACCCATCATGTCAAACCAATATTTCGATGTACTTGCATGACATTTTTCTTAAAATTATCACCCTGAGGAAGACTTACAAATAAATACGAAACGTTGATGAATATATAAAAAAAACATCTTTTGTGTTTTCCTTTTTCATTTCTCATTACGTCGGATTACTCTTTTTTATATATGTACCGTTGTTACTAGTTTACAATTATCGAGCTGAATTTTTAAAAAAAAAAACACTAATTAAAAGGTACTGGTAATATATGCTAATACATATATTGTCATAATCCATATATATACATATATATATATATATATATACGTTCGTTTTATATTCCAATGATAATGGTTTTTATTTTCAATTTTTATTTTTTCACATTTTCAAAAAACATAACATTCCTGTGAGATGTATTTTTAAGACTCGTTTCCCTGGAGGTGAGCCGACCAACATTATTATGTCAATATCGGCTCTGCTACACCTCAAGATCATCAGAAAAATCTACAAAGAAAAGTTCTCAAATTCAAATCTTGAAAAAAATCTACACCACACCCTGAGTCTTTGTGGGCAAAAACAAAGAAAAAGTCAAAGAAAAACACCTTCACACGAGGGAAAAATCTCCTGAGGACGCCATTTTGAATTTTTCTTGTACAAAGTTAGAACACCAAAAAATACGCGGACATTCGAGAATTTTTAATTCAATGATATTGCTTAGTATAGTTATTTAATTCTATAATATATTTATTAAAAGTTTTAATTCACTTGCAAATGCCTATTTATCTTCTTCAGGTTTTTCCTTTTTTTCCACCTACCCTATTTCTAAACCATATCACCTATTTAATCCCTCCCCCAACTGCCCTAGGTATGGTAAAAAAACTACATTAATCCTGATGCGCCAATTTAGGAACTTCATGGAGTTTAGAGTCACCCCTTACTGATGAAGTACTGATGTGATATATGTGGAGGTTCGTTGGGATACTCTTTCTTCCCTGTATAGAGTACAAAACTGACTTCGAAATTCACAGCGAGAATCTGCCTGGCTACAACCACGGCAGAGAACTTTCCTTTCTATTTCTTTATACCAAAAACCAGCCGGAATTTCGATGAACAAAGAGTGTCTCATCTGTGGAACAAAATATCACAGGACTGTTTTCCAGCCGACTACAACATGGTCGTCTTCAAGTCTAATGTAAACAAATAATTGTTCAGCCGGCAATTCCTCTTAAATAGCTTCTGCCTATTCTACCCGTTGTTTTCAATTCCTGCGTGATGGCCTTCGTCGTCCAACTGACGATCTCTTTAACCCTTATCCGCGAGTGGTCCTCGGGTTTTATAAGCGGTTACCCATTAGTAAAAAAAAAACTCTACTTAAAGGTCTACTCTTACCCAAAGTGATGGGATCTGTCAAGTCTACATCTTGGTGAAATAGAAAACAGAAAAATTTCAAATGCTACTTTGGGTTGATATTTATGCAGAAAAAATATCAACATTGTACGGGTACTACTTTGGCTTGATATCTACAAAGTAGAGTAATTAAATTGAGGGCAAAAGGGGTTTAAATATCTATAGTTTGTGAGGAATTCTAGATTGTGTTCATTGGTGAGGCTGTTATTTGTGGTTAAGTGGTTTAGATTCGTGGTGAATTAAAATGTATGTGGGGAGGGGTTTGTGCGTGAGTGTTTATGCGGGGACTTGTATATAAGTACAATTGAGAGCGAAGAGAAGGAAGGTTAGCCATGATCTAGGTTTAGTTTTTGTTCTGTCAGGATAATTTTGCTTATTAAGGGGGATAGATTGTAGAAGCCATTTCGTTGTCTGATGGTGTTGGAGGCTGTGATTAATGCAGTTTCCAGTAGTCTTCGCCGAGCTTTGTTATGTATGTATTTGGTGATTTTGGCCTGTTCAAATTTGAAAGCATGATCGTGCTCTAATACATGAGAGAAAAGTGCACCGAGGGAGTCATTGTCGTTTATGTCCCTTTTGTGTTCGCTCACTTTATTTTTCAATTCACGTTGCGTTTCCCCCACGTGAATATGATGGCAGTTGTTGCATGGGACAGTATATAAGCCGGCATGGGATGTGGGGTTTTAAAAAATGTCTTGGTGTGTTTAATGTTTGTTTTATGGTTTGTGATGTGGTTTGTACTGTTGGAATGCCTAGTTTGTTAAGTGTGTTGCATATGGATGTGTTATTGGAATGCGTGGGTAAGAGCAGAGGTCTGTCTATGAGAGAGGTGTTTGGTGTTTGATTATTTTGTGTGTTGTTTTTTGAGAATATTTTAAAGGCTTTCTTCTTGGCTTTTAGTATAAAATGTGTGGGGTGTTGTAGTATTTTAAAGAAAATAATGATGTGTTTTATTTCTTCATCTATGTATTGGGGACTGCAGATTCTAAGAACGCGTAGGAAGAAGCCTATACTCATACCTGTTTTTATCTTGCTATTGTGGTGAGAGTAGAAGTGTATGTAGTCGTTTTTGTGAGTGTTTTTGCGGTGTACTTTGAATGCTAGTTTGTTGTTGGACTTTATTATAAAAGTGTCTAGGAATGGTATCGAGCTGTCTATCTCAGTCTTATGTGTGAATTTTATGGAGGGTTCTACTGTGTTGAGGTTGTCTTTGAGGTTATTGATTTGTATATCTACGGGGAGGAAAAAAGAATATCATCAATGTATCTGAAGTATTTGATGTTAAGGCGTAGTCTAAATTTGAAAGGGTCGGATTCTTAGAATTCTAAGAAGAGGCAGGCTAATACACCGCTAAGGGGGTTGCCCATGGGGAGTCCAAATTTTTGTTTGTATAATTACGCGTTGAATTGGAAATATGTTGCGTCAGTGACCAGTCTAATTATTTCTATTAAAGTGTTGGTGGGAAATGGTAAGTCGGTTTTGATTTTCTTTAGATGTGTGTGGAGTAAGTTGAGGCATCTTTTAACTGGGGCATTAGTGTAAAGCGCTGTTACATCTAGGCTATGTATGTTTTTCTTTTCTACGTTAATGTTTTTTATTTAGTTAAGAAGGTTGCCTGAGTTTTTGATGTGGGAGGGGCTGATGGTGCCTATTAGTGGTGTGAGAATGTTAGCTATGGCCCGTGCGATTTTGTGTGATGTACTACCTATGCTTGATACAATGGGGCGCATGGGGATGTCCGGTTTGTGGGTTTTGGGGAGCCCGTATAGTGTAGGAATGATGGGGTATACTCAATATGTGATGCCCATTTTTTGTTGTTCTTAATTAAGTGTTTGAAAGATTTGTTGAAATGTTCTATGTTTTTGTTTATGCTTTTTTAGTTAGTTTTAGTGTATGTGTTTTCGTCGGATAATAGAGTAGATATTTTTTTGAGATATGAGTTTTTGTCCATGATTACTATGCCCCCTCTTATATCTGATGGTGATATGATTATGTTATTATTGTTAGCTAGGTGTTTGAGAGTGTCTATATATCTTTTAGGTAAAACCCCTCCCCGCATACATTTTCATTCACCACGAATCTAAATAACTTAACCACAAATAACAGCCTCACCAATGAACACAATCTAGAATTCCTCACAAACATTTAGATATTTAAACCCCTTTTGCCCTCAATTTAATTTCAAACCATCAACACTGCCGCCACAAAACTACATTTCACCTATTTCTCGCCAAAATTAATATCACTTTTCTCCTTCTCTTTCCTTTTCCTTACCCTCATTGTCATGTTCACAGCACATTTCAACACTTTCCTTCTAACTTACTTATATTCATACATTCCTGACATAGCCAGCTGGTCAATACTCCTACCCTCCAAAAATGTCACACCTAACCACAACACAATCTCCCCTCTCCCCTCACCCATCTCACCCTTTTGACTACTTCTTTCACATTCTTACCCACCCACCCCGCCTACTTTCAAATTATCTTCATTTCTTCAAATCTTTTTCTAAAACTATGAAACTACCTTCACACCAAAGACACAGAGCTTCCCCCTTCCCTCCTCTTTCCCCAGTACCTACAAAATCCATGCTACACCTCGCGACGACAAACAACCTCAGCACCCCCCCTCTTTCCACCCTAAGACAAATTCACTAACACTCCCACCCCTCCCCTTTTTCACTCACAGCCATCCACATTCATTACACTCTCAGCCACTGACTTCTCTTAGCCAGGACCTTGGTCCTGCGCTCCCAGTAGCCACGGCTACTACTTCTTCTCATCAACCCATCATGTCAAACCAATATTTCGATGTACTTGCATGACATTTTTCTTAAAATTATCACCCTGAGGAAGACTTACAAATAAATACGAAACGTTGATGAATATATAAAAAAAACATCTTTTGTGTTTTCCTTTTTCATTTCTCATTACGTCGGATTACTCTTTTTTATATATGTACTGTTGTTACTAGTTTACAATTATCGAGCTGAATTAAAAAAAAAAATAACACTAATTAAAAGGTACTGGTAATATATGCTAATACATATATTGTCATAATCCATATATATACATATATATATATATATATATATACGTTCGTTTTATATTCCAATGATAATGGTTTTTATTTTCAATTTTTATTTTTTCACATTTTCAAAAAACATAACATTCCTGTGAGATGTATTTTTAAGACTCGTTTCCCTGGAGGTGAGCCGACCAACATTATTATGTCAATATCGGCTCTGCTACACCTCAAGATCATCAGAAAAATCTACAAAGAAAAGTTCTCAAATTCAAATCTTGAAAAAAATCTACACCACACCCTGAGTCTTTGTGGGCAAAAACAAAGAAAAAGTCAAAGAAAAACACCTTCACACGAGGGAAAAATCTCCTGAGGACGCCATTTTGAATTTTTCTTGTACAAAGTTAGAACACCAAAAAATACGCGGACATTCGAGAATTTTTAATTCAATGATATTGCTTAGTATAGTTATTTAATTCTATAATATATTTATTAAAAGTTTTAATTCACTTGCAAATGCCTATTTATCTTCTTCAGGTTTTTCCTTTTTTTCCACCTACCCTATTTCTAAACCATATCACCTATTTAATCCCTCCCCCAACTGCCCTAAGTATGGTAAAAAAACTACATTAATCCTGATGCGCCAATTTAGGAACTTCATGGAGTTTAGAGTCACCCCTTACTGATGAAGTACTGATGTGATATATGTGGAGGTTCGTTGGGATACTCTTTCTTCCCTGTATAGAGTACAAAACTGACTTCGAAATTCACAGCGAGAATCTGCCTGGCTACAACCACGGCAGAGACCTTTTCTTTCTATTTCTTTATACCAAAAACCAGACGGAATTTCGATGAACAAAGAGCGTCTCATCTGTGGAACAAAATATCACAGGACTGTTTTCCAGCCGACTACAACATGGTCGTCTTCAAGTCTAATGTAAACAAATAATTGTTCAGCCGGCAATTCCTCTTAAATAGCTTCTGCCTATTCTACCCGTTGTTTTCAATTCCTGCATGATGGCCTTCGTCGTCCAACTGACGATCTCTTTAACCCTTATCCGCGAGTGGTCCTCGGGTTTTATAAGCGGTTACCCATTAGTAAAAAAAAACTCTACTTAAAGGTCTACTCTTACCCGAAGTGATGGGATCTGTCAAGTCTACATCTTGGTGAAATAGAAAACAGAAAAATTTCAGATGCTACTTTGGCTTGATATTTATGCAGAAAAAATATCAACATTGTACGGGTACTACTTTGGCTTGATATCTACAAAGTAGAATATATAACACCATACGCCTCTGAATTTTTTTCAATACACGAAACTTCGCATCAAGCCATAATCTTACAATTCTTTGTGCGTGTGCCCCGGTGTTGGTGTCATGTTTCGTACCCGGCCCCTCTTTCCATCAGGGACAGATTCATCCCTTCACCGCTTCTTCTCATGTTTACGTCTCTATTCTCGCTACGACATGTTTCTTTTCTTCTTTCTTTTCCTTCACTCCTTTTTCATTCTGCGTTTTCCTGTGCGGATTTTAACTACCTTTATCCTACTTTAATCTTTCATTTTCGATTTATTCAGTCTAATCACAATTATCACCCGCTCTCGTCAGCGTGATTTGCTCGAGACTCGTACTCCCTTGGTGGTTTTTTCAACCGTTCGCCATTTTCCTACAGTTCGTTCAACGAGACACACGTGCGCTTCGCACCAATCGATTCTTCCACCCCACCAACATAACTTTGGTATGTAAATTAATTCTCTCCTTTCATTGCTAAGCCAAGTCTCTTTATTATGCCTCTCATGTTTTCATTAACAATGTCTCCCTGTCGTAACAATGTTACGACTCATTCCCGGCGTCGCTCAGGTTTCATACGACGTCATCTCCTGATATTTCTACCTCCCTAGTATGGCGAGCCCATCTTCGTCTCGCTCCTCCTAGTAGTTAAATTAAGTCATCTATCCTCTTGTTTTCACTTGCTTCTCCTTTTCTTTTTTTCGTTTATCTATGAATACTTGTTTCTTCTTCTTCGTCGTAGTGAGTAACCTTTTTGTTTATTTTTATTTCAGATTTTTTACCTGTTTTACATGGAATAAAGGTTTGTTCATAAATGGAATTCGTTTGTTTTTGTTGCTTCCTTTATCTCCGTGTGACTCCGAGTAAACTGGCTGTCTAGGCAAGATGATAATTATCATTTTGACGAAGGCAGCATAGTTGGAATCATGCTGATGATCTACGGGAAAATAACGAAGATTGAGTTGGTTTAAATATGCCATGCGTCATAATAGATTACTGAAACTTCAGCGACCTCTCGTTGAATAATCGGCATAAGTGTCGCACGCTCTCTTCTTTGAACGTTAATGTAAAGGTTAGGCGGTTAAGTTAGGATTACGGTTCTAGGCTCTCTACCAACACATTCTTTAGAAACCAATTAGGAGAAGTGTCTTTTTGTTGGTCTCTTACCCTGTTGATTGCAATGTGAGGAGTAGATCGAATAACAAAATAGACATACCATACATAAGTAGATTCATGATACGTTGATAACAAGTGAAAGCGGCACCTATTTTTTATTAAAATATACGCTGATAGAACGAATTAATCTACAAAAGAACCCTATACAAAAGTAGATGTACCGTTTCTGCATAATATGACACAACGACGGTTGACATGCCGTAAAACGTAAAAAAAAGCAATCAACTAACGTTGTTCTTTTCTGGCTAGTTCTTTTGTGCGGCCATGTGAGAACTTCTAATTGTATGTTACAAAATGCACAATTGCAGTTTTAGACACAGCTGTCTGTTGTTGTTGTTGTTGTTTAGTGGTTGTCATGTTAAACACGAATATTTTGACATTCTGTGAAGCCATAAAATGAAGTAGTTTTAAAATTAATCTTTTATATTATAGTCCAAACTTTTATTTCTATTTGTAGACGTAGTTTCCGGCTTCCTAGTTGGCTTAGTATTCATTATGTTCTTGACGGACTGTTGTACATTTTTATCTTCATTTTAGGAAAATCTTAAAATCATAGGTCACCGCTTATCAAGTGTTACGTTTTCATTTACCGATGCGTGTATAATCCATTATACAATAATGTTGTCATTAAACCAGTGTCTTGCCTGTAAAAGGTAAAGGTAAAGGTCGCATAGCCTGGACGCGCACGAGTGTCGTTGCCGACATCGCACACTGCCAATGGCCGTAGCGGCGGTGATTTGTTACGAATCACCGTGTCTAGGGCACAGCATATGGAAGGCGGAGCCCATCCCTCTCCTTCCGCTGCCTTGAATCTTCCCTGAGTTTTAGTCAGGTACCCATTTACTGCTGGGTGGACAGAGGGAGTTTTCAGACCCGAAAATTCGCATGCCGTGAGTGGGATCGAACCCGGGGCGTCCAGCCCAAAGACAAGTGCTATAACCACTCGTCTGTCGATACAATTACTCGGTCGGTAGGGAAGAGGAGAGAGAGCACCCCCACTAGATTGCGTAGTCGATTTTGTAGAAAGGTGCTCCGAGCAACACCTCCCTTGATATGTCAGCAGTACTCCACTTTAGGACTTTAAAATTAATATTTTCTTTCTTTCCCCAAGTCTGGCACAGGAACATCGCACACGAATGACAATAATCACTTCATCGAAAGAGAAGTAAATATAACTTATAAGTTGCTAAATATTGGCATTCCCCACTCGTCCCCCTCTTTCTATTTCTTTTTCTCTCTCTATCCCTCTACTCTATAATGAAAAGCAATGTGTATGCATTTGTAAATATATTTCCGTCCCATCACACAAAAGTTTTCCCGACGAATAAAGGAACGGAAAACGCTAATCTATTTCCAAGAGACGTTTTTTTTCTTCTTTTTTCTTTTCCTATTTCTATACCAATTTATACGTTTTTCTTTCGCTAACGTCTTTGATGTTAAAAAGTACGGTGTCTTTTTATGTCAAGCCACCCCTACCTCCCAATAATCAAAGGAAGATAATTGAAGGAAAAAATAAAAATAGTGAACGGTTAGGTTTTTTTCTTTAAGTCATTAGAATTGATTCGTTTTTTTTTCAACTCGCGATACTTCAGTCCTTCATTATCCTATTGAAATAACAAAAGCACTAGAAATACTTACATTTGAAAGCAAATAGCAAACCGGACAACCGCAGTCGATAGAAATGAATACGGCAAGAAATCCTCCATTCTAATAACAAATTCTATGATTTCATACGAATATTAGTGCGAACGCTGGCAACGCATAATTTTTTCGTCATTTTTTATACACACTCGTAATAAATAATTAAAGTAAACTCACTCGTATAACCTTGGTCTGTTCAGTTATAGGAGGTAACCCCAGGCTTTATCTTATCGATGAGGAGGGGGTAGTTTATTGCTAATCTCCTGTGGCCCCCTCACCAGAGAATGCCGATGGGGCTACCCAGAAATTTTTAACCGAATGTAGCTAAAAATTTATTACATATTGCTTATACCCGTCCAGGGTCAGGTAATCTTCTAGTTATATATACATTTAAGTTAAAAACGGAAATTACTAAAAACTATTTGGAAAGAAAAAACAAAAAAAAGTAAAGCGATTCCGGATTGGTACAGTTCGTGTTTAATATTATATTTCAGATGTCTCTTATTAATAATTGACGTAGCTGTCTGATTCAAATTTTCCTTATCAGTCGTTATTTCTGAGACGAATGTTGTTTGGCATTTTTTGAATCGTAAAATCTAATATTTATTGACTTTTAAATCAACATTGCCGTTCGTTCCCTAAGTCTAGAACAGTTATATCACACATACATTACAGACCTCTTAAAAAGTTTTCTCTTAGTAAGTGCGTTGAAAACAGAAATATGTTGCCGCAAAAATAATTTAACGACATCTTTTCCAGCTCCGGGATGTTTTGAAGAACCGGTTTCGAATGTAACTCCGTCTACAGAATTTTAGTAGTGTTCAACTTCAGGATTTTATAAAGTTCCAGGATTTTATAAAGTTCCAGCCTACACTCCAGGATTTTTATGAACTTCCGGTGCAAGGTAAAAAAGTCGGAGGGAGTTTTAGTCTTATTCTCACATTTACTACCACTGTCACATACTTTTATCGGGAAGCTTTTTTCATATCTTCGTAACAGTATTATTTCAGATTTTCGATCTTGCTATTGTATGTTTGACACTTTACATTTTCCACATAAACATAGAACATTACTTTTACCTACACTTTCTTTTGACCGCTGTAATTGACTATTGCAAATACTTTCTTTTACATTCTCGATTGGCAGAATATCAGATTAGAAGATTGACATTCAGCTAACACAAAGTAATCTTCGGAGCCTATAAGACAATCGTTCATTAAAGATCGCTTTCGTTAGCGATACTTTAAACTCATTATTCCTTTTTACAACAGCATTCCTTCCACATAAATTATTTAATAATCTCTGCAGTTTTAATTCCTTTCCTTTTTTTCAATCAGCTGTCGGGCTGAGGTATGGTTTTGTTAACTCCTACGATGTCAACCCTCCCTCCCAGGCTTTACCTTCTCTATGAGAAGGGGTTAGTTTATTGCTACTGGGGAATGCCGACGGGCCTTCTCAGAAATTTATGTAGACCAGAGTACATTTCACCTAGTGCGCTGGCTTTTCAAAACCCAACATGACTTTGTCTCTAATTCGCCGCAGAAGAGGTAAATAAATATACCGGTCTTCTGTTAATTATTTTGAATTTCATATGGATACTGTGTTTTATTTTACTTTTTAGATGTGTCCACTCTCCCAGGCTTTGCCTTCTGACACTTTGAGAAGGGTTTAGTTTATTGCTAATCAGCTGAGGCGTCCCTAGCGGGGAATACCGACGGGGCTGCCTAGGCATTTTTATAGGCCAGAGTGCACTTCTTCTAGTGCGCTAGCTATTCAAACCCACTTTCCGATCTTGCGTCACATCTTACCGCTGTTGGAGGGAGATAAATACAAAAAATAATAACTCGAACAAGCATTAGTCGCGTTCAAAAAAGGTCTATTGAGTCGCACGCTGGCCCATTAAATTATCGCTGATTTATTAAAACAAATTTTTAACCGAATCATTGCTAATTACTATTATTACAGCCGTGCTCGAATCATAGACAGAAATTGAGAGAAATAGATAGATGGTGAGAGAGAGAGAGAAAGAGAGTGTGAGAGAGAATTATTATTATTATTATTATTATTATGATTATTATTAAGTGTAAAGTTTTTTTTAGCTACAAGTCTTTAGCCCACATTAACACTACGTCTTTCTCAATCGGTTCTTTCGAGACTGCAAGATCCTTTTAGATCCGTATTTCTGTGGTTTCCTAGACGTTACTTCTCCTTTCATGTATCCTAACTTTCGTTCTCACGCTTTTAATTTCCAGTCACTAATGATTTCTGATCATTTGTCTATAATATCTCTTGGTTTTAAGTCCCATATCTTAACGGCTAACAAACTTACCAGCTAATATATACATTGGCATATCACCAATCCGAATATTATATTTCAGGCTTAATTAAATTTCAGATCGTAACCACAGAAACTTATGTAACTAGAATATTACTCAATTGCCCAAACAGACCAGCTTTAAACCACTTTTATGTCCACTTACAAAAATTAAAATCCAGATATTCTGATACTAAACTTTATGTCTAGAATCCTTATTCCAATGTTGATCAAAATCAATTACATGGTTTTGATTATAGAAAAATGTCTAAAATTCAAAGTCTTAAGACAAAAATAAAAATTCAGGAAATCTTGCTTCACAGGTTTCTGATGACTATGGATAGAATTTAATATAAATCTGATATATTTGAATTTTACAAATGGGAGATTGCGCCCATATTATGCCCCCAAATCTTTAAATACTCCAAAGAAACTGAAATTTGGGGAATATTTACAAATAGATGTGTAATACTTTTTGTTAAATTTTCACAAAAATTTACCTTATCTGAATTTTTACGAAGTGTTTCTACTCTCTTTTTATATTTTTTGCATGGAACTAAATTAAACAAAATATAGCCCACATGTCGACCCTTTACACCTACTATCTGTTCCAAAATTCACAATGATCGATATATTAGTTTAGGAGTGTATCTTGTACATACACATATATAAACACTAGTCGTATACGCGTCCAAGGACCGGTTATAAGCAATAAAAATAGCATTAGTTTAACATTTTAATACCTTTTCCTTGCTTGTGGAATATGGTAGGATTTCTATGGCAACCCCCTAAATGGAAAAATTTACAAAAAAATAAATGTGACCAGGTTACTCACCCTGTTGTCGAGAATACATACTAATCGCTTATTATTAACGATTACGCGTGTCCTTGTTATAAGATGCTTACGCGCGTCCTTTAAAATATATAATACTTTAAAATAACTCAAAATTTGATGTACTGCAATTCTGTTTTCGCTTACAATTTTTGTATCCAACTTATTTAAACAGGTGTAGGCGCACAACCTAAATATTAAAGTTTACAGAAAATAATGTGCCCTGATACTTACCGTGTGGCCGAGAAGATATATTTCGAAAATTCATTAGTTTAGGAGTTAATCCTGCCCATCGAAATTTATATGTATATATTCATTATATATAAATATATACCCGGATATCTCATACCCGGATTTCCTCATAGAATTATTTCATTATAACACAATATATATATATATATATATATATATATATATATATATATATATATATATATATATATATATATATATATATATATATATATATAAATATACATACATATATATATACACACACACACACACACACACACACATATATATATATATATATATATATATATATATATATCTTGGCAGCATCTTTTCTTTTATACAAGTATCATTAAAAAATAACAGACATCTTGTGTCTAGATATTTTTTTTTCTAAGATCCTTTCCGTTTTTCTGATTAGGTTCTTAGTTTCAGACGGAAACTGGCTGATAAAATTGCCATAGCTTCCCAAAGCGCTTTCGGACCCTTCCAGGTCCATCGTCAGTGGAGTAATGTTAACCAGGCATAGACCTAGGAGTGAATATATATTCTATTTAGGCGGGCCATATATACATACAAAAAGATGGCGTCGCCATGGGGTCTGCGCTAGGTCCAACATTCGCAAACTTTCACATGTCCAACTTGGAAACTAAAGTGTTTAGCATTATTAACAAACCACAAATATATCTTAGATACGTAGACGATATTTTAATACAAACTAACAATGAAAACGAGATTAACATACTACAAGATCCTTTTAAAAATAACTCCGTTCTGGACTTTACCTATGAACTAAATAGAGATAAAAAACTCCCTTTCTTAGACGTATTAATAGACACCAATCATAACGAATTTGTAACATCTATATATAAAAAACCGATTTACATTAACTCCTGCACTCTTAATTTCGTTAGTGAATGCCCCTTTAAATACAAAATAGCCATCATTAAAAACTTAATAACGCGGGCAAAATTAATCTCCTCCTCCCCAACTCTCTTTCAAAATGAACTTAAACATATAAAAGAAACTTTAGTCAATAATGGTTTCCCCAATTACATTATTGATCAACAAATTCAACAATTCAAAAACAATACTAGTAATAATAACAATAATAATAATAATTATAACAAAAACAACAATGAACCCAATTCTCTACTTAAAAACATTATAAAACTATTTTACTGCAACAATTTCATCATAACTATAAAATAGACGAACAGGTTCTCAAAAACATTATAGATAAAAACGTACTCCCCACCGACCCCCCCCCCAAAAAGTTAAACTAATTATCTATTATAATAAAACTAAAACTACCAATCTGGTTGTTAAAAATAATTCTTCACCCCGTATTAGAGTTCTTGATAGGACCGGCCTCGTATACAAGTTTAAATGCCCTTTGGGAGAATGTGTCTCCGACAATCATGAAAATGTATACATTGGGTCGACTGTTACGACGCTATCCAGAAGATTAACTATGAATTTATCTAACGACTCCGCCATAACCCAGCACCTCTATAAAAAGCATTCCTGCCCCCGTTCGCATATCCGTAAACTTCTAGTAGATAACACAAAAATCATCGCACAAAATACTAATACACTTAAACTCCACATACTCGAAGCCCTATACATTAAAACAGAAAAAACAGCTATTAACAAGATTAACTATACTATTAGTACTAATATACTCAAATGCCTATAAATATAAATTTAAATTAAACACAGTCCTTTATTTTTCCCGCCTAAATAGAATATATATTCACTCCTAGGTTTATGTCTGGTTAACATTACTCCACTGACGATGGACCTGGAAGGGTCCGAAAGCGCTTTGGGAAGCCATGGCAATTTTATCAGCCAGTTTCCGTCTGAAACTAAGAACCTAATCAGAAAAACGGAAAGGATCTTAGAAAAAAACATCTAGACACAAGATGTCTGTTATTTTTAATGATACTTGTATATATATATATATATATATATATATATATATATATATATATATATTCATACATATACATATATATCTATATCTATATATATAAAAATGTAAAGTTGGTTTGTTCGTATCCCATGGAAATATACTTCCACTATACCATTACCACTGAAATTTTTTTATAGCAAATCCTTACATCCGAGCTATGTTTTTATGTTATTAACATAATTTTTACTTTACACATAAAAAACACTTTTTATTACAATTCGTTCCTACTAAGTTGCACTTCCGGTTTACAATCCATTTCTGCGAACCTGCATGTCCAACTTCACTTCCGGATTGACCTTCCTCCTCCCGCTGTCACGTATCTACTTCATACGTAAAAAGTGTTTTCCTTATTCGTTGTTTGTTTCCCTAAACAAACGTTTACACTAATACTTACCTAACAAACGTGCGTTAATTTCATTTCCTCTCTACTTCGATGTTTTTAGAACCTGCTTCCCTCCTCATTTTCTTCCCTTTAATCATGCTTCATCTCTAAAAAAAAACAAACAACACTACTTGCATTTCTTACACAACCCTTACTCGCGCGTTATAATTGATTGTTTATTTTAAAACCAGTCATCTTTATAAAATTATTCATTCCTACTGTTTTATTTTTACAGGTAAGATTTAATACATGAACTACGTGCTTTAAGTTCATTTCGCATCTACTCATTTTTTTTTACTTTAACCATGCTTCCTCTCTAAAAAAAAAAAAAACTCAACGTGCGTTAATTTCATTTCCTCTTTACTTCGATGTTTTTAAAACCTGTTTCCTTCATCATTTTCTTCCCTTTAATCATGCTTCATCTCTAAAAAAAAAAAAAACAACACTACTTGCATTTCTTACACAACCCTTACTCGCGCGTTATAATTGATTGTTTATTTTAAAACCAGTTACCTTTATAAAATTATTCATTCCTACTGTTTCATTTTTACAGGTAGGATTTAATACATAACCCACGTGCTTTAATTTCATTTCGCATTTACTCATTTTTTAGACTTTAACTATCTTTCAGGTACGATTTAATACTTAACAGACGTGCTTTAATTTCATTTCGTATCTACTTCGTTGTTTTTTAAACCTGCCTTCTTTCTCATTTTCTTACTTTTAACATGCTTCATCTATAAAAAAAAACCATACTTGCATTTCTTCGACAACCCTGAAGCGGGTTATAATTGATTGTTTTTTTTAATCCATTTACCTTTATACAATTATTCTTTCCTACTGTTACATTTATACAGGTAAACGTGCCCCCCGAAGATCAAACTTAGGTCGTCATACTCGCCGTGCAGAAACAAGGCGTCGATTACTTGCAAATCAAACTCATGAACAACTGGCATCTGCAAACCAACAAGCTAGACAAAGGATGATTCAAGTACGTGCGAATGAATCAGCACAGCGACGTGCAGCCAGACTTGAAGAGGAACGGTTGCGGGTACAACAATCCAGTCAGGCATCTTCAGATCTGCTTCGTTCACAACGTAACGAACGCGAGAGGCTGAGACTAGCAGATCGGCGTCAAACAAGGCTCCATGCTCAACAATCCCTGGATTGGGATCGCCTAGCATTTCATTACAACCCTCATGAGGATTATAGTTTAAGCCACCATGTTCACATAGGCACTATGACTGAAGTGTGTTCCTATTGTAAAGCTCTGAAATTTAAGGGAGAAACTAAAGGATTGTGTTGTGCCGCAGGGAAAATTAAACTACCTCAACTGGCAGATCCACCAGAACCATTAAAAACCGGACAATCTCTTCATCTACACTGAAACGGGAACCACTAAGAATATTGTGTATCCACAAGTATTGGAAAATTAAACCATTCATATTAAATGGCAACTTAAGGAACTGGATCAAAATGAACTCCAAAAGGCCACCTCTTCATTTCAACGCGTGACCGGGTACAGCTAGTATTATATATATATATATTATATACGTAAATATAAATATATATATTATATATATATTAGATATATAAATATTAATATATATATATATATATATATATATATATATATATATAGAGAGAGAGAGAGAGAGAGAGTATCAATGAATATATATTCCAAAAGTCATAATGATCCATTCATTAGTTTTAAAAAATTATTCTGTATATATATATATATATATATATAAATATATATATATATATATATATATATATATATATATGTGTGTGTGTGTGTGTGTAGAGATATACACGTACTGAATTTTATATAAATAGTGGTGAAAGTTTACGTTTTGTTTATTAAGAATCAATCATTTCAAGTAAAATTTACTTATAATCTTTTATTTTGAGAAGTGAGATAATTAATTATCCGATTTTGTTTGTCTTAGATATGACTTCTCCATGACCGACGTTGTCGATCGGCCAATCTGCCATAAATCGTTTAACGCGGTAAGTAAATGGACGCATCTTAGTCTAGATGCGTCTAAGCATATCGATGAGTGTATCTGCGGTCCGTCGGTCTGTCACGCTGGAGTTTACAATAACATTTTGGTCCCTCTGTTGCTCCTCATGCATATATTTTTTGTATTGTTATGTCACGGGTTATCAAGGCCAGGAGCTACTCGAGAAAATGATTAAATGGATTGTTGGTTGTACGATGATCGCCGTCACTAGATGATTCGAAACAGTGGGTTGAATTGGTAGAGGATTACTTAAGAGGACTTGATTTTCGAAGAGGAAACTCTGAAAATATTTTACAATTAGAAAAGGACCATCCTGTAGTTGGTTAGGAAGAAGACTTGTGGTTTGTTTCTGACAAAGGAACTTTGTTCATGGAAGTTCATTTGCTTTTTGATGAAGAGAAAGGAAAGTCCTTTGCTGTGGTTGTACCTAGACGAGTTTTAGCTGTGAATGTTTTACAGGGGGACAGGGATTAAATCTCAACAGAAAGAGGCTAACAACATCTCTTCCGTGTGAAAAAGGCTGTAGGGACGAGAATAGACCGTATCCACTAGATTGCGAAGTCGGTTTTGAACTCTGTCAAGACAAGAAAGAGTGCTACCATCAGCACCTTCCTCGGATATGACAGCAGTACTCCATCTTAGGAGTATATGGCTCTTATACAGGTAGAAGATTGATTGCATCGGGAGTTAGGTATTTTCTGGAGCGGTAGAATGATCCAACCATTTTCCCAGCGACTAAGCAGCAGATTTGATGTAGGTCTAAAACACCCTGTCTTTAAATCTGTCGGTCCGTCACGTATTAGTTTGAGATAACCAAACACGCACATTGATTGGATTCACTTTATTTTAAAAGCTGGCGGGCGTATCTAAAGAAGCCATATCTGTCTTTCGTAGTATGACATTAGTCGGTCTGTCACGCTTGAGTTTGAAATAGCATTTTCATCGCTAACGCACAGATCTACAATAAGATACACCCAAGCCACTCTATTAGATGCTCTGTCCGTCAAGTAGACTGTCTATAAGAAGCATATTCGCCGGCCTGTAATTAATAAATCGTGTATGCGTCCTCGCATCTCTAGAAAAGGCTGTCTGTTCGTCGGTCGCTCACCCTTCCACTTGATATTGCTAAACGCGTAAATTGAGTGGACTCTTATTTTAGATGTGTCAAAAAATCTCTATAAAAAACTTTGTCTGTCAATTATCTTACACGCTTGACGCGCAAATTGAATAGACGCATTTATGCCTGACTTGTCCACTATGTTACAGTCATGAATGCCCAACAGTCTTTATTTTATTGCCATTGAGTTATATGCCACTTTAGTGATGGTCTCATCAGAAGGAGATGTGATCCTGAATGGGCAAATACGGTTGGATTGCTAATTTTATTAATGATTTTATGGGTAGGTCATTATTTTGAAAGGTGTAGCAATGTACATATATAATAATTTATGCTTCGGAATTTTTTAGATGAGGGTTGATATATATATATATATATATATATATATATATATATATATATATATATATAAAGAGAGAGTGAGAGAGAGGGAGGGGGTAGAGTGAGAGAGAGTATATAGATATTGGTTTTTCTATTTTAATGGATAAATAAAATAAGATATCTATATATATAAGTGTCAATGTTTGTGTGTGTTCCCTATAGAAAGAAAGGTCAGAGTATCTACATAAAAACTAAATGTGTATTTATATGTAAAATTTATATGGGAAGACAATGGAAGTGCTCTCTGAGAGAGTTAAGGTGGCAGGAGCCTCAACTATATTCTATTTTTATAAAATTTTAATCATACATATAAATTAACCAACAGATGACAATGGAAGTGGTCCCGAATCTCTACGTGCCCTCAATGTACCGAATCTCCATGTGTTCTATTTAAGGTTGATATGGAGAAGAACTCCTTTAAAACTTAAAATACGTATATCCGATTTAAATGACATTTTGACCATATATATACAGGGTGGGCCAAAATAAGGGTCCTATCTTTAAATTTGAATAACTTGAATTTGAATAACTTCCACAAAATAAAAGTTAAACTCACCAAACTTTATGTGTGTGTAGACTGACCCTTCCGAGATTTTTTGAAATAAACAAAACAAATTTTAGCCGAAAAACACTTCTTAAAACTTACAAAAACTAAAGTATTGTTTTTTACACTGTTTTGAGTTTTTTAAGCAAAAATAATGTTTTCTAAATGAGGGTACGTTCCTTAGGGCTAATACGGCTCATGCTTGCTTCGGAAGGGGTCCTTTACTTATTCTAAAAAAAAAAAAAAAAAAAAAAAGCAATAAATAAAAAAGTTATGAATTTTTAAAAATAGGACCCTTATTTTTGCCCACCCTGTATAAGACACTAATTCAGAGAGATTTCCAAAATTTCAGTTTTTCCGACTATATAAGGGGACAGAACGAGGGGGGCATTAAAAAGAGAAACTAATATAGTGTAATGACCATAGTGACAAAGGACAAATTATTCATAATTAAATCCCGAGCAACATCGGGTCTTCCTACTGGTAATATAATAAAGTAAAACGTTTGCTTTATTATTTATAAATATCCTGCGCGAACGCAGACCCCACGCTATTATTGTAAAAAAAACATCTAATAAAAAATATAATATCAGCATTGAATTACTCCATAGAAATTGCGTTTTATCTTGGTATAGCTATTTGTTTTCAATTGTATGTACTGGTCTCAAGCTAAACTCGACTTGGCGTCAGTAGTTTCCGAATGTTTACTAGACAGCCGGAAAATCTCGAAGCGCTTATCCAATCAGAATGCGAGAAAATAAGCAGACGAGAAGTTAACATTTTAATTGATTGAACTGCGAAATTAACTAATTGGAAACCAACATTGATCAAAGCGATAATGAATTTTAAGGAACTCTAACGCTACATCCTACCCCTACCCTTACCCCTAACCTTAACCCTACCCCTAACCCTACCACCGTTTTAACACTTATTCAGTGAAATAACAAACATTTTCATACGGAAAAAACATTTTATAACCCTCACACTTAACCCTAATCCCGTTGGAACATATGTTCAATAACTCTAACCACGTAACCCTAGCACCGTTTTAACACTTATTCGGTGATATATGTGTTTAACACATTTTTTACGTGTAAAAAAATATTTTACATCTGTTTATTTTGCTTCACACAAAAATATATTTTTCTACGTTAAAAAAATAAATATTTCTTTCATACTATTTAACTAATTGTATTATTTGATTAAATTAGTTAAATTAGTCGTTTTCTTTATCCAAATGGTAGACAATGAATAAACTGTTTTTTATTCTGATTTTTTCCGACCTCAGAAATACGTAAGTAAACCTATATAAATTGTTTTGAACTAATCTCTCATCTGTATTTCCTTTTAAAATAATTTAAGGTAAATTTGAAATTAGACCAAAACAACTTACTCATTTGTGAGGTCGGACAAAAGCAGCTGATTCATTGTTTGCCATTTTGGCTGGGAAACGACTAATTTACCAATTAAATCCAATATTTTTTTGACTAATTGTATTCTTTCTTTAAATGTTAGTTATTTTTGGACGCACGCAACCGACTATTCATTCGGCTTCCTCCGACCGTCTACGTCTGGAAACTACGGATACCAAGTCGATTTTAGCTTGGGTCTTAATCTTGACCAGTACCCAATTGTATTTCTGCACAGACAGACAGAGAAAGCTGACTAATATAACAAAAACAATTACGTCTAATCAATTCTGTACGGCTTTGGAAAATGTCATATTTTTGATAGATGTCATATTTTTGATGGAGACGGACTCAGTTGGTATCAAGAATATTCTATTGGATAGAAATTCCCGTATGGGATATGAATCGCAAAGATGCGTTCCGACTAGCTGCAGATAGCGAGTTAAATGTAGCGATACTGTTTCTACTCAGTACGGAATTCCGTTGTCTGAGATGAAGAATTCTTCCATGTGGAATTCGTGAACCGCCTTCACAAAAAAATAATGGCGTGCTTCTGGAACGGTTCCATCACAAGAAAAACAACGACGTAATCTTATTGTTAACTCTGGTTCGCCCTCGCACATATACGTCGGCCAGTCAATCTGTCATCCTTCAGTTTGAAATAGTATTTTTTTTATTATACAACACGCAGATTGGATGGCTGCATCTTAGTTTAGATGCGTCCAAGAGTCTCAATAAAAGGTTCCGTCCGTCGCTTGTTGGAAATATGATTTCCGTTGGTCTGTCACGCTTCTGTTTCAAATAGCATTTCCATTGGTCTTTCTCGCTTGTTTCAAAAAACTTTTTCTTTGGTTTCATTTACGTTCGAATTTCGTCTACAAATCTCAATCATAAGCGCGGTTATTGGAAATAGGATTTCCGTTGGTCTGTCACGCTTCTGTTTCAAATAGCATTTCTGTTGGTCTTTCCATTTCCATTGGTCTTTCTCGCTTGTTTCAAAAAACTTTTTCTTTGGTTTCCTTTACGTTCGAATTTCGTCTACGAATCTCAATCATAAGCGCGGTTATTGGAATTAGGATTTCCGTTGGTCTGTCACGCTTCTGTTTCAAATAGCATTTCTGTTGGTCTTTCTCGCTTCAGTTGTAAATAGCTTTCTCTGGTTTCCTTTACATTTTAATTGCATCAATGAATCTTTATCGGCCGATAAGAATAGCATTTTTGCTGATCTGTCACGCTTCCGTTTAAAATAGCATTTCTGTTTATGTTTCTCGCTCGAGTTTCAAATATCTTATTCTCATCTTTGAATTGCGTCTATGATTCTCTATGATGAGCTTAGTCGTTGGAAATAGCATTTTCATTAGTCTGTCATGCTTTTGTTTGAAATATCATCTCGGCTGACCTTTTCGGCTTGAGTTTAAAAATGCCTTTTCTTGAGTCTGTCTTACGTTTCAAACAGAATTTTCGTTGGTCTGCCAAACTTGAGTTTGAAATCGCTTTTCCTTTAATCGTCTTGCCTAAGTTTGAAATAACATTTTCGTCTTTCTGTAACTGTTAAGTTTTAAATAGCATTTTCGTCGGTCTGTAACTGTTAAGTTTGAAATAACATTTTCGTCTTTCTGTAACTGTTAAGTTTTAAATATGATTTTCTGTGGTCTGTTACTGTTAAGTATTAAATAGCATTTTCGTCAGTCTGTTACTGTTACGTATTAAATAGCATTTTCGTCGATATGTTACTGTTAAATCTGAAATAGCATTTTCGTCAGTCTGTTACTGTTAAGTTTTAAATATAATTTTCGCCGGTCTGTACTGTTACGTATTAAATAGAATTTTCGTCGATCTGTTAATGTTAAGTTTGAAATAGCATTTTTGTCGGTCTGTTACTATTAAATTTAAAATCGAATTTTCGTCGCTCTGTTACAGTTAAGTATTAAATAGCATTTTCGTTGGTCTGTTACTGTTAAGTTTGAAATAACATTTTTGTCGGTGTGTTACTTTTAAGTTTAAAATAGCATTTTGTGTGGTCTGTTACTGTTAAGTTTGAAATAGCTTTTTCGTCGGTATTTTGCTGTTAAATTTTAAATAGAATTTTCGTCAGTCTGTTACTGTTAAGTTTGAAATAGAATTTTCGTCTGTCTGTTACTGTTAAGTATTAAATAGCATTTTCGTCGGCCTGTTAATGTGAAGTTTGAAATAGCATTTTCGTAGGTTTCTAATTGTTAAGTTTGAAATAGCATTTTCTGTGGTCTGTTGCTGTTAAGTTTTAAATAGTATTTTCGTCAGTCTGTTACTGTTAAGTTTGAAATAGCATTTTCGTCAGTCTGTTACTGTCAAGTTTGAAATAGCATTTTTGTTGGTCTGTTACTTTTAAATTTCAAATGTTCGTCGCAAATCGCGTAGATTGAATGGACGCATCTAGTTCTCTTCACAGCGACTCGCGTTGTG
>OY744534.1:24232313-24342313 GCA_963556195.1 Sepiola atlantica
GTTGGGTTAGGGTTAGGGTTAGGGTTTGTTAGGGTTGGGTTAGGGTTAGGGTTAGGGTTTGTTAGGGTTGGGTTAGGGTTAGGGTTAGGGTTTGTTAGGGTTAGGGTTAGGGTTAGGGTTTGTTAGGGTTGGGTTAGCCAAACAAAAACATGAAAAAAAAAACTTACTTCATTTATCTTAACGAAAAAAATAAAAAAACACCACCCTTTTATGTGCAAAGAAAAAATATGACACTGCGTTAAATAAATAGCAAAAATAAAAAAAGTAAAAATGCTCTCTTCTTAAGAAAAATGATACATTTTACGTAAAATAATGTTAACCCTAAACCCTAACCCTAACCCTAACCCTAAACTCTAACCCTAACCCTAACCTTAACCCTAACCCTAACCCTAAACCCTAACCCTTAATGCTAACACTAACCCTAACAACAACAAAAAACAAAACAAGCAAAACATTATTATCATAGGACGCAGCATCGTATCAAAATTGTCGTCTGGTACAAATCGGCTCGTCATGTCTCGGGCGTTTGCGTAAGATAGCCGAACGCTTCCGACAAGAAACTCACGGAAACTGGGTCAAGATCGATATAAGTACCAAAACATGAAATAAAAACTTACTTTCATTAATCTTAACGAAAAAATTTTAAAAAACATCACCCATTTATGTGCAAAGAAAAATATCACACTGCGTTAAATAAATTGCAAAAATGAAAAAATAAAAGCAAAAATACTCTCTTCTCACGAAAAATTATACTTTTACGTTAAATAAATTGTAAAAAGTACAACATAAACCTACTTTTTATATTCTAATAATCAAAAAAACAACCTCTAAAAAGAATCAATACACTTAAAGACAAGATAAAATAGATGCTTGTATATTTGCGCAGTACAACATTTGTGAGCTCAAACATCTCGCCACACGCCCCAATACTGAATTCGTGGCCAACACTCATAAAAAAGTTTTAAGTGTAATTTAAACGGTTTACAACCGATATAAATAAATTTGGACATAAAACATAATTAAATTTAAAAGAAAAAAAGCTTATTATTAAATATAAGGTATACCTTTAGTTTCCTTTTTATTTATTATCAAATTTGAACTTTCACGTCAGCTTTTTATAACTTTTAGTATTGATTACATGTAAAACGGTTCAATAGAAAAAAATGTTATAATTAAAATTTATTATAAATTTAAACTTTCACATCAGCTTTTTACAACTTTTAGTATTAATTACATGTAAACGGTTCAATAGAAAAAATGTTATAATTAAAATTTATTACGAAATTTGAACTTTCACATCAGCTTTTTACAACTTTTAGTATTGATTAGGTGTAAAAGGTTCAATAGAAAAATGTTATGATTAAAATTCATTAGCAACTTTGAACTTTCACATCAGCTTTTTACAACTTTTAGTATTGATTACATGTAAAAGGTTCAATAGAAAAATGTTATGATTAAAATTTATTATCAACTTTGAACTTTCACATCAGCTTTTTACAACTTTTAGTATTGATTACGTGTAAAAGGTTCAATAGAAAAATGTTATAATTAAAATTCATTAGCAAATTTGAACTTTAGCATCAGCTTTTTACAACTTTTAGTATTAATTACATGTAAACGGTTTAATGGAAAAATGTTATAATTAGAATTCATTATCAAATTTGAACTTTCACATCAGCTTTTTACAACTTTTAGTATTGATTACATGTAAAACGCTTCAATAGAAAAAATGTTAAAATTAAAATTTATTATAAATTTTATCTTTCACATCAGCTTTTTACAACTTTTAGTATTGACTACGTGTAAAAGGTTCAATAGAAAAATGTTATGATTAAAATTCATTAGCAAATTTGAACTTTTACATCAGCTTTATACAACTTTTAGTATTGATTACATGTAAACGGTTCAATAGAAAAAAATTTATAATTAAAATTTATTATAAATTTGAACTTTCACATCAGCTTTTTACAACTTTTAGTATTGATTACATGTAAAACGGTTCAATAGAAAAAATGTTATAATTAAAATTTATTATCAAATTTAAGCTTTCACATCAGCTTTTTACAACTTTTAGTATTGATTACATGTAAAACGGTTCAATAGAAAAAATGTTATAATTAAAATTTATTATCAAATTTGAACTTTCACATCAGCTTTTTACAACTTTTAGTATTGACTACGTGTAAAAGATTCAATAGAAAAATGTTATGATTAAAATTCATTAGCAAATTTGAACTTTTACATCAGCTTTATACAACTTTTAGTATTGATTACATGTAAACGGTTCAATAGAAAAAATTTTATAATTAAAATTTATTATAAATTTGAACTTTCACATCAGCTTTTTACAACTTTTAGTATTGATTACATGTAAAACGGTTCAATAGAAAAAATGTTATAATTAAAATTTATTATCAAATTTAAACTTTCACATCAGCTTTTTACAACTTTTAGTATTGATTACATGTAAAACGCTTCAATAGAAAAAATGTTATAATTAAAATTCATTAGCAAATTTGAACTTTCACATCAGCTTTTTACAACTTTTAGTATTGATTACATGTAAAAGGTTCAATAGAAAAATGTTATGATTAAAATTTATTATCAAATTTGAACTTTCACATCAGCTTTTTACAACTTTTAGTATTGATTACGTGTAAAAGGTTCAATAGAAAAATGTTATAATTAAAATTCATTAGCAAATTTGAACTTTAGCATCAGCTTTTTACAACTTTTAGTATTAATTACATGTAAACGGTTTAATGGAAAAATGTTATAATTAGAATTCATTATCAAATTTGAACTTTCCCATCAGCTTTTTACAACTTTTAGTATTGATTACATGTAAAACGCTTCAATAGAAAAAATGTTATAATTAAAATTCATTAGCAAATTTGAACTTTCACATCAGCTTTTTACAACTTTTAGTATTGATTACATGTAAACGGTTTAATGGAAAAATGTTATAATTAGAATTCATTATCAAATTTAAACTTTCACATCAGCTTTATGCAACTTTTAGTATTGATTACATGTAAAACGGTTCAATAGAAAAAATGTTATAATTAAAATTTATTATCAAATTTGAACTTTCACATCAGCTTTTTACAACTTTTAGTATTGATTACATGTAAAACGCTTCAATAGAAAAAATGTTATAATAAAAATTTATTATCAAATTTGAACTTTCACATCAGCTTTTTACAACTTTTAGTATTGACTACGTGTAAAAGGTTCAATAGAAAAATGTTATGATTAAAATTCATTAGCAAATTTGAACTTTTACATCAGCTTTATACAACTTTTAGTATTGATTACATGTAAACGGTTCAATAGAAAAAATTTTATAATTAAAATTTATTATAAATTTGAACTTTCACATCAGCTTTTTACAACTTTTAGTATTGATTACATGTAAAACGGTTCAATAGAAAAAATGTTATAATTAAAATTTATTATCAAATTTAAGCTTTCACATCAGCTTTTTACAACTTTTAGTATTGATTACATGTAAAACGGTTCAATAGAAAAAATGTTATAATTAAAATTTATTATCAAATTTAAACTTTCACATCAGCTTTTTACAACTTTTAGTATTGATTACATGTAAAACGCTTCAATAGAAAAAATGTTATAATAAAGATTTATTATCAAATTTGTAACTTTCACATCAGCTTTTTACAACTTTTAGTATTAATTACATGTAAACGGTTCAATAGAAAAAATGTTATAATTAAAATTTATTATCAAATTTGAACTTTCACATCAGCTTTTTGCAACTTTTAGTATAGATTACGTGTAAAAGGTTCAATAGAAAAATGTTATGATTAAAATTCATTAGCAAATTTGAACTTTCACATCAGCTTTTTACAACTTTTAGTATTGATTACATGTAAAACGCTTCAATAGAAAAAATGTTATAATTAAAATTTATTATCAAATTTGAACTTTCACATCAGCTTTTTACAACTTTTAGTATTGATTACGTGTAAAAGGTTCAATAGAAAAATGTTATGATTAAAATTCATTAGCAAATTTGAACTTTCACATCAGCTTTTTACAACTTTTAGTATTGATTACATGTAAAAGGTTCAATAGAAAAATGTTATCATTAAAATTTATTATCAAATTTGAACTTTCACATCAGCTTTTTACAACTTTTAGTATTGATTACGTGTAAAAGGTTCAATAGAAAAATGTTATAATTAAAATTCATTAGCAAATTTGAACTTTAGCATCAGCTTTTTACAACTTTTAGTATTAATTACATGTAAACGGTTTAATGGAAAAATGTTATAATTAGAATTCATTATCAAATTTGAACTTTCACATCAGCTTTTTACAACTTTTAGTATTGATTACATGTAAAACGCTTCAATAGAAAAAATGTTATAATTAAAATTTATTATAAATTTTATCTTTCACATCAGCTTTTTACAACTTTTAGTATTGACTACGTGTAAAAGGTTCAATAGAAAAATGTTATGATTAAAATTCATTAGCAAATTTGAACTTTTACATCAGCTTTATACAACTTTTAGTATTGATTGCATGTAAACGGTTCAATAGAAAAAAATTTATAATTAAAATTTATTATAAATTTGAACTTTCACATCAGCTTTTTACAACTTTTAGTATTGATTACATGTAAAACGGTTCAATAGAAAAAATGTTATAATTAAAATTTATTATCAAATTTAAGCTTTCACATCAGCTTTTTACAACTTTTAGTATTGATTACATGTAAAACGGTTCAATAGAAAAAATGTTATAATTAAAATTTATTATCAAATTTGAACTTTCACATCAGCTTTTTACAACTTTTAGTATTGACTACGTGTAAAAGATTCAATAGAAAAATGTTATGATTAAAATTCATTAGCAAATTTGAACTTTTACATCAGCTTTATACAACTTTTAGTATTGATTACATGTAAACGGTTCAATAGAAAAAATTTTATAATTAAAATTTATTATAAATTTGAACTTTCACATCAGCTTTTTACAACTTTTAGTATTGATTACATGTAAAACGGTTCAATAGAAAAAATGTTATAATTAAAATTTATTATCAAATTTAAACTTTCACATCAGCTTTTTACAACTTTTAGTATTGATTACATGTAAAACGCTTCAATAGAAAAAATGTTATAATTAAAATTCATTAGCAAATTTGAACTTTCACATCAGCTTTTTACAACTTTTAGTATTGATTACATGTAAAAGGTTCAATAGAAAAATGTTATGATTAAAATTTATTATCAAATTTGAACTTTCACATCAGCTTTTTACAACTTTTAGTATTGATTACGTGTAAAAGGTTCAATAGAAAAATGTTATAATTAAAATTCATTAGCAAATTTGAACTTTAGCATCAGCTTTTTACAACTTTTAGTATTAATTACATGTAAACGGTTTAATGGAAAAATGTTATAATTAGAATTCATTATCAAATTTGAACTTTCCCATCAGCTTTTTACAACTTTTAGTATTGATTACATGTAAAACGCTTCAATAGAAAAAATGTTATAATTAAAATTCATTAGCAAATTTGAACTTTCACATCAGCTTTTTACAACTTTTAGTATTGATTACATGTAAACGGTTTAATGGAAAAATGTTATAATTAGAATTCATTATCAAATTTAAACTTTCACATCAGCTTTATGCAACTTTTAGTATTGATTACATGTAAAACGGTTCAATAGAAAAAATGTTATAATTAAAATTTATTATCAAATTTGAACTTTCACATCAGCTTTTTACAACTTTTAGTATTGATTACATGTAAAACGCTTCAATAGAAAAAATGTTATAATAAAAATTTATTATCAAATTTGAACTTTCACATCAGCTTTTTACAACTTTTAGTATTGACTACGTGTAAAAGGTTCAATAGAAAAATGTTATGATTAAAATTCATTAGCAAATTTGAACTTTTACATCAGCTTTATACAACTTTTAGTATTGATTACATGTAAACGGTTCAATAGAAAAAATTTTATAATTAAAATTTATTATAAATTTGAACTTTCACATCAGCTTTTTACAACTTTTAGTATTGATTACATGTAAAACGGTTCAATAGAAAAAATGTTATAATTAAAATTTATTATCAAATTTAAGCTTTCACATCAGCTTTTTACAACTTTTAGTATTGATTACATGTAAAACGGTTCAATAGAAAAAATGTTATAATTAAAATTTATTATCAAATTTAAACTTTCACATCAGCTTTTTACAACTTTTAGTATTGATTACATGTAAAACGCTTCAATAGAAAAAATGTTATAATAAAAATTTATTATCAAATTTGTAACTTTCACATCAGCTTTTTACAACTTTTAGTATTAATTACATGTAAACGGTTCAATAGAAAAAATGTTATAATTAAAATTTATTATCAAATTTGAACTTTCACATCAGCTTTTTGCAACTTTTAGTATAGATTACGTGTAAAAGGTTCAATAGAAAAATGTTATGATTAAAATTCATTAGCAAATTTGAACTTTCACATCAGCTTTTTACAACTTTTAGTATTGATTACATGTAAAACGCTTCAATAGAAAAAATGTTATAATTAAAATTCATTATCAAATTTGAACTTTCACATCAGCTTTTTACAACTTTTAGTATTGATTACGTGTAAAAGGTTCAATAGAAAAATGTTATGATTAAAATTCATTAGCAAATTTGAACTTTCACATCAGCTTTTTACAACTTTTAGTATTGATTACATGTAAAAGGTTCAATAGAAAAATGTTATGATTAAAATTTATTATCAAATTTGAACTTTCACATCAGCTTTTTACAACTTTTAGTATTGATTACGTGTAAAAGGTTCAATAGAAAAATGTTATAATTAAAATTCATTAGCAAATTTGAACTTTAGCATCAGCTTTTTACAACTTTTAGTATTAATTACATGTAAACGGTTTAATGGAAAAATGTTATAATTAGAATTCATTATCAAATTTGAACTTTCCCATCAGCTTTTTACAACTTTTAGTATTGATTACATGTAAAACGCTTCAATAGAAAAAATGTTATAATTAAAATTCATTAGCAAATTTGAACTTTCACATCAGCTTTTTACAACTTTTAGTATTGATTACATGTACACGGTTTAATGGAAAAATGTTATAATTAGAATTCATTATCAAATTTAAACTTTCACATCAGCTTTATGCAACTTTTAGTATTGATTACATGTAAAACGGTTCAATAGAAAAAATGTTATAATTAAAATTTATTATCAAATTTGAACTTTCCCATCAGCTTTTTACAACTTTTAGTATTGATTACATGTAAAACGCTTCAATAGAAAAAATGTTATAATAAAAATTTATTATCAAATTTGAACTTTCACATCAGCTTTTTACAACTTTTAGTATTGACTACGTGTAAAAGGTTCAATAGAAAAATGTTATGATTAAAATTCATTAGCAAATTTGAACTTTTACATCAGCTTTATACAACTTTTAGTATTGATTCAATGTAAACGGTTCAATAGAAAAAATTTTATAATTAAAATTTATTATAAATTTGAACTTTCACATCAGCTTTTTACAACTTTTAGTATTGATTACATGTAAAACGGTTCAATAGAAAAAATGTTATAATTAAAATTTATTATCAAATTTAAGCTTTCACATCAGCTTTTTACAACTTTTAGTATTGATTACATGTAAAACGGTTCAATAGAAAAAATGTTATAATTAAAATTTATTATCAAATTTAAACTTTCACATCAGCTTTTTACAACTTTTAGTATTGATTACATGTAAAACGCTTCAATAGAAAAAATGTTATAATAAAAATTTATTATCAAATTTGAACTTTCACATCAGCTTTTTACAACTTTTAGTATTAATTACATGTAAACGGTTCAATAGAAAAAATGTTATAATTAAAATTTATTATCAAATTTGAACTTTCACATCAGCTTTTTACAACTTTTAGTATAGATTACGTGTAAAAGGTTCAATAGAAAAATGTTATGATTAAAATTTATTATCAAATTTGAACTTTCACATCAGCTTTTTACAACTTTTAGTATTGATTACGTGTAAAAGGTTCAATAGAAAAATGTTATAATTAAAATTCATTAGCAAATTTGAACTTTAGCATCAGCTTTTTACAACTTTTAGTATTAATTACATGTAAACGGTTTAATGGAAAAATGTTATAATTAGAATTCATTATCAAATTTGAACTTTCCCATCAGCTTTTTACAACTTTTAGTATTGATTACATGTAAAACGCTTCAATAGAAAAAATGTTATAATTAAAATTCATTAGCAAATTTGAACTTTCACATCAGCTTTTTACAACTTTTAGTATTGATTACATGTAAACGGTTTAATGGAAAAATGTTATAATTAGAATTCATTATCAAATTTAAACTTTCACATCAGCTTTATGCAACTTTTAGTATTGATTACATGTAAAACGGTTCAATAGAAAAAATGTTATAATTAAAATTTATTATCAAATTTGAACTTTCACATCAGCTTTTTACAACTTTTAGTATTGATTACATGTAAAACGCTTCAATAGAAAAAATGTTATAATAAAAATTTATTATCAAATTTGAACTTTCACATCAGCTTTTTACAACTTTTAGTATTGACTACGTGTAAAAGGTTCAATAGAAAAATGTTATGATTAAAATTCATTAGCAAATTTGAACTTTTACATCAGCTTTATACAACTTTTAGTATTGATTACATGTAAACGGTTCAATAGAAAAAATTTTATAATTAAAATTTATTATAAATTTGAACTTTCACATCAGCTTTTTACAACTTTTAGTATTGATTACATGTAAAACGGTTCAATAAAAAAAATGTTATAATTAAAATTTATTATCAAATTTAAGCTTTCACATCAGCTTTTTACAACTTTTAGTATTGATTACATGTAAAACGGTTCAATAGAAAAAATGTTATAATTAAAATTTATTATCAAATTTAAACTTTCACATCAGCTTTTTACAACTTTTAGTATTGATTACATGTAAAACGCTTCAATAGAAAAAATGTTATAATAAAAATTTATTATCAAATTTGAACTTTCACATCAGCTTTTTACAACTTTTAGTATTAATTACATGTAAACGGTTCAATAGAAAAAATGTTATAATTAAAATTTATTATCAAATTTGAACTTTCACATCAGCTTTTTGCAACTTTTAGTATAGATTACGTGTAAAAGGTTCAATAGAAAAATGTTATGATTAAAATTCATTAGCAAATTTGAACTTTCACATCAGCTTTTTACAACTTTTAGTATTGATTACATGTAAAACGCTTCAATAGAAAAAATGTTATAATTAAAATTTATTATCAAATTTGAACTTTCACATCAGCTTTTTACAACTTTTAGTATTGATTACGTGTAAAAGGTTCAATAGAAAAATGTTATGATAAAAATTCATTAGCAAATTTGAACTTTCACATCAGCTTTTTACAACTTTTAGTATTGATTACATGTAAAAGGTTCAATAGAAAAATGTTATGATTAAAATTTATTATCAAATTTGAACTTTCACATCAGCTTTTTACAACTTTTAGTATTGATTACGTGTAAAAGGTCAAATAGAAAAATGTTATAATTAAAATTCATTAGCAAATTTGAACTTTAGCATCAGCTTTTTACAACTTTTAGTATTAATTACATGTAAACGGTTCAATAGAAAAAATTTTATAATTAAAATTTATTATAAATTTGAACTTTCACATCAGCTTTTTACTACTTTTAGTATTGATTACATGTCAAACGCTTCAATAGAAAAAATTTTATAATTATAATTTATTATAAATTTGAACTTTCACATCAGCTTTTTACAACTTTTAGTATTGATTACATGTAAACGGTTTAATAGAAAAAATGTTATAATTAAAATGTATTATCAAATTTGAACTTTAACATCAGCTTTTTACAACTTTTAGTATTAATTACATGTAAACGGTTCAATAGAAAAAATGTTATAATTAAAATTTATTATCAAATTTGAACTTTAACATCAGCTTTTTACAACTTTTAGTATTGATTACATGTAAACGGTTTAATAGAAAAAATGTTATAATTAAAATTTATTATCAAATTTGAACTTTAACATCAGCTTTTTACAACTTTTAGTATTAATTACATGTAAACGGTTCAATAGAAAAAATGTTATAATTAAAATTTATTATCAAATTTGAACTTTAACATCAGCTTTTTACAACTTTTAGTATAGATTACGTGTAAAAGGTTCAATAGAAAAATGTTATGATTAAAATTCATTAGCAAATTTGAACTTTAACATCAGCTTTTTACAACTTTTAGTATTGATTACATGTAAACGGTTTAATAGAAAAATGTTATGATTAAAATTTATTATCAAATTTGAACTTTAACATCAGCTTTTTACAACTTTTAGTATAGATTACGTGTAAAAGGTTCAATAGAAAAATGTTATGATTAAAATTTATTATCAAATTTGAACTTTAACATCAGCTTTTTACAACTTTTAGTATAGATTACGTGTAAAAGGTTCAATAGAAAAATGTTATGATTAAAATTTATTATCAAATTTGAACTTTAACATCAGCTTTTCACAACTTTTAGTATAGATTACGTGTAAAAGGTTCAATAGAAAAATGTTATGATTAAAATTCATTAGCAAATTTGAACTTTAACATCAGCTTTTTACAACTTTTAGTATAGATTACGTGTAAAAGGTTCAATAGAAAAATGTTATGATTAAAATTTATTATCAAATTTAAGCTTTCACATCAGCTTTTTACAACTTTTAGTATTGATTACATGTAAAACGGTTCAATAGAAAAAATGTTATAATTAAAATTTATTATCAAATTTAAACTTTCACATCAGCTTTTTACAACTTTTAGTATTGATTACATGTAAAACGCTTCAATAGAAAAAATGTTATAATAAAAATTTATTATCAAATTTGAACTTTCACATCAGCTTTTTACAACTTTTAGTATTAATTACATGTAAACGGTTCAATAGAAAAAATGTTATAATTAAAATTTATTATCAAATTTGAACTTTCACATCAGCTTTTTGCAACTTTTAGTATAGATTACGTGTAAAAGGTTCAATAGAAAAATGTTATGATTAAAATTCATTAGCAAATTTGAACTTTCACATCAGCTTTTTACAACTTTTAGTATTGATTACATGTAAAACGCTTCAATAGAAAAAATGTTATAATTAAAATTTATTATCAAATTTGAACTTTCACATCAGCTTTTTACAACTTTTAGTATTGATTACGTGTAAAAGGTTCAATAGAAAAATGTTATGATTAAAATTCATTAGCAAATTTGAACTTTCACATCAGCTTTTTACAACTTTTAGTATTGATTACATGTAAAAGGTTCAATAGAAAAATGTTATGATTAAAATTTATTATCAAATTTGAACTTTCACATCAGCTTTTTACAACTTTTAGTATTGATTACGTGTAAAAGGTCAAATAGAAAAATGTTATAATTAAAATTCATTAGCAAATTTGAACTTTAGCATCAGCTTTTTACAACTTTTAGTATTAATTACATGTAAACGGTTTAATGGAAAAATGTTATAATTAGAATTCATTATCAAATTTGAACTTTCCCATCAGCTTTTTACAACTTTTAGTATTGATTACATGTAAAACGCTTCAATAGAAAAAATGTTATGATTAAAATTCATTAGCAAATTTGAACTTTAACATCAGCTTTTTACAACTTTTAGTATTGATTACATGTAAACGGTTCAATAGAAAAAATTTTATAATTAAAATTTATTATAAATTTGAACTTTCACATCAGCTTTTTACTACTTTTAGTATTGATTACATGTAAAACGCTTCAATAGAAAAAATTTTATAATTATAATTTATTATAAATTTGAACTTTCACATCAGCTTTTTACAACTTTTAGTATTGATTACATGTAAACGGTTTAATAGAAAAAATGTTATAATTAAAATGTATTATCAAATTTGAACTTTAACATCAGCTTTTTACAACTTTTAGTATTAATTACATGTAAACGGTTCAATAGAAAAAATGTTATAATTAAAATTTATTATCAAATTTGAACTTTAACATCAGCTTTTTACAACTTTTAGTATTGATTACATGTAAACGGTTTAATAGAAAAAATGTTATAATTAAAATTTATTATCAAATTTGAACTTTAACATCAGCTTTTTACAACTTTTAGTATTAATTACATGTAAACGGTTCAATAGAAAAAATGTTATAATTAAAATTTATTATCAAATTTGAACTTTAACATCAGCTTTTTACAACTTTTAGTATAGATTACGTGTAAAAGGTTCAATAGAAAAATGTTATGATTAAAATTCATTAGCAAATTTGAACTTTAACATCAGCTTTTTACAACTTTTAGTATTGATTACATGTAAACGGTTTAATAGAAAAATGTTATGATTAAAATTTATTATCAAATTTGAACTTTAACATCAGCTTTTTACAACTTTTAGTATAGATTACGTGTAAAAGGTTCAATAGAAAAATGTTATGATTAAAATTTATTATCAAATTTGAACTTTAACATCAGCTTTTTACAACTTTTAGTATAGATTACGTGTAAAAGGTTCAATAGAAAAATGTTATGATTAAAATTTATTATCAAATTTGAACTTTAACATCAGCTTTTTACAACTTTTAGTATAGATTACGTGTAAAAGGTTCAATAGAAAAATGTTATGATTAAAATTCATTAGCAAATTTGAACTTTAACATCAGCTTTTTACAACTTTTAGTATAGATTACGTGTAAAAGGTTCAATAGAAAAATGTTATGATTAAAATTTATTATCAAATTTGAACTTTAACATCAGCTTTTTACAACTTTTAGTATTGATTACATGTAAACGGTTTAATAGAAAAAATGTTATAATTAAAATTTATTATCAAATTTGAACTTTAACATCAGCTTTTTACAACTTTTAGTATTAATTACATGTAAACGGTTCAATAGAAAAAATGTTATAATTAAAATTTATTATCAAATTTGAACTTTAACATCAGCTTTTTACAACTTTTAGTATAGATTACGTGTAAAAGGTTCAATAGAAAAATGTTATGATTAAAATTCATTAGCAAATTTGAACTTTAACATCAGCTTTTTACAACTTTTAGTATTGATTACATGTAAACGGTTTAATAGAAAAATGTTATGATTAAAATTTATTATCAAATTTGAACTTTAACATCAGCTTTTTACAACTTTTAGTATAGATTACGTGTAAAAGGTTCAATAGAAAAATGTTATGATTAAAATTTATTATCAAATTTGAACTTTAACATCAGCTTTTTACAACTTTTAGTATAGATTACATGTAAAAGGTTCAATAGAAAAATGTTATCATTAAAATTTATTATCAAATTTGAACTTTAACATCAGCTTTTTACAACTTTTAGTATAGATTACGTGTAAAAGGTTCAATAGAAAAATGTTATGATTAAAATTCATTAGCAAATTTGAACTTTAACATCAGCTTTTTACAACTTTTAGTATAGATTACGTGTAAAAGGTTCAATAGAAAAATGTTATGATTAAAATTTATTATCAAATTTGAACTTCAACATCAGCTTTTTACAACTTTTAGTATTGATTATATGTAAACGGTTTAATAGAAAAAATGTTATAATTAAAATTTATTATCAAATTTGAACTTTAACATCAGCTTTTTACAACTTTTAGTATTAATTACATGTAAACGGTTCAATAGAAAAAATGTTATAATTAAAATTTATTATCAAATTTGAACTTTAACATCAGCTTTTTACAACTTTTAGTATTGATTACATGTAAACGGTTTAATAGAAAAAATGTTATAATTAAAATTTATTATCAAATTTTAACTTTAACATCAGCTTTTTACAACTTTTAGTATTAATTACATGTAAACGGTTCAATAGAAAAAATGTTATAATTAAAATTTATTATCAAATTTGAACTTTAACATCAGCTTTTTACAACTTTTAGTATAGATTACGTGTAAAAGGTTCAATAGAAAAATGTTATGATTAAAATTCATTAGCAAATTTGAACTTTCACATCAGCTTTTTACAACTTTTAGTATTGATTACATGTAAAACGCTTCAATAGAAAAAATGTTATAATTAAAATTTATTATCAAATTTGAACTTTCACATCAGCTTTTTACAACTTTTAGTATTGATTACGTGTAAAAGGTTCAATAGAAAAATGTTATGATTAAAATTCATTAGCAAATTTGAACTTTAACATCAGCTTTTTACAACTTTTAGTATTGATTACATGTAAACGGTTCAATAGAAAAAATGTTATAATTAAAATTTATTATCAAATTTGAACTTTAACATCAGCTTTTTACAACTTTTAGTATTAATTACATGTAAACGGTTCAATAGAAAAAATGTTATAATTAAAATTTATTATCAAATTTGAACTTTCACATCAGCTTTTTACAACTTTTAGTATAGATTACGTGTAAAAGGTTCAATAGAAAAATGTTATGATTAAAATTCATTAGCAAATTTGAACTTTCACATCAGCTTTTTACAACTTTTAGTATTGATTACATGTAAAACGCTTCAATAGAAAAAATGTTATAATTAAAATTTATTATCAAATTTGAACTTTCACATCAGCTTTTTACAACTTTTAGTATTGATTACGTGTAAAAGGTTCAATAGAAAAATTTTATGATTAAAATTCATTAGCAAATTTGAACTTTCACATCAGCTTTTTACAACTTTTAGTATTGATTACATGTAAAAGGTTCAATAGAAAAATGTTATGATTAAAATTTATTATCAAATTTGAACTTTCACATCAGCTTTTTACAACTTTTAGTATTGATTACGTGTAAAAGGTTCAATAGAAAAATGTTATAATTAAAATTCATTAGCAAATTTGAACTTTAGCATCAGCTTTTTACAACTTTTAGTATTAATTACATGTAAACGGTTTAATGGAAAAATGTTATAATTAGAATTCATTATCAAATTTGAACTTTCCCATCAGCTTTTTACAACTTTTAGTATTGATTACATGTAAAACGCTTCAATAGAAAAAATGTTATAATTAAAATTTATTATCAAATTTGAACTTTCACATCAGCTTTTTACAACTTTTAGTATTGATTACGTGTAAAAGGTTCAATAGAAAAATGTTATGATTAAAATTCATTAGCAAATTTGAACTTTCACATCAGCTTTTTACAACTTTTAGTATTGATTACATGTAAAAGGTTCAATAGAAAAATGTTATGATTAAAATTTATTATCAAATTTGAACTTTCACATCAGCTTTTTACAACTTTTAGTATTGATTACGTGTAAAAGGTCAAATAGAAAAATGTTATAATTAAAATTCATTAGCAAATTTGAACTTTAGCATCAGCTTTTTACAACTTTTAGTATTAATTACATGTAAACGGTTTAATGGAAAAATGTTATAATTAGAATTCATTATCAAATTTGAACTTTCCCATCAGCTTTTTACAACTTTTAGTATTGATTACATGTAAAACGCTTCAATAGAAAAAATGTTATGATTAAAATTCATTAGCAAATTTGAACTTTAACATCAGCTTTTTACAACTTTTAGTATTGATTACATGTAAACGGTTCAATAGAAAAAATTTTATAATTAAAATTTATTATAAATTTGAACTTTCACATCAGCTTTTTACTACTTTTAGTATTGATTACATGTAAAACGCTTCAATAGAAAAAATTTTATAATTATAATTTATTATAAATTTGAACTTTCACATCAGCTTTTTACAACTTTTAGTATTGATTACATGTAAACGGTTTAATAGAAAAAATGTTATAATTAAAATGTATTATCAAATTTGAACTTTAACATCAGCTTTTTACAACTTTTAGTATTAATTACATGTAAACGGTTCAATAGAAAAAATGTTATAATTAAAATTTATTATCAAATTTGAACTTTAACATCAGCTTTTTACAACTTTTAGTATTGATTACATGTAAACGGTTTAATAGAAAAAATGTTATAATTAAAATTTATTATCAAATTTGAACTTTAACATCAGCTTTTTACAACTTTTAGTATTAATTACATGTAAACGGTTCAATAGAAAAAATGTTATAATTAAAATTTATTATCAAATTTGAACTTTAACATCAGCTTTTTACAACTTTTAGTATAGATTACGTGTAAAAGGTTCAATAGAAAAATGTTATGATTAAAATTCATTAGCAAATTTGAACTTTAACATCAGCTTTTTACAACTTTTAGTATTGATTACATGTAAACGGTTTAATAGAAAAATGTTATGATTAAAATTTATTATCAAATTTGAACTTTAACATCAGCTTTTTACAACTTTTAGTATAGATTACGTGTAAAAGGTTCAATAGAAAAATGTTATGATTAAAATTTATTATCAAATTTGAACTTTAACATCAGCTTTTTACAACTTTTAGTATAGATTACGTGTAAAAGGTTCAATAGAAAAATGTTATGATTAAAATTTATTATCAAATTTGAACTTTAACATCAGCTTTTTACAACTTTTAGTATAGATTACGTGTAAAAGGTTCAATAGAAAAATGTTATGATTAAAATTCATTAGCAAATTTGAACTTTAACATCAGCTTTTTACAACTTTTAGTATAGATTACGTGTAAAAGGTTCAATAGAAAAATGTTATGATTAAAATTTATTATCAAATTTGAACTTTAACATCAGCTTTTTACAACTTTTAGTATTGATTACATGTAAACGGTTTAATAGAAAAAATGTTATAATTAAAATTTATTATCAAATTTGAACTTTAACATCAGCTTTTTACAACTTTTAGTATTAATTACATGTAAACGGTTCAATAGAAAAAATGTTATAATTAAAATTTATTATCAAATTTGAACTTTAACATCAGCTTTTTACAACTTTTAGTATAGATTACGTGTAAAAGGTTCAATAGAAAAATGTTATGATTAAAATTCATTAGCAAATTTGAACTTTAACATCAGCTTTTTACAACTTTTAGTATTGATTACATGTAAACGGTTTAATAGAAAAATGTTATGATTAAAATTTATTATCAAATTTGAACTTTAACATCAGCTTTTTACAACTTTTAGTATAGATTACGTGTAAAAGGTTCAATAGAAAAATGTTATGATTAAAATTTATTATCAAATTTGAACTTTAACATCAGCTTTTTACAACTTTTAGTATAGATTACATGTAAAAGGTTCAATAGAAAAATGTTATCATTAAAATTTATTATCAAATTTGAACTTTAACATCAGCTTTTTACAACTTTTAGTATAGATTACGTGTAAAAGGTTCAATAGAAAAATGTTATGATTAAAATTCATTAGCAAATTTGAACTTTAACATCAGCTTTTTACAACTTTTAGTATAGATTACGTGTAAAAGGTTCAATAGAAAAATGTTATGATTAAAATTTATTATCAAATTTGAACTTCAACATCAGCTTTTTACAACTTTTAGTATTGATTATATGTAAACGGTTTAATAGAAAAAATGTTATAATTAAAATTTATTATCAAATTTGAACTTTAACATCAGCTTTTTACAACTTTTAGTATTAATTACATGTAAACGGTTCAATAGAAAAAATGTTATAATTAAAATTTATTATCAAATTTGAACTTTAACATCAGCTTTTTACAACTTTTAGTATTGATTACATGTAAACGGTTTAATAGAAAAAATGTTATAATTAAAATTTATTATCAAATTTTAACTTTAACATCAGCTTTTTACAACTTTTAGTATTAATTACATGTAAACGGTTCAATAGAAAAAATGTTATAATTAAAATTTATTATCAAATTTGAACTTTAACATCAGCTTTTTACAACTTTTAGTATAGATTACGTGTAAAAGGTTCAATAGAAAAATGTTATGATTAAAATTCATTAGCAAATTTGAACTTTCACATCAGCTTTTTACAACTTTTAGTATTGATTACATGTAAAACGCTTCAATAGAAAAAATGTTATAATTAAAATTTATTATCAAATTTGAACTTTCACATCAGCTTTTTACAACTTTTAGTATTGATTACGTGTAAAAGGTTCAATAGAAAAATGTTATGATTAAAATTCATTAGCAAATTTGAACTTTAACATCAGCTTTTTACAACTTTTAGTATTGATTACATGTAAACGGTTCAATAGAAAAAATGTTATAATTAAAATTTATTATCAAATTTGAACTTTAACATCAGCTTTTTACAACTTTTAGTATTAATTACATGTAAACGGTTCAATAGAAAAAATGTTATAATTAAAATTTATTATCAAATTTGAACTTTCACATCAGCTTTTTACAACTTTTAGTATAGATTACGTGTAAAAGGTTCAATAGAAAAATGTTATGATTAAAATTCATTAGCAAATTTGAACTTTCACATCAGCTTTTTACAACTTTTAGTATTGATTACATGTAAAACGCTTCAATAGAAAAAATGTTATAATTAAAATTTATTATCAAATTTGAACTTTCACATCAGCTTTTTACAACTTTTAGTATTGATTACGTGTAAAAGGTTCAATAGAAAAATTTTATGATTAAAATTCATTAGCAAATTTGAACTTTCACATCAGCTTTTTACAACTTTTAGTATTGATTACATGTAAAAGGTTCAATAGAAAAATGTTATGATTAAAATTTATTATCAAATTTGAACTTTCACATCAGCTTTTTACAACTTTTAGTATTGATTACGTGTAAAAGGTTCAATAGAAAAATGTTATAATTAAAATTCATTAGCAAATTTGAACTTTAGCATCAGCTTTTTACAACTTTTAGTATTAATTACATGTAAACGGTTTAATGGAAAAATGTTATAATTAGAATTCATTATCAAATTTGAACTTTCCCATCAGCTTTTTACAACTTTTAGTATTGATTACATGTAAAACGCTTCAATAGAAAAAATGTTATAATTAAAATTCATTAGCAAATTTGAACTTTCACATCAGCTTTTTACAACTTTTAGTATTGATTACATGTAAACGGTTTAATGGAAAAATGTTATAATTAGAATTCATTATCAAATTTAAACTTTCACATCAGCTTTATGCAACTTTTAGTATTGATTACATGTAAAACGGTTCAATAGAAAAAATGTTATAATTAAAATTTATTATCAAATTTGAACTTTCACATCAGCTTTTTACAACTTTTAGTATTGATTACATGTAAAACGCTTCAATAGAAAAAATGTTATAATAAAAATTTATTATCAAATTTGAACTTTCACATCAGCTTTTTACAACTTTTATTATTGACTACGTGTAAAAGGTTCAATAGAAAAATGTTATGATTAAAATTCATTAGCAAATTTGAACTTTTACATCAGCTTTATACAACTTTTAGTATTGATTACATGTAAACGGTTCAATAGAAAAAATTTTATAATTAAAATTTATTATAAATTTGAACTTTCACATCAGCTTTTTACAACTTTTAGTATTGATTACATGTAAAACGGTTCAATAGAAAAAATGTTATAATTAAAATTTATTATCAAATTTAAGCTTTCACATGAGCTTTTTACAACTTTTAGTATTGATTACATGTAAAACGGTTCAATAGAAAAAATGTTATAATTAAAATTTATTATCAAATTTAAACTTTCACATCAGCTTTTTACAACTTTTAGTATTGATTACATGTAAAACGCTTCAATAGAAAAAATGTTATAATCAAAAATTTATTATCAAATTTGAACTTTCACATCAGCTTTTTACAACTTTTAGTATTAATTACATGTAAACGGTTCAATAGAAAAAATGTTATAATTAAAATTTATTATCAAATTTGAACTTTCACATCAGCTTTTTACAACTTTTAGTATAGATTACGTGTAAAAGGTTCAATAGAAAAATGTTATAATTAAAATTTATTAGCAAATTTGAACTTTCACATCAGCTTTTTACAACTTTTAGTATTGATTACATGTAAACGGTTCAATAGAAAAAATTTTATAATTAAAATTTATTATAAATTTGAACTTTCACATCAGCTTTTTACTACTTTTAGTATTGATTACATGTAAAACGGTTCAATAGAAAAAATTTTATAATTAAAATTTATTACGAAATTTGAACTTTCACATCAGCTTTTTACAACTTTTAGTATTGATTACGTGTAAAAGGTTCAATAGAAAAATGTTATGATTAAAATTCATTAGCAAATTTGAACTTAAACATCAGCTTTTTACAACTTTTAGTATTGATTACGTGTAAAAGGTTCAATAGAAAAATGTTATGATTAAAATTCATTAGCAAATTTGAACTTTAACATCAGCTTTTTACAACTTTTAGTATTGATTACATGTAAACGGTTCAATAGAAAAAATTTTATAATTAAAATTTATTATAAATTTGAACTTTCACATCAGCTTTTTACTACTTTTAGTATTGATTACATGTAAAACGGTTCAATAGAAAAAATTTTATAATTAAAATTTATTACGAAATTTGAACTTTCACATCAGCTTTTTACAACTTTTAGTATTGATTACGTGTAAAAGGTTCAATAGAAAAATGTTATGATTAAAATTCATTAGCAAATTTGAACTTTAACATCAGCTTTTTACAACTTTTAGTATTGATTACGTGTAAAAGGTTCAATAGAAAAATGTTATGATTAAAATTCATTAGCAAATTTGAACTTTAACATCAGCTTTTTACAACTTTTAGTATTGATTACATGTAAACGGTTCAATAGAAAAAATTTTATAATTAAAATTTATTATAAATTTGAACTTTCACATCAGCTTTTTACTACTTTTAGTATTGATTACATGTAAAACGCTTCAATAGAAAAAATTTTATAACTATAATTTATTATAAATTTGAACTTTCACATCAGCTTTTTACAACTTTTAGTATTGATTACATGTAAACGGTTTAATAGAAAAAAATGTTATAATTAAAATTTATTATCAAATTTGAACTTTCACCTCAGCTTTTTACAACTTTTAGTATTGATTACATGTAAAACGGTTTAATAGAAAAATGTTATAATATGAATTTATTATCAAATTTGAACATTCACATCAGCTTTTTACAACTTTTAGTATTGATTACATGTAAAAGGTTCAATAGAAAAAATGTTATAATATGAATTTATTATGAAATTTGAACTTTCACATCAGCTTTTTACAACTTTTAGTATTGATTACATGTAAAACGGTTCAATAGAAAAATGTTATAATTAAAATGTATTACAATTTGCTGGAATAATTTTAAAAAATGAAAATCAAATATGAAGTGAAAATTTCATTTAAATTACTGAAAGCCATCATACAATTGGAATAACATTTTTTATATAAATTTAGTTATTTTTTGTGTGCAAAATTATTTTTATCAGTTTCAAAAAGTTTAAATTACACGTTTATGAGGATTGGTCACGAATTCGGAATAGGCATACGCCGTAGCGAGATTTTCGAGGGCAAAAATTTGGTACCAGTCGAAAACACCAGCATCAGCATTTGTTAAATAAATTTTTGGCAAAAAAATGTTCTTTTTATTAATTAAACACATCTACTTTCTCAAGGAGGAGGTATTGCCTGGGAGTGTGCTCTTTTGGGACCGAACAGAACAATACTCCACTTTGATATAAGCCCGAAGGCCTGTGGCAGAAAGAATTTTTGTCTTGTGAATATTTCTTCCCTATAAAATGTTATTTTCATAATAAATCAGGCACAAGGCCAATAAATTTCGAGGGTAGGTGGGGCGGTGGTCGTGCTGGTCTCCAATCTGGTCTTAAACTAGACACGGGCATCTTTTACGAGACTCAGCAGAGTAAAAACGTTCAAAAAACAAATATACAACAAATAAAAGTAACTGTAAGCTGTAAAAGTTAGTTTCAAACTTGCATGTGCTATTTGTTTGTATTTTAAACCCGTTTGAAGTGCTATTTATTAGAAATTTAAGTTCAACACACGGTTTTCGAAGAATTAAAAATGGCCGCTCTACGTAATAATATAAAGGGACTGGCCGGCATTTTTCTTTGAGAAACTAGATGTTTTAAAAAACAAGAATTTTTTTTTAACATCTAATAAAAAGCCATTTATACTACGTAAAAATACAAACAAATTACATAGGTAAGTAGAAAAATGTCTATTCTAGACATGAGTCAACTTTACTTGTTGCAAATTTATGTTTTTAAACTCTTTCTCGTTCTTTTTTTGGACCCCGTTCGCGCCTCTGCTGAGCGTCGTAACATATACCCCTAGACACTTTCACAATACTGCCACATTTTCCCTATGAGCTTAACTACTTTCAAATGTTCCCAATGTTTTATTAATTTTACTCACAAAAAAAAGGAATCTGGCAAAGGATATAAAAGTGTATTTATAGCCATGCAACTGGGTTAACGACTTGTTAAGATGCCGGGGGCTGAGAACACGTGGCAGTGGATAAAAAAAAACTCCCACAAAAGCTTGAGTAGCTGAAACTTTAAAATATTACTACGCGTTATTTTTATCTCTCTTGTTTATGATAAATCAATAAACTTTTTATGTGTAAACAAATAAGTCATTACAGACAGATTATCTACATCAAATTAAAACTGATATCTCATAACATCAATAGTTATCATAAAAGATTTATACCTATAATGAATGATTTAAAATATACTTGCGTCGGTGGTGTAACGGTTAGCATGGTTGCCTTCCAAGCAGTCGATCCGGGTTCGACTCCCGGCCGACGCACGTACTTTTTCTGTTACGATAATATACTTCATCTTTTTATATTTTTAATCAGTGGATGTGAAACCCTACTAGACCGAGACGATTTTTTTTGTCTCAATATTTGACTGGGGGTGGTGCATTTGCCCCACTAAAAAATCGATCTCATGTCTAATTCTACCTTTTTGAGGGAGAGATTAATGTGGACTAGCGGGCCAACCCGTCGTTTCAATTGAGAAAAAAACATTTTTCGTGGCTAGTAAAACTATATACTTTTATATTTTATGACCCCTCCCTCTCCCATATATATATATATATATATATATATATATATATATATATATATATATATATATATATATATATATATATATATATATATATATATATATATATATATATATATATATATATATATATATATATATATATATATATATATATATATATATATATATATATATATATATATATATATATATGTATATATATATATATGTATGTATGTATGTATGTATATATGTATATATATATATATGTATATATATATATGTATATATATATATATATATATATATATATATATATGTATATATATATATATATATATATATATATATATATATATATATATATATGTATATATATATATATGTATATATATATATATATATGTATATATATGTATATATATGTATATATATGTATATATATGTATATATATATATATATATATATATATATATATATGTGTGTGTATATATATGTGTATATATATATATATATATATATATATGGTGTGTATACATATATATATATATATATATATATATATATATATATATATCATTTTTTCTACCCAACAAGAGGAGCAACAACACTTTTTTCTTTTCTCCCCAACAAAAGGAGCCACATAATTTCTTTATTTTCTCTCTAACAAGAAGAGCAATATAATTTTTTCTTTGCTCCCCAACAAGAGGAGCAACATAACTTTATTTTCTCCTTAAGATGACGAGCAACAAAATGTATTTCTTTTCTCCCCAACAAAACGAACAACAAAAACTTATTTCTTTCCCCCTAACAAGAGGAGCAACATAATTTTATTCTTTTCTCCCCAACAAGAGAAGCAACCTTGTAATAGAAGGGGGAGGGGGTGTTGATCCCTTCCTTACATTTATCGCATGAAATGAATTGAACGAACAACAACCCAGTATTGATTTACTCCTCTCCAGGAGTTAGGCACAAGGCCAGTTTTTATCTTACTCCCACAAGTATAATGTGATCCAAGGTCGGGTCGGGAAAGTGGGGTTTAAAAATTGCCTGGGCAGCCCCGTCGGCATTCCCCGGTAGGGGCGCCTCAGGCTGTAAGCAATAAACTTACTCCTCCCCAAAGAGGGGAGGCGAAGCCTGGGAGGGTGGATCTCCTAGAACTGCACAGGACAGACCCATAGACCGGCGTAAATCAAGCCCCAAAGGCCAAGACAATACCAGCTATGGGGTGCAGTATCCATCGGAACAGATACTACACTTTGATCTTAGCCAAAAGGCCAACCGAGTAACAGGCAACAAAAAGGGTTTATTTAACAGGGGATTGGAACTGTGTTTCAGTGAAGAAAAGAGGCTGCCGGGTCGTCAGCAAATATATTTCCAGTGGAGATGGCTGCATCTGAAACGATGTAGAGGAAAGACAGGAGAGAGATGTTTCTTCGTTGCTGGCCGATTTCTCTCTGCTGAATTCTTCAACTGACCAGGTGGTAGAAAATAGTCTATGAGGGGACAGTTGATATCAATACGCCCTGCAAGCCGATTGGTCAGCGTATGACCAATTTGCTCACAGGGGGACGAGAAGAAATAGATCCTATTTCAGTCTGCTACATCACCCCCTGCTTAGGCGGAAAGCCGACAGAGAAAAAGCTAGTATAGCAGTTGGATAGAACCAGAAGAATCATAAAAAATTTACAGAATTTGAAAAGTTTTTTTTTTCTTTTTTAAAGAATCTTCTTTTACTTTTCGGTGAAAAGTTTTTTTTTTTTTTTTTTTTAATTGTTCTTTACTTTTCGGTGAAAAGTTGTTTGGCAAAAAATTGATGTTTGAAAAAATGTTTTTGACGAAAGCAGAGAAATCTTTTTGCTTTTGTCGTTACACTACTGTGTTCCAATTATATTTGTTACTCTTGACGGCGAATTCTTTTTGTTTTTAGGTTGTCGACAGACCGACCACTTAACAATGTGGCCGACTAAGTATCGCCAACACTTACAGTTATGTGTATCTTCTAAATAGAGCTTTGGCGTAGAGCGATTGATACATACAACCAGTCAAGAACGCCGGGAGTCCGCAGGTATTGGATGATATTTTTTACTTTTTCCATTCACCAATATATCTATTTTAAACTGTCTCTCTTTACCCCCAAACAAGGCGAGCAAACAATTTCTGTCCACCTGCAATATCTATCTATCTATCTATCTATCTATCTATCTATCTATCTATCTATCTATCTATGTATCTATCTATCTATCTATCTATCTATCTATCTAGCCAGCCTATCTATCTATCTATCTAGCCAGCTTATCTATCTATCTAGCCAGCCTATCTATCTATCTATCTAGCCAGCCTATCTATCTATCTATCTATCTATCTATCTATCTATCTATCTATCTATCTATCTATCTATCTATCTATCTATCTATCTATCTATCTATCTATCTATCTATCTATCTATCTATCTAGCCAGCCTATCTATCTATCTATCTATCTATCTATTCTTGAGTGTGCCATCCATGCAACAATTCCTTAACTACAAAATGATATCGCACGCCTGGAGCGTGTTCAACGGTTGTCAACAAGGATAGTAACGGAAATCCCCACGCTTCCTTACAAAAAACGACTTCAAACACTAAATATGTCGTCACTTGAGCAAAGAAGGAAGCGAGGGGACCAGATTCTTGCACACAACATCATCAACGGTAATGTAAATCTACCTTCAAAGACGTTTTTCACCCCAACACCTAGTCGCGATCTCCGTAGGCACCCGCAGAAGGTGTACCATCGTCTTCGCGTCGCAACAGAAGAAAGGCAGCATCTCTGTCTGAGTTTCCGTTCGCTGGAACAGCCTTCCAGATGATGGCGTTATGATGCCTACCATATCCAGGTCTTAGACAAACATTCAGACGGTATATAGATGCGATATATTTTTTTACATGACTTGCTGCACTTTGCCTTTTGAGGACAAATAAAATTGATTGATCGATCTATCTATATGTGAGTCTGTCTGTTAGTCTATAAGATCTATCTAAAAATCTATCTATCTATACATGTATAGTTGTTTTCAATTATTATCGGCCGGGTGTCCCTTAAGTACTTGTAGAGGGCCTCGCTTGAGTAAAATCCATAGTCATCATTTGAGAAAGAATGAAATAAATACGAGTCGACCAAAGTTCCGGTTTCCTCCTCTTCATCATACATCGTATAATTGTCCTCATTAGGAATCTGTATGCTAACAAGATGAAAATAATGTCCCTTATTAACACTACAAGTGTTGCAAACGCGAAACCCCTACAGCGAAATAATGAGATATGGTCGTGGTCTCTGAAGTAAAAGATACGGAAGCAGAGAATCGATATAATAAAAGCAGTTCATGCGCACAGTTTAGGCGCAATAATCAGTTATGTAAATATATCGAACAAGCAAAAAGATAAAACTTTTTTTGTATAAATCATTCATACTTCTCGAAACGGAAAGACTAAAATGCCCATATATTAGTCTTTCTACCTACCCTCTCTCCGAATCTCTATCTCTCTATCTCTGTTTCTCCACACACACACACACACACATATATATATATATTTATATATTTATTTATATTTATATATATATATTATTTTGTTTTATTTTATTTTATATCATCTTTATATCTTTTCAAATTATGATTATTCCCTTTACCAACTTATCTGTTTGCACTTCTCTGACGATAAGATTTAATTCTTTGAAAAGCCATGGCTTTAAGGAAACCATTGTAAAATTTGTTGTATTTGAAACTCCTTGTTTTAAACAACTGATGACTAAGTAGATATTGTATTCTATATATATATATATATATATATATATATATATATATATATATATATATATATATACATAATAATAAATGTTTTTTACTATTAAAGTGTTTTATGCCTACAGATGACGTCGTTCGGGGTTTCTGCCCTCATAAGTACAGGAGTGGCAGTTGCATATATATATATATATATATATATATATATATATATATATATATATGGACCAAATTATATTTTTCAATAATTAGGATAGACAAAACACATGAAAATCACAAAACCATTTAAACACATGACATCATGTATAGAAGAGTTAGGATAGACAGAAATTTTTTTATCATAAAGAACTAAATTAAAATATAGGATTGTCATATTTTAAATACCTATTTAGAGTATAATTCCTCAAATGTTCCATTGCAGAGTCTCTCTATCTCTCTCTCTCTCTCTCTCTAAATATATATATATATATATATATATATATATATATATATATATATATTATAAATGCATTCCAATGACCAAAGGAACAATCAATCCATGACCATACCTTCCATCTGTTCTTTCCATTTCTTAAACTTCATATATCGTCGAACGACCACAACCATACTTTTTTTTTGTTTATTTAGTCTTTTTACTTTCATATTCAATCTCTTTACTTTCATATATAAATACATATATATATATATACATATATATATATATATATTAGTACTTCATGTATCCACATAAAATATTATAAGGAGATATGATTTTTGATGTATCAGTTTTCAGTATTTACTTCAACAGTGCTCGATACGTAAGTAGAGCTAGCCTGACGATTCCCCCCCGGGGATGAAACACGGGAGCCTCTGTGTAGCTTGATTGCCATATATATTTTCATTGCTTACTATATATATATATATAGTAATCCAGGTAGAGTAAAAATCCACAGGGTAGAAATTCAAAGGGAATCAAACCGGGCTTATAAAAGAGTGCTCAATAAAGATATAGAGCTGTATTCTGAATGCTTTTATTCGAACATGTACAAGGTCTGCTACACTGGCATGTCGATGTTATCGATATACAGCTATCAAGAGCTGAGGTCTCATCAGGCAAAAAGTTTTTCCTTGATCCGACCCGGTCGGTGAAGTCCAGGAAGAATGGAGTCAAACAAAGAAGAAGAAGAAATAATAGTCATGTGACCAATTAAAAAAAAATATTGGTCGTTAGAAAAGTTTAATTTACAGTTATTAATAATTTTATTTTTATCCAATGCTGAGCTGGGGTAGAGGGGGGGGGCGATGGAAAGGAAAAGAAAGGGAAAGAGAAGCGAAAGAAAGTAAGGTAGGGAGGGTGTTAGGGGTGGGTGTCTGTAGCCATTTAAAAGTTGTCGTGGGCTGATGTGTCTAGTTAGGAGCCATGGAACAACACCTGTCAAATGTCGGTCGCGTGCCATGACTCCTAACTAGGAGTATAAAATATATATATATATATATATATATATATATATATATATATATATATATATATATATATATATATATACATATATATATATATACTCTTCTGTGTAAATTTCTACCACCATTTCCCTACATGTCAACTGAATCATTCTTGTTTTATTTTTTTGCAAAATTAATTGAATTTAAATGAATGAATATATCAGCAACTACCTGTAATTTCTCGATGTCTCACATATAAATACACTTTTTTTAACATGTTTATATTGTAATTTCCAATTTATTTATCTTCATTTTTGTCTTTTTTTACATCTTACACGCGTTGAGCAGCAGAATTAAAAAAATACATAGTTTTAATCATAAAATTGTTGCTCATGAGAGAAATTGTAGAGATAGGAAAAAAACTTCGATCCAAAGACATCAACAGATGAAACGTATTGTTATGGATTGATTGTTTCTCTTGGTCATTGGAATGCAACTATAACATGTAATATATATATATATATATAGGCTCTGAAGGTGTAATACAACTTCATTGAGCTTAATATTTTTGAATATTATATATATATATATTTATAAGAACACATATAATGCTTAAATATATATATATATATATATATATATATATATATATATATATATATATGTATATGCTTTTAAAGATGCTTAAAAATGAACGTTCCCAAATGTATACCGACTAGCGATCATGCGCGATTTAAGTTCACATTTAAAAGAGACATTACACCGTAAGTCCACACAACATCGGACGCCACTTCAACAAGACCAGGAATGACTCTTAAGAAAAAGAAATGGTTAATATTTTGTTTATTTGTTTAAAGCTCTGACAAGGCTCGTTGTACCGAGCGAAATTATTAGAAAAAGGTCAAGATGAAAACAAATTTTTTTTTTGATTTCAATAAAAATATCTGCATCTAACACATGCTCTTTTGAAGCATCTTCTCTCTTTCTTTAACTTTTAACTTTTATATATATATATATATATATATATATATATATATATATATATATAATATTTCTTTATATTCTTTCTACAATGCTCTCTACAATACTTAAGGGACGCACGGTCGATAATAATTAAACACAACTATACATGTATAGATAGATGAATAAAAATGAACAAATTCTACGTTTATCTTTTTTTAATATTGTAAATTTAAAATTTAAAATATTGTAAATTTGAATTAGCCACATGCCTAATACGTGATCACGTTCCAAAACAGGACTCTCACCACTCATACGTATATTTAAAACGCTACAAATAGCCGCACAGTCCGAACGTAGAAGACATGAATAAGCAAGTCCAACTGTCCGCCTGAAGACGACTGAGAGAGTCAGTTCAAAGTACTCGCAGAAAAATGGAACAAAATACACCTCTGTAGCCTAAATTTGACAGACTATTCGAGAAGGTGAAAAAGACTAATTAAACAAAAACATTTAACTTTGCATCGGTATCTTCCGGCAGTTTACGTAAGCCGCAAGAAAAAGCCGACACGAAGACTGACAGGCGCTAAAACAAGTTGACCCAATCAACTGTAAGATGTTAGCAGACGACTAATTTTCAAGAAATCTCGATGTGGAGAAATTGAAGAAAGATTTGTCAAATGAATTTTAATGATCTAGCTGAGCGAATGAAATCTTCTGAACGAGTAGTCTCCTTCTGCCAAGAACGGCGTCTAATAGCTAAGAAAAAAATTGCAGAAACTGCGAATATATGTGCAAGATGACGGACAAAAATGCATAGAGATTACCAGTTGACAATGTTTTGTTTTTGGATAAAAAAAAGAAAAGTTATTGGAAACTTTTATTGAAAAAGGAAAATTATTATTAACAGTTGGTTAGATATTTTTGTTCATTACATCTAAAAAAACATTTTCTTGAAAAAGAAATTGTGTATTAATACTTGTTTAGCTATGCTTTTTTGTTTTATATAAAATAAAACTTTTCTTGGAAAAAAATTGATTATTAATACTTGATTAGCTATGCTTTTTGTTTTATATAAAAAAAACTTTTCTTGGAAAAAAATTGATTATTAATACTTGATTAGCTATGCTTTTTTGTTTTATGTAAAAAAAACCTTTCTTGGAAAAAAATTGATTATTAATACTTGATTAGCTATGATTTTTTGTTTTATATAAAAAAAACTTTTCTTGGAAAAAAATTGATTATTAATACTTGATTAGCTATGCTTTTTTGTTTTATATAAAAAAACTTTTCTTGGAAAAAAAATGATTATTAATACTTGATTAGCTATGCTTTTTTGTTTTATATAAAAAAAACTTTTCTTGGAAAAAAATTGATTATTAATACTTGATTAGCTATGCTTTTTTGTTTTATATAAAAAAAACTTTTCTTGGAAAAAAATTGATTATTAATACTTGATTAGCTATGCTTTTTTGTTTTATATAAAAAAAACTTTTCTTGGAAAAAAATGATTATTAACAGTTGTTTAGTTATATTAGTTTATGTTATATAAAAAACTAAAAAAACTTGACCAGTTGTTTATTTTTATTTTTCTAAATATATAAACATTTTTTTAACTTGAAATAGCAGTGTACTTATCACCTGCCTGGCTTTTTCCGGCAGTTTACGTAAACTTCCGACGCAAAGGTGGTGAAAATTGGGCCCCATTCTATATGAGTACCAACGTTCTGTGCTATACAATAACTTTTGTCTGAATGAAAACATGCTGGTCAAATACACAATATAAACATATAGCAAAAACATTATCATGCATTATTTTTTGATCATTATTTAGTTAAGCTTCCTTTTCTGCTACTGTTTCTTCAGCAACTTTCCTTTGAAGAAAATCCTTTATTACATTCTCATCGATTCCTTGTCCTTCATGAATATTAGCCGCACGTTTACAATACTTTTGCAGCAGCTTCTCTTTTTACCTTCAATTTCCAATCGCTTTGCCAGCATTATAGATTCAATAACCCTATTTTTATATGTTCATAATAAATCATTTCTGGTAGTTCTGAAGCACACTCCTTGAAAGCGTCTTCATATGTATTAAAACCAAGTAATAAATCATTTTCCTCATTTCCACAAGCGGTGGGATAACAAGAAACTTGTGAAAATATCTGTTTTCGTTTTCCTTGTTCAAATGAATATATGGAAACTTGATAACCCTTTCTTAAACTGTTTTAAAATAACCTTTGTTATTTGTCATTTTCATTCTATTAGCCTGGTGATACCAGATCAGGCTGCCCTGTGGCTCCCTGAGACGAAATTCACCTACATTGACGTTTTTTTTTTTTTTTTTTTTTTTTTTTTTTTTTGTAAAACTTAATTATGTTCTACAAAACCAAAAACAAAAACAACAGCCCCTCTCCCTTTCTCCCTCCCCTTTTTTATTTTATTTTTAGAACTTGAAGCATAAATCTTTTACTATAATGACCAGATTCGGCATTAAATAACCCAAAAAGGGTTGATATGCCGTAAAACAAAACTACCAAACCAAAAACGATGATTACACATTTGAAGATATAAAGAACTTGAAGCATAAAAACTTTTACTATAATGACCAGATTCGGCATTAAATAACCCAAAAAGGGTTGATATGCCGTAAAACAAAACTACCAAACTACCATTCTATTAGCTCCTTCTTAATTGAAGGTTTAGTAGATACTTTTTCATATTTCTTAGCAATATATAATGAAATATTTTCCAAAAGTAATGGTCCATTAGAATAATAATTTTCTACCTTATTTTCATAAAAATATTTTTAGACGATTCATGAAGTTTTTCCAAATCTTGTTTTGGTTTCAATCTATGTCCTCTTTTACTAGGAGCATCTACTCCAACCCAAATGACTTGATCGGATGGGCAAAATAAATGGTGGCCCAATAATTTGTCAGCAAATTCATATGCTCTAATATCTCTTTTTCCAATTTTTTGAAGTCCTGTTGATTTGTATCTTCCATATTTGGATCTATTTTCATCCAACTTAAAAGATAATAATCTAAAACACTATCGATTAAAACAGTATAACTTAAAAGATAATAATCTAAAACACTATCGATTAAAACAATATAACTCAAAGGATAATTATCTTAAACACTATAGAATAACACACACGCTATCGTATTAATATGTGTCTTCCCGGTCGTCCCGTCCCGTCCCTACCCCCCCCACTTCGATGTAGAATAAAAAATCTTAGAGGTTGGTTGGGATCGAACTAAAAACCAGTCGGGCCGCGTAAAAATCCTACATCGCTAACCGTTGCGCCAAAGGGAAATACTAGAAAAATTACGAAAATTAGGTTACTTGAATGCTTTTCCAAATCTAGGTGTGGCACGCATGCGCAAAGCTTTTGATGTAAGTGTGACACACGAACACACACGCTATCGTATTAATATATAGATTGTTGAACTCTCTCTCTCTCTCTCTCTCTCTCTCTCTCTCTATATATATATATATATATATATATATATATATATATATATATATATATATGAGAGAGGGAGAAAGACAGTGCAGAAAAATTCGACACTTGAGGTACTGCCAGAATCTACCACCGAGTAATGAGGGGCGTGGTGAAGCTCTGGACAATCCTGCACACAACGCCAAGACGACCCAGGCATGACTGCACAACAATGTTCCTCATCACTGGTTGCCGAACTTGTGGCCACCCTCCTCACACAAATGCAACCCCCGTCACTGTTTGTTTCTGGGCGTGATCGAGGCCAATACCAATAAACACGCCTACAACACGGTGGACTCTCCGAAGGCTGTCCTCGTGGATGTGTTCGTTGCTGCAGACAAGGACATGGTCACCAAAACTGGTCGCTCATTTAGCGCCCGCTTTGAGCATCTCATCTCCGTTGACGGCGGTTATATCTTTAACAATAATTCTGTGTGTTACTCTAACTATCGCTAAATAAACTGTCTGATCATATACAACTTTGTTTTTTGTTAAGTGACGGATATATATATAGATCTGAAACCTTGGTCCGGATGTTGTTGTAACACTTTATTTAATATTAATAAATATCATGCTCTTATTAATTATTTAGTTAATTTTACTTTTGCATTAATAATTGAGCACTCTGCTGGGAAACTCTCCCAATTAAGAAATACGGTATATATATATATATATATATATGTTTTTCGACCCTCGGGGTTAATACCATTAAAATGAGGAAAAAGAAAAAAAGAAAAAATATCTATAAGACAATCTCGCCCGACAAAGTTTTTTTACAACGAATGCTTGCAAAAAAAAAAAAATTAAATAAATGATTTTTTCATTTAAATTGCACCATGTGTTTATTTTCACAAATATTTCATTTAAATATATATATATACAGGGTGGGCCAAAATAAGGGTCCTATCTTTAAATTTGAATAACTTCCACAAAATAAAAGTTAAACTCACCAAACTTTATGTGTGTGTAGACTGACCCTTCCGAGATCTTTTGAAATAAACAAAACAAATTTTAACCGAAAAAGACTTCTTAAAACTTACAAAAACTAAAGTATTGTTTTTTACACTGTTTTGAGTTTTTTAAGCAAAAATAATGTTTTCTAAATGGGCGCCGTTGGCGGCTTCACACTCTTCGGCTCTTTTTAAAACATTTTCCATAACAGTTTGCAACATCTGAGGACTTATGGCTCTTATTTCTGCTTCAATATTTGCTTTCAGTTCCTCAATATTGTTTGGCTTATTGGCATAAACCTTTTCTTTGAGGTAACCCCATAAGAAGAAGTCAGGAGCTGTAAGGTCGGGTGATCGTGGAGGCCATTGAATTTCGCAACTGCGAGAGATAATCTGATTTCCAAATATACCCTGTAAAAGTGTAAGGGTATCTCTCGCAGTGTGTGCTGTGGCTCCATCCTGTTGGAACCACATCCTGTCAGGTTTGGCGGCAACCCACGGTTGCAAGAAATTTTGCAGCATTTCTCGGTAGCGGTCACCCGTTACTGTTACCTGATTTCCGGCATCGTCTTCAAAGAAATAGGGGCCAATTATCTCTTCAGCAGTAACGCCACACCACACCGTGCACTTGAGTGGATGTAATGTGTGCTGCTGAATTATCCTTGGGTTCTCCGTACCCCATATTCGGCAATTTTGTTTATTGATGAACCCATCAAGATGAAAATGGGCTTCATCCGACATTATTAGTTTTTTGAGAAAATCGGGATCATCATTGGCCAAATCCTGGAGTCGCATAGCGTACTCAAGTCTTTTTTCATTATCTCGAGGTTGAAGTTCTTGAACTAGCTGCACTTTATATGGAAAATATCCTCTTTCTCTTAGCATTCTCCGAAGTGAGCTTCGAGAAATGCCAAGTTCTTTTGATCTCCTCCTTGTGGATGTGGATGCATCCTCCTCCAAACTTCTCTCCAATTCCTCGAAATTTTGAGCTGTTCGTACAGTACGAGGCCTACCACTTCTCGCCATGTCGGATATTCCTTGTTGGTCCCTAAAACGAGCAATAATTCCTCGGATTGCTTTTGCCGAAGGAGAGTTTCTGGTGTTGTAATGACGCCGATAGATGAGTTGAGTCTCCGAAATCGACTCATTGGATTTAAAGTACCACTCTATTATGAGAGTACGTTCCTTAGGGCTAATACGGCTCATGCTTGCTTCGGAAGGGGTCCTTTACTTATTCTAAAAAAAAAAAAATCAATAAATAAAAAAGTTATGAATTTTTAAAAATAGGACCCTTATTTTGGCCCATATATATATTTGTTGAACTCATATATATATATATATATAGGGAGTTCAGAAAAATTCGACACTCGAGTCACCACCGAAATCTACCAAGAAGGAGTGAGAAGCGTGTGAATATATATATATATATATATATATATATATATATATATATATATATATATATATATATATACAGGGTGGGCAAAAATAAGGGTCCTATTTTTAAAAATTCATAACTTTTTTATTTATTGATTTTTTTTATTTTTTTTTTAGAATAAGTAAAGGACCCCTTCCGAAGCAAGCATGAGCCGTATTAGCCCTAAGGAACGTACCCTCATTTAGAAAACATTATTTTTGCTTAAAAAACTCAAAACAGTGTAAAAACAATACTTTAGTTTTTGTAAGTTTTAAGAAGTGTTTTCCGGCTAAAATTTGTTTTGTTTATTTCAAAAAATCTCGGAAGGGTCAGTCTACACACACATAAAGTTTGGTGAGTTTAACTTTTATTTTGTGGAAGTTATTCAAATTCAAGTTATTCAAATTTAAAGATAGGACCCTTATTTTGGCCCACCCTGTATATATATATATATATATATATATATATATATATATATATATATATATATATATTGTTCTACATTGTTCATAGTGCTTGGTCGAACTCTCCTCTACACATCTAGAGGCGATCATTATTAACACCTGTCAACTTTGCCTATGTAAACAAAAGGAGTTGAAACATGTTACAGATCGTTTATAACTGTAATCCATCAAGTAATTCATATATTTAACCCCAATGTTTACTCACTTACCGCTGGATTAATATTTTAAACATATAAATGTTCACCCCTTTTTTTCATTTGACGTTCTTAGGTTCTATTGATATAATTTCTGACGTTTCATTTCTGAAGATAATCCCATTTTTCCTCAGAGCTAAGCATCTCTTTCTCTCTCTCTCTCTACGTATGTAGATAAAAATATTTATAATTATACACACACACACACACACACACACACACATATATATATATATATATATATATATATATATATATATATATATATATATATATATATAATGCTTTCTAGATGTTGAGAGCGTGTCCCACTTAAATACACTTTCCCCACGCAATTATCGTGTCAGCAGAAATTGTCGCTGCATGTCAGTTAAACTGACTGACGGCATTGCACACTATAATAAATCGTTGCTGGAATAAGAAGACAAAAAACGTCAGAATATAAGAAATCGAAATATAAAAGAAGTTCTTTTTTCGGTTTTTATTCAGACAATGTCATTAATTCTATCTTAGAAACGCAAGAACGGAGATGAAATAAATTTTAATATAAATAAAAAAGATGTCACGTTAAAAAACACCACGTTGCTCTCTTTCTTGATGCGAACTCACCGAGTGACTGATCTCCCGCTTTAGTTCGCCTAAAACGTCTCGTTAACAAGTAGAGTATATAAAATATCAACGTTAAAATATATTTTTTACTGCCTTTCAATAAACGTGTACATACCTCCGACAAGGAAAATGAACGTCTTTTTCAGCAATCACAGCTGTTAAGACAATGTTCTTTTTATCTACAGGTTATTTACTAGCATATACGTTGAAAATAGACAAGGGAACTACTAAACGCAATACTTACAAAGGTATCTTGGAGAAGGAAAACTCTAATATGACATCTGCAGCGACTGTCGCTTCAAATAATGTAGACTTGCTATACTATTTGTGTCATCATGTCAGTCGCTAATTTAATATTTAGTTCTGGATATTGTTATGAAGCCCGTTTAAGATTAAAAGTTTAGCATTGTTATCAGATATACAAAAACAGACTTTCATTTAAGATATAAAGCAAGGCTCTATTAAGTTCTGGTGTTTACAGCCCGCTGTATTTGGCATAAATATAACTTAATTTCTTCCGTATCACGTGATAATTTCCTATGACCTTGAAGATAGTGCAAAAGCATGCGGAGTCTTGGTTGACTTTGTGAACAGGGTTAACGCTTTGTGACTGTTTGAGATTATCGCTTCTCTACACTGATGAGAGCATAAGCTTGAAACGACGTTCTATGGCGGTATAAATAACTTAAAATTTATTTATGAATATTGGTATATATATATATATATATACACACACACACACACACACACATATATATATATATATATATATATATATATATATATATATATATATATATATATATATATATATATATATGTGTGTGTGTGTGTAAGTAAATTTCGTGTACAACAGAATCGTAGGATTAATTTTAGAGGAAGCAATATCAATGAAACAGACGAGTGGAAAAAAGGAAAATTGTTAAAATTACCTTAAGGCCTTATCGTCTGACCCTCTGAGAGGAAACGTCAGAATGGTAAATTAAAAACTAAAAGTCGAATGAGATATGAGGGGAAAAAACTTATTTCAGTTGGAGGAAACGATTAAGAGGAAAAAAAGGGGTAAATCTCTCAATGTTATGGTTGCTTTGAATCATTAAATATCTCCAACTGATGCTTCAAAATCTTTTGTCTACACAGGCTAGGTCGAGAGTTGTTAATGACTAACGCCTCAATAATATTGAGATGGTAGTTCGACCTGGCACTGTGTAAAACAGAAAACCACCCATCGGAATACCTGTCAGAACAACTATTTGTACTAACGAGGTGATTACCGATGGCTGATTCCTGTGCCTGGAAGTTCCCGGATGATTTCGAAACATTGTGTAGGCGAATATCACGTGGTATGTGTTGGGATATTCTAAATTCTAATCTTTGGAATATCTTGTCAACGTAGTCAGCTTCACACTTACACATGAATTTATAAACTACAGAATTCTTTTGAATGGCTGGCAAAACATCCTTACGAAAAGAAGAGAAAAAGGTTCGAGTCGTGTAAACTACCCTCAACATGGTTGCCGGAAAACAACGTTGAGTAGAAGAAGAAATCCTTTTAACAATGTCAAGGCCGTCAGAACCCATACTACGTGATATTCGCCTACACAATGTTTCGAGATCATCCGGGAACTTCCAGGCACAGGAATCAGCCATCGGTAATCACCTCGTTAGTACAAATAGTTGTTCTGACAAGTATTCCGATGGGTGGTTTTCTGTTTTACACAGTGCCACGTCGAACTACCATCTCAATATTATTGAGGCGTTAGTCATTAACTATGCCAGGATACGACCCCTGGACCAGTCTGTGGCTCTATTTCTAAGCTATGGCAGCTGTCTGAAATGAAGTGATAGTTTTATCGCTTATGAATGTTTTAGTAATGTATTTTTTGTTTGCTATAATAACAGTTTCATGACAGACATAATGTGTGTAAGGGAGTTAACTTTCACCTACTTATGTAGGCACCACTGCCAAGCTGTCATAAAGCTGTAATTATACCAAACAAAACTAAAGAATACTAATATCTGATGAGAGTGGACCACCGCTTGAAACGCGTTATATATAAAATTATAAAATAATAAAATAACAAAATAATAAATGTTGAAAAACCCTTTTTGCAAATGTTGGTAGCTTTACTCCTTTACACACTTTATATGTTCACATTTAAATTGTGGTTTTCCTTCTTTTAATTTTCTTTTCAATCTTCTTTTATTGTTTAATGAAGGAATTGTGTCGATTTAAGACAAAGAAATCCAGCAAAAATGACCAAATTTATTTTTTCAACAAAACACAAAACAAAAAAGAAATCATCCCGTGTTTTTCTTTCCTTTTCACATTCGATTTCCTCCAATAGAAGATGTTCCTCTAAGACAGACTTGTTATTTTCTTCCTTGAATTTTCTGTAAGATGTGCTGCTAAAGGCGCTGATAAAGACGACGTTCTGGAGTGGCTTTGTAACAAAAAAAAAATTAAAGTATTTCCAGAATGTTTTGGAAACGACCGTACGCCATAATAGACTTGTTGTCCTAATTCTTTGAACAATTGGAATGTTCTGATTCATTAAATCATCTTATACATATATATATATATATATATATATATATATATATATATATATATATATTAGTTTGCTATTTCCCTGAACACTCAGTTATTTAATGATGAACATAACTCCGAAAAATTGAATTTATACAATGCAAAGGATAAATAAGAATGAAAAAAGGTTGCATGATGCGGTGAGCTGGGCAAAAAGCAATATGCTGTTATGAGGACCACACAAACTCACTCAAACAATCCCGAGCAACGCCGAGTCTGCATACTAATGCCTGTATGTCTCGCCGCTTTAAATGTGTTAAAATTATCATTGTTTATAAGCTGTTCAGAATTGGCCTATCGGTTAGCGGCGTTGGATTGAGGTTGAAAAATACTTGTAATCCAGGGTTTCGAATCGTGTTAAAAAAAACTTTTTGCAAATGTTAGTAACTTTACTCCTTTACACACACACACACACACACACACACACATATATATATATAGTAGTAGTGAATAGTCATACTTCTATGCTGATGAGTCTTGATTGAAAAGAGACGAAACGTATACGTCCATAGATAAATAAACAATAACAAATAGATTTATATTTGAAGCTCTGTAAATGGTAGTACTAACGCAGCGTGACGTCACTTGCTTTATATGCATCATGCTTGTATGTCTCGCCGCTTTAAATGTGTTAAAATTATCATTGTTTATAAGCTGTTCAGAATTGGCCTATCGGTTAGAAAAATACGAATCAGGAATAGTCATACTTCTATGCTGATGAGTCTTGATTGAAAAGAGACGAAACGTATACGTCCATAGATAAATAAACAAATATATATATATATATATATATATATATATATATATATATATATATATATATACTTGTAATTATAAGTCTTTGTTTATACACACATAGTTTTGGGCTACACATTCAGAACGAATTCCTCACGCCCAAAAGTTCGTTCTTTATGCTTTAATATTGTGGAATGGAGCAGATTAATACATGACTAAATTCAAAATACTTTTTGAACGTACTCACCGTTAAATCTTCATATATTTAAATTTCAAACGTTTTAAAATCTGGATAAAGTAAGTTACCATGGAATTTCTAATGTCTGTTTTGCCATGCATTAAATGGGTCAGACGTTACGCGGTTGACGCGATGACTTGCTTTAGGGCAAGGGATTATATCATTGTCTGATAAATCATACACATTTTTTGACAGGCAAATATAGCATTTACACAGGTAGACGCAATTCGCGAGTAGGAAGATATATTATCAGAGTTAAGTTATATTAAAATTACGATATTTTTTATATAGTTACTAATATATCTCATTTTTGTTTCATTTTACTTCAGTCGAAGTTCTCAGAAATCAAGGGCCGCTTCTTTGGGCTAACACTTGATCTCTATATAAGATACATAGATATTCGAATATTCCATTAAAGTATTCTTTTACTTGTTAAAAGTTGAATTTGTAAAGAAGTTAAGAACATTAATGTTCCTCTCCTCATTGACTAGTTAACTATGTTATAGTATACCTTTCATTTGGTCTCTTGGTCTTAACGGATTTCAGGATAAGAATCTATCTAGTCTGGTGGAGTATCCAGTTAAGTGCTGTTACTTGAGGTAACATTACTTGGAGAAGGTACACCATTCTTAATATTAGCCAGTGTATATTTCTGTTGAGGAGATCTTATTTGGGCTTCGAATGCTATGTTATTTTGAATATTTGGTCAGGGTTTACTTGTACGGGGAAGTATCCTTATGTCAGGTTGTCCTGACAAACCCTTATACAGAGAGACCGAGGACACTCGAGGATTGGGGTCTAGTAGGTTATTCAAACTTTCTCTATATATGTGTGTGTGTTTGTATGAACACTTTAAATAAAGTAGAAAAAGAGATATTTATTTATATACAAAATAAACAGTTACATAAGCTTTCCCTTTGAATTTGAATGTAAAAGAAATATGTATGAATTAAATGAATGTCGGATGCATTTTAAGTTTTCAGCCTGACTGTGGATAATTATGCACCGATGAAGCCTTTTCATGAATATTTGTGATATTTTGTATATCATATGCCTCATTTTATAAAAATGTAAATTTCTGAATAAAATGTTTGGAATGTAGCTTTTTGTTTCTATAACATTTTAGATTGTAGTATTGGAAACCTTAAGTTGGAAGAATGTTTTAAACCTGTCCTTAAAAAAAAGGTTTCTTTTAAAAGATTTTCAAGTGGTTTTAAATTATTGATCAGGGGTATATATATGTATATATATATATATATATATATATATATATACATATATATATATATATATATATATATATATATATATATATATATATATATATATGAATGAATAAATGCGACAGTTTGGCTCATTTCCTGCACGAACGGTAAAATCAAAACAGTATATTTCCATTTAATTCAACTTATTTCAAACGAGCATCTTCTGTTTTATATACGGTTTATATAGATGTGATATCAGATTTTCAAGGTAAACTAATTTGCATATTGGTTTTGTAAAAGTTGATTTTATTAATTAACTATCATTTGGCATAGTTTTTAAGTCAATTAATTTTTTAAATGTTAATAAAAAAAATGTCCTATTTCGCAATATTGTTTTATTTTCTGGACAAATATTTAGCATTTGTGTTCAAACGTTTTCTAACGTCGTTCAAATGTTTCAAACATCAGTCGCTCTCAAGAAAAAGCGACCGACTCGATTTTTGTAAATTGCCAGTGAAAAGACAAATTTGTTTCTTCTCTCTTTTCTTTTTCTTTGAGTCACATTTAAAATGTAAATAAAAGTTTCAAAATTACCAAAATGTTAACGTTTCGTGTTTGAAAAGTGTATTATTTTAAACTAGCAGGGCTACCCGGTATTGTCCGGGGGAATAGTAATTTATTTTTCTCAATAACAATTGATCTTCTACTGTTGTCACACGCGAGTAAAATCTTAATGTACAAACCGTAAACAACTAATCGAAGTGAAACTTCCCCCCTCCAAAAAAAACCCCAACCCCAACAACAACAAAAAACAAGATAAACAAATACGCGATAGATCTAAAGAAAGAAATACCTGAGTAAAGTTTAAAAAAAACAAACACACGTAAGATAAGTTTAACTTAAGAAAACAAACTAATCTCATTTCTCTCTCTCTCTCTCTCTCTCCCTTTCTCTCCCTTTCTCCTGTTAACGACGCCGTATTATTATGTTATTGTTCTTTTTATTATTGTTTGAGACAATAGGTTCGTCGATAGTAAAAGAGTAAATGAGATGCTGAGAACAGATACTACACTTTGAATTATTTATTTGCACGCAATATAAAAATTTAAATTACGAACAAATTAGGCACAAGACGATCAAAAGTGTGGGAAAATTGGGGTCGTTACTCATTCTTGGTCAACAGTTATGAAAATGTCTTGCTTACTATTAACTAGAACAATCTCAGTCACCACAATACCACATTTACCCTTCGGGGGAGCATCCTACTTAAAATATCTTCAAATTATTAAAAAAGTTTTTTTTTCATAAATACATTCAATTACAGAAATTCATTGAAAAAGAAAGGACCAATAAACTATTAAAAAATATGTGTTTATAACTCGGCATATATAAATGAATACTCCGCCCTCGCTAAAAACTAATTTAATCTATTATTGTATTATCTATTAATGGGGATAGGTTAGTGGAGTATCGGTTCTGTTGTCATAGGACCGTCCTCCCAGGAATTACCTCCTTCTATTTTAATCCTCCAAAGTCTTACATCTTCCTATGAGGGAGGGTTAATATAGTATCTGTTCTTTTATCATGAGACCATCTTCACAGGGACTAACTTTTACGTTAATCTTACGTTATTAATTACGTCTGTAATGTTAAACCCCGTTTATATATGATGCTCCTCGTGCGTTGTCTTTGAATTTGTCGGTATTCAACTGTTAACGGTCGCCGGGCACAAAGCCGCAGTTCAAAATTTAAATTCATAATAAAAAAAACACACACAAATACAGAAATTTTATACAAGCGACTTGTCTGACATGCGTGTGTGCGTGTATGTCGTTAGGGTGTCTGCATCTAAGCTAAACTCCCCTTCCTTAAAATTCATGCTATTAGCTAAGACTGACCCCGTCGTTCTTTACCTTTCTTCGTCCATCACCGTTATAGGTCTCGCCCTGATCGTTCTCCCTGGCCATTCTCACCCTAACACTAACTTATATATTCCGCAAAAATAAATCTCAGATTCTCTTGACTGGATGACCAATGGAAGTTTAATTGAAAAAGACAAAAGAAGATTTTGATTGGAAAAGGAGGAACTTCAATGATCAATACTAAGTGATAAGGAAAATAAGCAAATCGACTTGAAAGAAATAGAAAAGACAGATAAAGAAATAAAGAAAGACAGGGGAGAGAAGAACTAGACAAGGGTTAAAAGTAAAGGGATGACAAGCTAAGGGATGGGGCAAAGAAATAGAAGAAGAACATTTATTATTTGGGGGGTGGTAGCCAAATTAAGGAAAGTCTCATCAAGTTGTTGAAAGCTGGCAGCAGCTAACAGTTGGATATAGATCCTAGCGTATATAAGTGTACAAAAAGGGTTGGATCTTTGCCCATGAAAGGGATTTATTTGGAATGAAGGGGGAGAGGTGGTTGAATCTCATTGGATGAGAGAGCAAAAAATGGAAAGCTAGAAGATGAGTTAGGTTTTCCCCAATCAAGTCCATTTATTTTACTTATATTAACCACAATCAAGGCACATTGTCACTGAGACTTAAGTGATTACTGTGAATTAGGGACCAGATTTAATGGGGGTCTTAAGTGGACAGTTGTGCAGCGAGATGTTTGTAAACATGACATTTAAATTTTTGTATGTTGTTACAATCGGAGAAACAGAGAGCAAGAAGGGATTTCTAAAGACAATCAGTTCGAGGAAGAAGCTAGTAGAGTAGAAAGTTGTCCGGCATTTGGGGAACTCTACATTGAAGGGGTGGGATTTAGCTGATTGTTGATTTTGTCGGGGGTATTTAAATCAAGGGTAAACAAGTGCATCCAGTCCTTCGGAACACATTCTATTGAAGTATTTGCTAAACAAACACAGGGATACAATATTATGACGATATGACAGTCGACTCTACGGGGCCTATTAGAGTAGAGGCTATTTTACCCCTGCCCAAGAAGTATGACTAGTGGTTGAGTCACCAGCTCATATGTGATAACAATACGACCGGAAATCATATGTCCGGTCCTTTGTCTTAGTCACCGATAAGCGGAAATGGCTCCGCCACTCCAAAAATGCCTGGTCTTTGTCTCAGAGTGACTGATTATCAGAAAATTGATCACCAACTGTGAGGCGTCTTACTCTCTCGAGAATTCAAAAGACCTCGGCGGCATCCATGGCATTTTTACTTAGTTAACTTCCGATAGCTTTTCTTTTTTGTGAATCATTTCCTCGGCTCTGGAAGGGGAACGTCCATAGTATCAAATTATAAAAAAAAGTATTTATTTTCATAATTGTGAATCACTAAGTTAGATAATGAATGTACATTATGAAATATTCCTAGAATTTATTAAAGAGAACGATAGCGCAGGAGAAAGTGGGAGAAGGAGAGAGAGATAAAGGGAAAGAGAGAAAAAGGGGTTAAAGAGAACGATAGGGCAAGAGAGAGTGGGAGAAGGAGAGCGAGAGATAAAGGGAAAGAGAGCATAAAGGGGGTTAAAGAGAAAGATAGTTCGAGAGAGTTTTTGTAAATTGTTGATATACCGTAAAACAAAACTTTGTTGTGTTTTACTGTATATCAAGCATCTCGCCTATTTAAATGATAATTCATTTCGCTTTAAATAGTGTAAAATTATTGTAAAATAGTCGTAAAATAGTCGTAAAATAGTTGTAGGGTGAAATAAATATTGTGCAGTGAAGTGCTTAGAGAAAGATAATTCAAAATATATTAAAAGTCACGTTCTGACTTCATACAGCACTTCCATTTCTTAACGCTATTACCACATCCCAGGAGGTGGACCAGAAGTTGGAATTTAGGAGGCATACACTTTGTGTCAGTTCAATCTGTTAACCATGACAAACCTTGTTTCCCGGAGATACAGTACAAAACCGACTTTAAAATCTAGTTGGGGATGTCCTCTTCCGTTTCACTACAACATCTTTCTGACAGAAAGACGTTGCTACCGTTTCTTTATGTCGTTATATACATTGTAGGTGCTCGACTGAGCTCCGTCTATGGTGATCCCATGTAAAACATTTACAACAAAGAATCCTCTAGCTACAACTACTGTAAATAATTTTCCTTTCTCCATCTGCGTACCTAAAACTAAACGCAACTTTCCTGAGCAAAGTTTATTTCCAAGAACTATCTATATATGGAACACAATACCATGGGGCTGCTTCCTAGCTGACTACAACATAGTCGTTTTCAAGTCAAATGTAAACAATTTTTTTGTTGAGCCGTTATCTTAAATCATCTAATGCTGATCAGTCTCAACCAGTGTTACCAATCATCACGTTGTTGTTTCATTGATCTCCCGATGAACTCATCGACACTTATCCTCGAGTCGCCTATAGGACTTGATAATCAGTGACTTGTTATAGCATAAAAACACTTTTCACCCTTAGATCATATAGGATTACTGCAAAGCCCTTGGATGCACAATGTTCGAAGTTTACGATTCTGTTGCTAAAATCTAGAGGGATTTTTATATTAATAAAACCCCATCAACATTTAAATCATGAGGAGTTTAAAATAAACGTATCACAACGAAACTCCCTATTCATGTTGGTGTGAAGGATTTGACAAAAATAGTAAATTTAATCATTAAACGAAAAATATCTAAAACCGAGCAAATATTGGAAAAAATAAAATACAAATTCAAACGTAGAATCAACTGTAAAGGAGCAAATAATCGGAAAGTCATTTTTACAAACAATAAACCCTTTATTGTAAGACGCGTTCAACATTACAGCCTTAATGAATAAAGAGAACCTGTTTTATTTAGGGTGATGATAAAAACTAGTCATGTTTACATTTTTAAAAATAGGATTTATAAACTTTTATTTGAGTTTCAATTATCTTATTTTAATTTGAATAAATATGCGATTAATAAATTAAAATAATAATTTAATGTGTATTTATAAAAGTTACGATTAGGCGACAAACACACACACACGCTTTTATTCACTCATAGCAAGGCATATTGCCATTGAGACGTAAGGGGCTACTATGATTAGGAGTCAGATTTATAAGGGCATCCTAATTGGGGAGTTTTGTAGCAAGATATTTGTTCATATTACATTTAAATTCTCGCATGTTAATACACTCGGGGAAACAGGTAGTAGGAATATAATTCTAAAGGCAAACTGTCTGAGGAAAGAAGCTATTAGAGTAAAAAGTTTTCCGGCATCTGGGGACCTCTACAGTGAAGGGGTGGGATTTTGCTGCTAGTCAGGTAGAGCGGGATTAGTTACGTCGAAGTGGTACAAGTACAGTAAATTCATCGGATCACATTCCGTGGAAGTACTTGTAAGACACACACTATGATATAAAACTGCAGCGATTCGACAAAGGATCGAGATTGGTAGCCAGGTTAGAGATTATTTGTTGTACTCTGTCCAAGAGGAGGAGGCTAGTGGATCGCACACCCGCCCAGATGTGGCAACAATACTCCATGCAATGGTGAATGGTGACTTTATAAAAATATAGGATACTGGAATGTATAAACAGTTTTTTAGCCCGGCAAAGGGGGCCATACCTTCTTTACGGGAGACTTGGCAGCATCTTTTATGTACTTATTTAATTTTATGTTCCTGATAATGTCAAGCCAAGAAGTTTGAATTTTGGACACTCTAGATGGGTGCTATCGGACATAAAATCAGTGTTTATTATATGTATATATCATTTTTATGAAAGGGGTACAATGATATCGTGAGGTCCTATTAAAACGTAGATGGTGTACTTTTGTTATTTTTTCTACCCATAATTACTATTACAATCGCTACTATTACGGAAACTACAAAGCTAAAGAAGGAGAAAGAAAACAACAAAACACGCGTCACGATCACGGCGACAAATGTTACAAAGAAAAAACAAGAAAAGAGAGAAAGAGAGTCAGACGAACTCTACAGACCATTACTATTATCACGACAACCACAACGATGGTTACTACTGCAAACACCTGTTAAGGAGACTTCAGCTGTTACGAGACGAAGAGACACTGAAAAGTACTATTTCTCTGTATCGGAATGAATTACTTCGACTTAATGATACTACGTCCTGCGATGTATGAGGCAGTCAAAGTGATCCATCGCATTCGGTCTGCAGCCATGTGCACATCATCTCACCAGCTTCTTCCCGTTGCTTGCAGACCTCTAATACGATATCTGGGTGAAGACAACCGTTGATTTTAATTGAATTTGAATTTGGAATACTTTTGACTGTTTTCTTAGCGATACTATTTTACAGGGGCAGGTTGCTAGCCTGAAGCCAATCCACTTACATTTTAAAAGGAGACTGAAAGTTGAGAAATCTCAATTGCAGACCGATTGCCGTAGATTTAGATTTCGAGTACTAGAATGGATGTTTCGGTCAGTGCTTTCGACATGAAACTTGTTCACTGTTAATAGACAAGCAAACATTTACAGGGTGTTTCAAAAGTCTTGGGAACATTACAAATGCGTATATCTCATGAACTATTCCAGGTAGAAAAATGAAACTGGTGCCATTTTAAAGCTTGCTTAATCAAGTTTTTGGTCATACTAATGATTTTCGTGTTATCTTTCCAGGTGCAGTAATGGCGTTCTCTAAACAAGACAAGGCATTTTGCGTCCTCCAATTTGCAAAGACTGAATCGTGGACATGTGTTCAGCGTGCATTTCGCAGGAAATTTAAAAAAAAGCCCCTGAAAGGAAATCCATTGTCAGATGGCATGCTAAATTTGTGAAAGATGGGTGTTTGTGCCCAAGTAAGCGAACAGGTCGCCCTTCAACTTCAGAAGATGCAGTTGAGCAAGTCCGGATAGCCTTTCAGCGGAGCCCCCGTAAATCAGTGAGAAGAGCCAGCAGGGAACTTCAGCTTGCTCCAGCATCTGTCTGGCGTGTCTTAAGGAAACGACTGCAAATGGTACCTTACAAGCTCAAGTTGGTCCAAAAGTTGAAGGACACTGATAAGCCACTTCGCCGTGACTTTTGCATTGCAATGCAAGAGAAGTTGGAAGATAACGGCTTTGATGACCGGCTTGTTTTTAGCGATGAGGCGACCTTCCATCTGAATGGCAAAGTTAACAAGCATAACACTCGCATATGGGGTACTGAGAATCCTCATGAACTTCTTGAGCACGAGCGAGATTCACCAAAAGTGAACGTGTTTTGTGCAATTTCCAAGAAAGGTGTCTATGGACCGTTCTTCTTTGAAGAGGCAACTATCACTGGTGAATCCTATCTCAATATGCTGGAAGACTGGTTAATGGCTCAGTTGGAACAAGCAGAATCTGATGACTTCACTTTTCAACAAGATGGTGCACCACCACACTGGAGTCTTAGAGTAAGGCAGTTTCTTAATACAAGGCTGCCTGGTAGATGGATTGGGAGATCTGGGCGAGGTGATGACGTTCTCATGCCCTGGCCTCCTAGGTCTCAAGATCTTACCCCGTGTGACTTTTTCCTTTGGGGCTTTGTCAAGCAACAAGTCTATGTGCCGTCCCTTCCAAGAGATATTGACGAACTAAAGGCTCGAGGAACGGCAGTTGTGGGAACCATTGACGTCAAGATGCTGGAACGCGTTTGGCAGGAAATAGACTATCGACTAGATGTCTGCCGTGTGACGAATGATGCTCATATTGAGCAACTTTGAAGATTCCCCACAAAACTTGAAACTTTAACCTTTCCAACGGTACCAATTTCATTTTTCAACTCCTAATAGTTTTTGAGTTATTAAAAATCGTTATGTTCCCAAGACTTTTGAAACACCCTGTATTTCCTTGTTTTTTAAGAAGAGCGGAATTTGGATCAAGTCTCCAACGTCACGAAATTAACGATTTTCGACTGCTCAACGCCAAGAAAATATTTGGTTCCTTGTTTTTATATTTGACATACTAAAATACACAGCAAATAAAGCAATCCAGTGGGGGATGGGCTCTACCCTTACCTACAGCCTCTTTCTTGCAAAAGATATGTTGCAAGTCTTTCTCTACTGAATTGTTGTTTCCATGGTAGGGGTACAACCGGGCTTGATCTCTGATTCCCCGCTGGAAAACAGTGATTGTACATCTTCTATCACTACTGTAAAAAACTTTCTTCTCGTCCTCTCTGTACCTAAAACTAAACGGAATTTCCACGAACATTTTCTTTCCAAGAACGTCCTATCCGTGGAACACATTTTCACAGGACTGCTTCTCTGCAAACTACGACATCGTCGTATTCAAGTCCAATGTCAAGAAATACTTGTATAGCCGTCCTCTTGCGTAATCCGATTTTGTACATTTCATCTATATTTTTCAACCTCCTCATAATATTGTTCATCATTCAACTGACAATCTCCTTAACATTTATCCTCGAGTGGCTTTTTGCATTGGTTAGTGGTAACTCATTTGTATAAAAAAGAAAAAGAGGTTAAGAGAAAAAGTCTACTTGGTGACGGATTCTAGTTTCAAAATCGGAAATTAACAAGCGGTGTTTATCAAAAAACATTCCCTCATAATTTTATACCGCTTTGATTTGGGCGGAATTTTTAAACATTTTGTAAGAGAGTTAACCAAATTTATTTTACCACTAACTTTAAGTCCGAGTGGTAATGTTGTAAAACCAGACGTAATCGCCTAAAAAGCAACAACGCTCCCAATAAAAAGTTTGATTATTTGTAATAAAAAGATCTTATTAGAAAAACCAGTTTGATTTTTTATGTGTTAACAATTAAAAAAATCGTGAAAAAATTATTAATTGCCCTCATCCTTCCCCCCAAAAAACATCCGATCTAAAACATAATAAGGAATTGTTGTTTTTTTATAAACACCGCTTGTCAATTTCCGATTTCAAAACCGGAAGCCGTCACCAAATAGACATTTTCTCTTTAACCGATAAAAGTTTACTAGGAAATGAAGCTATTACATTTCATATAATGTGGGCAGTAAAAAAATAAAATTGCAATGAGATTTCAAACGTGAAATTTCCACATAGTTTCGGCTAGTAGATATAATTTACATGACAATTGTTATGCCCATTCTGGAAAAAAAATTGTTATCTATCAAGATGGCCCGATCGTGGACGCCAACAAATATGACACGTATGCATGATTGCAGGCGTAAATGAACAGATGCCTCAAAAAGCGAGAATGACAAAAGACGCACGAAAAGAACGTATTTTTACCATTCTGACGATTGCTGCCTGCGTTTCTTGTCTTGCATTATGGATTCCTGTCGAAGAAATGGCGCTTTTTATTGTTTCTGTTGATTACTATATCCATTGGCGAAATGTCAAACTAAAACTAATAGAAATTATATTCGACATTTTGACATTTATTAAATCAGTTTATGTACAAACATGATTTCGTTTTATTCGATAAGAATTAAAAGATATTCTTGAGATTGCTTTTATTTTTCGTGTTTGTTTCAGATGTGCATTCACTTCTCTTATGCCAGTGATTCGATACTAATATTAGCGATCACAGTGTAGTATCTCTTCCTGTCTGTTCATTCTTTTACATGTGTCTGTTCGGTCGTAAGAGGCCATTTTTCTCAGTCGTTACCTCCTTCCTTAGTAAGGACAGACAAAGCATGACACCACTTGATGTAAGGGGCTAAAAATAATACTTCATGGTTAGACACTGGTCAACGATAAGTGTTAGATTATAGATTCAGACCCATAAAACAGCAATTCTTCCCCCTTTGTCAGCAACATCGCTCATGAAATATGAGGCCTAAAGGACAAAATCATGATACTCTCTACCGGAGAATACAACCGTGTCAGATCGCGGCTAATTATACAGCCACATTGAGTGTCCTCTGTTTAGAGGATCTTTATCTCCACCCTTACTACGTTTAACATATTTCGGTACTGGTATATATTTTGAATCAGACAAAACAGACTTTTGCTGACGCAGAATTACGTACATAATCGGAAAAGGCCGAATGAAAACAAGACGGTGTTCAAACAGACAACAAATACTGAAATAACACTTAAAGCAAGAAAAACACTCACCGTGTGTTTATGTTTAGGAACAAATATTTATTTTTTGACAGAAAAAAATTAATGAAACAGCATTTATAATTTTTGTTTTCACGAGAAAATTAAATTAAAAAAAAATTGTTTTCGGTTCTGGTCTACCTTTTGAACCAGAAAAAAACTGAACCGTTTTTTGGTTTACTCTAACCCTAACCTTACTCTAACTTACTATTATGGCGTTTGGTAAAAGTTATTTATTGACTATCTGTGTTTGTTTTTTTAATCTCTTGTTTCTTTGTTGGAAATTTTTAACAATCACAATTTACAATTTGTTGTCGTCTGCTTTCATCGCCTTCTGATCGGATAATCGCCTCGGAATCTTCTAGCTGTTTACGTAAACAGTCGGTTTCGTCTGGTTCAAAAGCTGTACCAGTACCCTGATATCATGTCAAATGTTGTATCAGTGTAAAAAAGGTAAATAATTCCTCGTCACTATGAGAGGTTGGTCGTCCGTAGGTTGGTCGGTCACGCCTCAATTTAATATAGCATCTTCGTTAGTCTCTCACATTTATTTATTATATAGTATTTAATCGTACATTAGGTTTCAAATTGAAATCGAATTTTCATTATAAAACGCGCAGACTGAATGGACGTACCTTATTTCAGAATCGTCACCCTTCAGTTTGAAATTAACACTTTTATTTTAAACGCGCCTATCGTCTATATAAAATGATTTTTTGTTGGTCAGTCTGTCACGCTTACGTTTGAAATAGCAATTTCGTCACTCTGCCACGCTTTAATTGTAATATAATTATCCTCATATTATCACGCTTCAGTTTAAAATCGCATTTCTCTTAATCTGGCAGGCTTTTGTTTGAAAAAACATTTTCGTCAGTCTGTCACACTTAAGTTTGAAATAGCATTTTCTCTAGTCTGCCAGGTTTCAGTTTTAAATATAATTGTCGCCAGTCTGTCACGCTTAAGTTTGAAATAAAATTTAGGTCAGTCTGTCACACTTCATTTTGAAATAGCATTTTCGCTAATCTGTCAGGCTTCAGTTTAAAATAGAATTGTCGCCAGTCTGTCGCACTTAATTTTGAAATATCATTTTCGTTAGTCTTTCATGCTTCAGTTTTAAATAGCATTTTCGCCAGTCTATCATCCTTCAGTTTAAAATAGAATTTCGTTTCTCTCTCTCTTTCTCTCTCTCTCTCCCTTTCTCTCTCTCTCTTTATCTCTCTCTTCCTTTCTCTCTTTCTCTATCTCTCTCTTTCTCTCTTACCCCTCTCCATATGTGTGTAAATAGACCAGAAGTGCATAGATTCAAAATGGATGCTCCGAGTCACACAGAAGACAAATTAATTAATGGTGTTAGTGACAGTTGGGTCCCGGCGGTGATGTAAAGAGCGAAGATGTAGCTGCAATTATATAAGTTATACAGAATAAATCACTAATAAACAACCCCTGTCAGGTCGAATCATTACAGTCCAAGAATAATTTGAAACAAATCAATTAGTATCACAATCACTACTATTACTACTACTGTTACAAAAAATAATAATAAGCATAACATTTTCTTAGAGATTGAAATACGAACAATACACCTCATCCAAGCTAGAATACATGGCTAATAATAGTCAACCCAAATCAAAGCTGAAGAAAGAGGGAAAGTTGTAAGCATATATAGAGACATGAAAACTACCACAGTACAAATTATTATCGTCAAAATTTTCTGAAAGTTACATTTTTTCTCTAAAAATATAGTGAAACTTTGTGCAAGGTGTATCTTTATAGGAGCATATCTTAACATGGATTGTTAGACAAACTCTTATAATATTTTGTAACAAAAAAACGGTAGTTAAACGAAAGGAAATAAAGCCATTTTTTAAACAACAAGACATATTTATTTGAGTAACCTACATTGTTGAGTATAGTTTTCCGAAATTTAAGGCAGTGTCAAGATAAAAAATAGGAATTCTTCGATCTGTATTGCTTCCAGTACAGAATGGCCTTCCTCAGTTGGCAAGTGGAAAAAGACAGGAGAGAGGGGACGTCTCTCTTTGTTAGTTTCAAGAAACTCTCTGGAGCTTCTATCTAAATTCCAAGGGGTCTGGAAGTACTCATTCAAGAGTCAGTTGAAATTAATGCGCCCTGAAAGCTGATTGGTTAAAGTGTGAGTGAACCACCTCACAGGGGTTGCTCTTCGCGAGCGAAATAATGTTAACCTTTATCAGGACCGGTGGGACAGTTATAAAAGTGGGTGAGGGACTCTCCTAAAAAGTGGGGGGGCGGTTAAACACATGCATATATAACTTCATTATTGATGACCGTAAAGTGGGGGGGGGGCAAGTTAAAAAGTGAGGAAGCATTGAGCCCCCCCCCCTGCCCCTCCGGTGCCGCCGTCCATGTTTATGACTACAACCTTTTCACAAAGCACAACCATGCGGTGTTTTTCAGCTTTGGCAACTTCCATTATCAGGAAAACAATCCAACTTGTCTCTCCCATCACATCCAATGATGAAAGTAAACCCAAAGATTACGTATTCGTCATTGTGATTTCTTTGCGTCGACATTTCCAAATTTAAGCTTAACCTGAATAAAATAAATGGAATTCATATGAAAAAAAAACAACGTATAAAGACACTTGGCACGACAAACAGACGCACGCAACATATCCTATATGTTAAACTAAATATTATTTACTTGAATTAGAAAAGTATGCTATAAATTAATATATATATAAATTAATATATTTATTTTAATGCTAGTACGGCTATTCAGCGTTGTCCGGGAGCATGGACAACAATATAGAATAGTTAAAAAGTGTGCACAACATCTTTCGGTACTAGTACAGGTTTTGGACCATACAAAACCGACATTTGCCGACGCAGAAATACGTGAACAGCCGGAAAAAGCCGAAATGAAGCGCCGTCAAAATCAAAACGAGGCTGCCTTTCAAAATGAAATCATTTATTTTTAATGAGAATTTATTTATGTCTTTGACAAAAAAAATCAATGATTTTTTAAACATTTTTACGTGAAAGTTAAAAGTTAATTTGAATGCAACAATGGTTTTTACAATTTTTAAACATTTTTTATTGAGTACTGGTAAAGCTTTTGAAACGGACGAAAAACGAATAGATTAGAGTTAAGTTAGGGTGAGTTAAGGGTTAGGGTTATGGTTAGGGTTAAAAAATAGTTCGTTTTTTGTCAGGTTCATTTAGCAAATTTTCTTTTGAAGTAAGCGCAGATGACTAATAATAATAATAATAATAATAATAATAATAATAATAATAATAATAAGAAGAAGAAGAAGAAGAAGAAGAAGAAGAAGAAGAAGAAAAAAGGTGTAGGGAAGGGGAAGGGAGTTGGTCGATAGAGTACAATTCTGCTATCAGTTTCTTTTTCTGACAAAATTGGATCGCTGTTTCGGGAGACAGAATCGCCTGTGCTTCAACTAAGAAATTCGTTTTCGGTTTAATCACTTTTCTTGAATTATCGCCTGCAAACCAAGAATTTTAAGATGTAATCAATTTACAAATAAATGTGTAATCTGCTTCTCGAGCATTCTGATTGGTTAAGCGATTCGACATCTTCCGGCTGTTTATCTAAACAGGCGGAAGATGCCGAACAAAAAGTTGTGTTTGTCTGTTTCAAAAGCTGTACAAGTATCAATTTTTATTTTTATTTTTTCTCTCTTTCTCTAGCTCTCTATGCCCCCATTGCTATCTATCTTCCATCTTCCTCTCTCCTTCTTTCTCTCGATCTCTTACTCTTATTTCTCGCTCCAACCTCTCCCCATATTTCTAGCCATTACCCACCTTCTCGCCTTTTCTTGCAACTGGAAGAATCGTTGAGGAATTATTACTACTACTACTATTACTACTACTAATAAGGGAATATTTTTGTGCCTATATTAAAAGTTAAATAAATTCTTTACTTTCATTTTTATTATTATCAGTTATTTTTAAGATTAAGCCTTCGCTTCTTGGGAGTCTTAGGGATAACTTCTTTAAAAGAAAGAAGAATGAGGGTGACTTAAGTGAGACCTTGAAAACTAATGGTACTTTTCAGGAATAGGTACCCAAGAAAATTTCAGTACTTACGTCATCGATTCCGAATTTCAGCGAAGACTTCTGAGACTAGCACCGAACAAGCTGAATGTATTATTAGCGTTTTGTTTTTTTGCGAAGTTTTTTAACCAAAGAAATTGCTGATTTAATCTTGTATTTAAGTGTATTCTATGATGCTGTTTCTGTACTTCTACACAATACGAACCAAACCTTTTTTTTACCTTTACCCAAACTTAACGCTAACCTAACCCTAAACTAACATTTATCTAAGTTTGAGGTTTAGTACGGCAAAAGTTTGATTCGTATTGTGTAGAAGCACCGTTGTTTTTTTTTGTTGGTTTTTGGTTATTCTGGATATAAAAAGAAACTTATTTTTTTGTTTTTTAGTATAAGTTATCCTAACAAATCCAAATAAAATGTTGCAAAAGAAATGAAGGTGTCAAAACAATTACGTAAAATTCAAAACTTGATTTTTTAAATTGATTAAAAATAGTCGTCTGGCAAATAACAACGCCTTTTTTAATTGTATATTTCAGAGCTTGATTCGACTTTCTCTGTTTGTAGTCGTTCCGATTGCAAATCTATGGATAACTATTTGTAAAAAGCACCAAAGAATAATATTTCTAATTTTAGAACACACCTCTTAATATCTCCCTTCGCACTGGTACCTTTTTGAAGACAAATATTTCAAAAACTCAATCTAACACACAATTACAATTTTTCATAATACTGCAATATATTATTTGGCACAAATTACCTAAGCAGGTAAAAATGGCTCTGATATAAGTCATTTTAATAATAAACTCGATAGATTCATGAATAATGTCAACAAATTAATTTACAAAGACATTTCTTGGGGCGGTCTATCGGAAGAAATATTTTCAATAATTTGATCTGCATGTTCGTATATAGTATGCAAGATCTTTTTGAAATTGAAAAGGTTAAAATAAGAGATGCCCAAAGTTGTTTAATAAATAATGTTAGACATTATTCGAGTAAATCCACTACTATATAAAATGGTTAGTTGAGAATAACAGAAAATGAAAGGTCGGCCAGATCAAGTTTCTGAAGTTGCGGTTGGGATTGTTAGACTGTGGGAATTAATAGAAACGTCACATGGCTCAAAGAGAGGGTGAGAGAGAATACAACAGTCAGTTTAGGGGCACGCAATGCTGTGACATAAAAAATGAGATGGGTTGACAAAATATGATTAATTAGTGATTATCGATCGGTTCCTGTCGCTCCCCCTGCTTTTCAGTGATTTGAAACGAAGATCAAGTCGAATAAATTGTTGGATAATGGCACTATGGGAATGGACGTATCTGTTGGAAATCGTTGGTTTGACTTGCGCGAATTAACGCGGGGTGGACCGGCAGTTGAGTGCAGAATGGGGCCTTTTCTCACAGTCAGAGATCACAGACGTGACAAGGGTCGGTGTGCACATGCGAGAGGCTCTGTGACGACACCGAGGGATCCGTGACGTCACTCGTTCTTCATGAGAAGCAAGTTTCGTCAGTCTGGGTTTTGGAAGCAAACCGATGAGACGTGATTGTTAAAATGTAATTTACAACAGATAAGGGAAATATTTCCCTAAGAAAATACAAGCGAGATATATCCTTTCCCCCTCTATATGAATGGTTAAGAAAATAATTGTTAATTAACTACGATAAAATAGTGATTGCTCTCTCTCTCTCTCTCTCTCTCGTTCTCGACGTAGTGAATGGCCCAGGCCGATACATAACGACGCTTGTAATAAAAATATTGAAAGTTAAGAGGATGGTTTGTCTTCGGGGCTTTTGTTGCAGACTCGGACGGCGTGGTTCACGGCAGGAAGGAAGAAAGAAAGAATTCATCCACTAGACAACACGACCCTCTATACGGCGAGGGAGAAATCTAAGGTATGCAAACAATATATGAACTATGTGATTTATGATGTTTTAAAAATGACGAGTATTAAATGTGAAGAGTGTACGAAACGCGTACTGCCATGGCCCATGCAGGAGTGGGCCTATGCAACACAATCTCTGCCATATTCCATCAACTGTGTGTTTACTTAGTCCTTTTGAAAGTAGAATTAATAAGCTTTGATTTCTCAGTCTGGAAGGATTAGTTGGAAGACGACATACAAAGAGAACATGCAGTTACTAAGGTATGAACACTATTTTTTTTAACTTTAACGTTTATGTAATATTTACGACAATTTGCTTTTCTGCATGTAGGACACACATTTGAAACGCAAAAATAACAGGGTAGTATCTGCGATACGACAAGCTGACACACTCATTTTTCTCTCTCTTTATTTTTTCATCCTTAACTCTCTTTCTTTCTGTAATATATCTCTAGATATTAGACGATCCTAATGTTTTTATATGAAATTACAGAGCAACTATAAATTGAAACAGTTTCCGACAAAGACAAAGTCTCGTATTTAGAAAATTGGTGTTTATTAAAAGATAACGACGGTTTCTTCGTAACTCTACAATCAGAGAATTGGTGTTTACAAAACCTGGATTTTATAGCCATGACGAAATGTCTGTTTTTTTTAAATTAAAACCAATTTTCTTTATACAAGATTTTGTTTTTATCGGGAACTATTGAAATTTATATATTTATATATATATATATATATATATATATATATATATATATATATATATATATATATATATATATATATATATATATATATATGGGGTAAGGTACACGATAAGTCATGAAAATGAAATGCCGTGGTAGACAATATGTGTGAAAACATAAACAAACGGAAAACAGGTTAAAATGCAGGAAAAAAAACAAAAACAAGAGATTTGACAGGCTTCGTTCGTTAATACGAATGAAACCGGTCAAATCTCTTGTTTTTGTTTTTCTCCTGCATTTTAACCTGTTTTCCGTTTGTCTTCTTTTACACACACACACACACACACACACACACATATATATATATATATATATATATATATGTATGTGTGTGTATGAGAGAGAGACATAAAGAGAACGCTTAGCGTTTAGAAATTAAATCACAGATGGCAGTGTTGTATATATTTTTCCCGAAAAATTCTGAATTATTTATCAACGTTTGTTTTCGTTTTTTTTTTACGTAAGTAGAAGATTTGTCGTTTGACGTTTCTATATATTTCTCCATTTTTTCTTTGTTTTCGTGTGAGAAAAAATAGAGAACACGATACTGTCCACATTGCTACCAATAAAACACGGCTTCTTTCGTGCAAACATGAAAGTGGATTACATTTCACGAACCGCTCCTTTATACTTTAGAACCCAACAAACTCCGCGATAAAAACAAACATGACAAAAGAATCTACACACTCCGACCGTTGAACCAATAATCAAATACGCTGATCGATCATCCGATTATTATTATTATTGTTTAGGGAAGAAAGCTATGGCTTAATGCGATTTTGAATGAATAATAGAAGTAAGATATACTCGTTGAAATCACGTTTAGAAATCACTTAGATATCGAACGGGTAGATCATGTAGTATATATTAGTTAGCTGAGAATACCAGGAAATGTGAATAGCCGAGGAAAAATTAATGTTCCCGGGTTGAAATTGCTTAGGGTGTGGGAATATACTAGGAACGGATATGACGTCACATGGTTCAATGAGAGAGAGAGTGTGTGTCAGAGAATATAATTTTTTCGGAAGCACACGAGGCACTTGGACGTGGAATGACATGGGCTGACGATATATAATTAATTAGTCATTTCGATTTCTCTCTCTCTCTTTCTTCCTGTTTTCCCACAGTTATCGGTGAATTTGAACGAAGATAACATTAAATAAATGACCACTGTCTACTATCAGTTTTGTTACGAGTTAGTTCTTTGTAAAGTTGAATAAAAAGCTTTTATTATAGGACAGCGTTTCGGTAACTATGTAGGATTACGCAGAAGCGTGTACTAATTAAACGTCCAGTAGCTTAAGCATGAATAACCATTGGTGAACTTCAATGTTTGCATGTATGACACAAGGTTGAGAACGTAACGCATCAATATAAAATTACATGAGCACAAAAGAAGAAAGAAAGATTTGAAGAAATACTTAACTGTATTACTGCCACTTTTCGGACTACTATTCTCATCTTGGTTGGTATCTTCAAAATCTATCGGTAGATGTAACCTCCGACTTTCTTCTGGTGCATCTCTTGGAACTTTGGAACGTTCTCGTCGAATTTGGGAATCTTTATGCCGAACTCGGGAACATAGAGGGATTAGTTCGAAATTCGGTCCAGGTTCCCGAACAGTAGTTCGAATAATCAAAATAATAAATTATCGACTGCTGTGATGGGATACCGGACTCCCCTCAGTCACTAAATAAGTGAACTAGTCTGGAAATAAATATGACGGCGAACAGTAGTATGGAGGATTCGATTGTATTCTGTTAAATCCTATTGGATTACCTGTGGTTTTTACAAAATATGTACGTTGGAATAAACCGTACTATTTTAAAACCATTTACACTCTGGGTTATTTTGTTATTTATAACTACTTATCAAGTTATATCAGTTTTTTTAGAATTGATGCCCTTGTGTTGTGTATTGCCACACATACTTAGGGTTAGTCGTTGGATTAATGATGGGCACCAATTTTACCGATACCAAATCCAGTTTTGCAGCGTCATAATCAACTTTTATCAAGTTAATGTTAACGTCGCCAAAGACTACATTTGGTGTTTTTGTTTTTGTTATGATGGGATACTGGACCCCCCTCAGTCACTAAATAAGTGAACTAGTCTGAACAATAAATACGACTACGAACAGGAGTATGGGGGATTCGATTCCATTCTGTTAGATCCTATTGGATTACCTGTAGTTACTATTGTTTGTACAAGATATGTACGTTAGAATAAACCGTACTATTTTAAGACCTTAACACTCTGGATTATATTGTTATTTATAACTACTTAGCAAGTCATATTATCCACAATAATCTTAAGAAATCCGGAAGATAAAATGCTGAATTGTTTCTTTTCAATTTCATCCGTGTACCTTTCGGTTAATGAAAGTAGAATTGATATAAATAATCCAGATCCTTTGATCTATTTTCCAATTATTTAAATTAAAGATGCTGATTTCCAACTCAGTTCCAAAATGAAATACGCATCAAGAGTTTATATTACAACCAGCAGCGCATCCCGGCGTTGCTCGGGACCATAAAAAAATAGAAGAGATAAAAACGTGGGTGTAACATCTTTATTTTCAAATTTATCTCTCTCTACCTTTTTTGATCTCTTTCTATATATTTTTCTCACTATCCCCCCCCCCTATGTTCTCCCTTTTGCCCCCCCTCAACGCCGAATTCCTTGTCTAGTATACAGCACTATGAAAACACATTGAGTCTCTTATTGCTTGGCAATGCGGCGTTTTAACACAACTGCCCTATATAGGATATTGACAATCATTGTATTAATATATACCACTTACATCAAAAGTTTATATTCCAATAATCCAGTTGAAAAATGTTTTGCCATTCTCTTGTGAGTTTTCAGGTGTGGAAATATGATCAATTCCTGTTCAGGAAGTTGGTGATCATTTGGCGTCATATTCACACTTGGCGCTACGCATTTTGAAGATAATTTAATGGAAACATGTGAAAAAATACTTTTTACCTAATTATTGCTGATTTTCAAAACCCATGGTTCTGTTACAGATATTTATATTGATAAACAAATAAGTTCACCGTGTTTAACATCCGGACGAAAGAATCAGCGATATCTTAGTCGCCAATGCTCTTGGAATTGCTGGCATAGACGGTTGTTTATTGTGGATTGATGTCAAGAAATGATCCCGGAATGTTGTTTGGAAAGGCTTTGATTAAGGTGAAGAAGATGTTTGGTCCGAGTATGGATCTGTAAGGCACGTCGGCGTTGCTTCTATGTGCTTTAAACTTCGATCATTCAACGACTATTTTATAGATCTATCAAAGAGAGAAGACTTGATGGCTGAGAAGACATTATTTTAGATATTACATAGCCTACAAGTTTGTAAAAAACACTTTGTATCATAATCTATACAAGTCCGTTTATATGTCTATCAAAGAGAGAGGATTTGATAGCTGAGAAGACATTTTTTTTAGATATCCCATAGCCTACAAGTTTGTAAAAAACACTTTGTATCAGAATCCATACAAGTCCGTTGATATGTCTATCAAAGAGAGAGGATTTGATAGCTGAGAAGACATTTTTTTAGATATCCCATAGCCTACAAGTTTGTAAAAAACACTTTGTATCAGAATCCATACAAGTCCGTTGATATGTCTATCAAAGAGAGAGGATTTGATAGCTGAGAAGACATTTTTTTAGATATCCCATAGCCTACAAGTTTGTGAAAAAAACACTTTGTATCAGAATCCATACAAATCCGTTGATATGTCTATCTGAAAACGAAGACCCCGCTATCCCGGAGTGGAAAGTTCTGATTGACACCTTTCTATTAGCCAACAGTTAGAGACTTTTTAAGTCGGGTAAAACGATGTTGTAATTGAGAAAATGATGTTATCTCTATCAGTCTCAAGTTTGGTTCAAGGTCGGCGTAAAAGGCGTGCATCTCATTGCCTTGCATATGTATGCGAAAAGCCATAATCGCGTGAATAGAAAAGTGTCTTCTTTAACTGTTTATATGCGAACAAAGAGACAGGTAATGCAATTAGACATTTTTATTAGTGAATTAAATTAGAATAAAGAGAAGAAATCTCTTCTTTTCTTTTCTGCTTTCAGCTGAGTCAGCAGAGATAAAATAATAAAATGTAATTTAATTATTTCAAGTAGTGAGATGAAAGGAAACGTTCGCACATCTCAAGAGACATGAATTTCTTTTATTTTTCTAGTAAAAGGAGGGGGGATACCCCGAGCAAATCACGTATTATAGTTAGAAAGAAGGTATGTCTTAAATAATCACAGGGAAAACACACAAGACAACATTTTGTTGAATAGCAGATCTAGTGCACAGGAAATGCCACCTGGCAAGAATAAACACAGACACGAATCGGACTGGAAGAAACAAAACGCGGTTGATTTATACAGTTGAATTACACAAAAACACAACTTCGAAAAATAAATATCCAAAGATTTAATGCAAAAAACACTTGCAAAGATTAACTGCAAATATCATTTACAGAGGCAAATATACCACCACCCAAATACACGATTTAACGGCAGGATAACATTGACAGCGAAGGCGATCTCCCAGAATTAGCGTTTACAGGTTGATGCAGATTGTTATATTAACCAGCCTAAATTGAAATTGAGAGGGTCGACTAGCAATCGAGTTCAAGGAATCAACCTACGTCACTTCCAGTGCTTCTTCCACGCCTCTCACTTACCTCACTTGTTCACTGCTAAAGATATTTAATCATATTTTTATACATCAGTGTTTGTCGTAATATTTAAAAAAACAGAAGAAATACAACAAATTGAGCTAAATCAAAGATTCACTTTTGCCTCGATAGTGTTGTTTTTTTAATTTATTTCCAGCTCCTAGAGAAACATGTGTAAAAAGACAATATATAGTTTGTGCTCGCGATTTTGTGTCCCTATTTAATTGACTCCCCAAGAAGGGAAAATAAGACACGGGGTCGGATTTTATATGGAACATATCCAGCTGCTCCAAAAGAGGTACTTGACGGGACAAAAATAAAAATTGCCTCAGTCAAAAACGACATCTCCTCCTTTGACTTAGGACAAGACATATACTACACTCTGATCTTAGCCCGAAGGCGTGTGCATTAATTATTGAAGACCCCATTTAATTGCTTCACACTGCAGCAAAATATCGCACATGACCAGAAGGTGGGACAAATAAGATCCTCCGAGGGGCGCATACTGGTTGAGTACAAGAATAGCTGGAAACAGACCCGTCTGCATGACCCAATTGGGGCGTTTCAGGCGAACGGCAATAACCCCCGAAGAATAAGGTAATGCTTGTGAGGGTTCACTTCATAGGACAGAGAAAAACCAACTCATTCAGATAAAAAAAAATTATTGATGGATCAAGCCAACCCCTAGGTTGCCAGAATGATGTAAAGACTATTTTTATCACAGACTCGAATAAACGATTCGTAAAATTAATGACTGCTTGTCAACGGACTACTGAAGGAATTACTATGGTATAAATGACACACGGAAATTATCTTTTCTAAATTCTGTGGAAAGTCCATATAGAGATGGTGCACTATTTACAATTATAACTTCTAATAGAATATATAAAAAAACTATGAAAAAATTACACGATCTTTCAAGCACTATTATTCACAAATAATAATAGATATTAAGCAATAAGTAGTTAACTTCATAGTTACACCCTTGAATCTTTCCATAAACGAAACGAAACCCTGTATTACGTGCAAAGAAACTCACATCACATCTATCGTACTGAACATTTGTAACAGAGTCCTTAGAATTTCATCTAATAGACGAATATTTGATGAGAATTCTAACTGTATACGGAACTCAAAGATTCAGGAACACTTTCATTGTCTTCCCCGGTAAATTCTTCATAAGAATACACTTTTAGATTTTATGTAGATCCTCTAACTTATCTTTCTATAAGACACACACAAGCATAACACACATCTACACACAGTCATTGATTTATATATATTTATATATATATATATATATATATATATATATATATATGAATTCTCCTTACCATGATAGGATCTAATATAAAATATTTATCTTTATATTTTATATATATATATATATATGTATATGTATATATATATGAATATTATAAAGATAAATATATATAATAGTAATAATATAAAGATATATATATATATAATGTGTGTGTATAAAGATAAATGTTCAATTCAAGGTGTACTCGATAAAACATGTTTATTTTTCTTTCCTTAAGCCAGGCTTTTCAAAGATTAAAATCTTATCATCAGAGGAATTACATATATATATATATATATATATATACATATATATATATACATATATATGTATACATATATATGTATATACATATATACATATATATATATATGTATATATGTATATATATATATATATATATATATATATATATATATATATATATATATATATACATCAATATCGAAGGTTCAATCTCTGTTTGGTTCTCTCCAAATATGATCTGAGGTTAAGATCGGATTCTAACTCTGCCTGATGAGATCTCAGTTTATAGTAACTGTTGATCGATAACATCGACATGCCAGTGTCGCAGATTTTGTACATGTCTGTGTAAATAAAATTATCATATATAAAGCTCTATTTTGATATTGAGCACTTTTTATAAACCCGGTTAAAATTCTCTGGATTACCACCCTGTGGATATTTTTCACCTGGATTATTACCATTATTATATATATATATATATATATATATATATATATATATATATATAAATCGATCATTTATTGAAATAAAGATGCAGTAGTTAAAATAAACGAAATTTGTTAAATCCTATTTTAAAAAAAAATTAACTACGAAACTAAATCCATCATAATGCAATTATTATTATAGAATGAATTATTGCGGCCCCATTAGACATTTTAAACTAATTTGGAGGCATTGAAATTGCCGAAAAAAATTAATTTCTGGTTTTAAATTACTTCGCAAATCCAAATTGTTAATAGTTTTATAATAATGTGGGATAATAGTATCACGATGTCATAACAGATACTTTACCCAAAAGGAGATAGTAATGCCTTGGAGGATGGTAACATGACTAACGAATATATACTACTCTGGTCCTCCAAATGAGGAGGTAATTCTTGGGGGATTGGTATCATGATCAAACAATACCGTAATAATCAGTTTTTTCTTACAAAATTCTATCTTGTAAAAATAGATATTTTGTCTGTCCGTCGCATTGCGGAATTTGTCTCATTTCGATATATGGAATATATTGTATTAATAGTAAATAATAAATCGGATGCCATGACCAGAAATCGAAACCGAATTATTTAAGTCTTCAGTCTGATGTCCTACCAACTCAGCTATTTTAACTTTCCTATGAATAGAACTTAAAACATTAACTTAACATAATTAAAACTTTATAGATTCATGATTTACGTCATTTTACAAAACATGAATTCAAACATAATCGCTAATAAAAAAAATAATAAATGAATGGGAAAACATTATCAATAGCGTTGGAAATTCTTTTAATTGTCCATAACAATTTATTTTGTTTTAACTGCGTATTGTATGTAGTTCTTTCACATAGCAAATCCATGAGCATATATTTGCTAGTTTAAAAAAAATATAATTTGGGTAAAAAAAAGTCAGTTTAAAAATAAAGCGAAACAAAAATGAAAGGACAAGGACTCCCGAGCAACGCTGGGTTTGAACAGCTAGTATGTACTATTATCGGATAAACTCAATTATGTTGTGCAGATTTTGCTATAGTCGTTCAGTTTGATAAATATATTAATCTCAGTGGATACATGTAGATCAGAAAGAAGTACACATGCGCCAATCAATTTGACTATAATCTTAATTGATACGCAGACGTGTAGATTAGTCTGCTGCAATTATTCACAATGTCAATCTAGGTGAGCCAACTTCTTTGGATGTTTGGATACATTACAGGTGTTGAACAGGATTATGTTTCGGAATGTTTGAGATGAGGATTGATGATGTGTAATATTTGTATTATTTGGACTACTGTTCTCATCTTGGATGTTATTCTCACAACTTTTCGGCCGATATAACCTTTGACCTACTTCAGGTGCAACTTGTCAAACTCGAGGATCTTTATGTAGAACTCAGAAATCTGTAAGAAATATCGAACAGAATTCTTTATGTAATCAACGGAGATAGATTGCTCTCGTTCCGTCAGCTATGACCGAGTAGAAGTCTTAAATGATTCGTAATTGTATTCTTAGTATCGCCCGTATTCGTGGTTACACGGACAAAACTGTTAATTATTAAATCAGTACTAAGTGATAGTCTCCTGGAAGTTGATGGTTCAACCCTCAGTACAGGCAATACTAAAAATACAATTATGAATTAGTTCAGCTGTTTATCCGGTCATGGCTGACATAACGAGAGCAAGCTATCTCTGTGGGTTCATTTATCTCTTCTGTAGGAGGAGGTTAAACACAAGATGAAATGCACTCTGGCCTACAAAAATGCCTGAACAGCCTCGTCAACATTGTCGATTAATGAAAACCGCTACAATCTTAAGGAAAATCCTCGAATGCGGAAACGACGCATCATAAACTACGAATGGTAACCAATCATATCGAAGTTACAATAAAAAAAAGCCACAAGAAGAAGACCATCGCATGAACACAAGGAACAGAAACTGCAAGAAATTTCATCAGCTGCCCCCCTCTAAAGTGATGGCACCAGCCTCTGCTGATACCTCACAAAATAGTCATGAAGGCTCAAGGATTATGGGAAGACCGAGGACGGAGAGAACTAAGCAGACCTCCACAGGAAGAGTGCAGAGAGTGCTGGGATCTTGGGGAGGCTTATTAATATCCGGATCCCAGAGGAGACCAATAGTTGTTCCAACGAGAAATAAATGGTAAACGACTATTGCGATACCGCAAAGTCATTTGCAATGGTTATGGAAAAGAGGTGGAAACTACTAGAAATCTAGGGTGGTTTGTTGTCACTCAGACTCCAGGGAACACTATCGGTTTTTATCAGTGAGTAATCACTGACGATGACGTGTGAGAACTCCTAGTGAGTGCAAATAATAATAATAATAATAATAATAATAATAATAATAATAATAATAATAATAATAATAATAATTATCGTTTCCATTGTCCTTCAAGATAAGAACATTAAAGTTTAATTACATAAAAAGTTGCATCGGTGGAGAAAAGTTCACGCGTCAGATAAACATAAAATAATTGAATTGAAAAATCGTGTTTTTTTGTTATTTTATTTTTGATTTTAAAAGGTAATTCCTTTTGAAAGTTTTTCAGACTCTTTTCAATAAGCAGAGATGTCTTTGATCTTTCGAGCGCCAGATTTAAGCTGAAAGTTTCCAGACTGTGTCTAGTATTTTCTGGAATTCTGAACTACACAAATCTATACACGTAAAATAGGATGTCTGTCTGTCGGTTATCAAAATTAATGTGATAGCAGTTAAAAGATCATCACGAGCGACAATAGAAGTCAGATTTTTTAATACCAAAGCCAAAAGCCACCAAAGGATAAGGATTAATGAGATTGTCAGCTAGATGATGGAGCAGTACTATGATAGGATTGAGAACGATATTTGATTAATTCAGAGGACGACTTGACGGATATTTGTTGACATTAGACTTGAAAACGATATAGTGTAACCTGTACAGAAACAGTCAAGTGGTAACGTGTTCTACAGTTGGGAAGTCCTTGGAAATGAACTGTAACGATGAGGCTAATGAGGTCACTAGAAATGACGCAGGAGGTAATTTGGGATGCTATGTTTCACCTTTGGTTACCAGAGTAGGAACGGCCCAACAAAAAGAAACTGATTTGGATGCCATTCATCTATTTAGGAAGAAATATGTACTTTTTTTATTTAACGTCGTGTATGTGGAGTCTGCGTTATTGTAACTAAATGTTTAAGCATATTTGACACGAGAGCAATGTTGAGTACATCAACTACACATATCAACATCTCTCTCTCTTTATCCACACTGATGAGGCTTTAAAAGGCGAAACAAACGCTCGTCTATTGATATAAAATATTGACACACACACACACACACATACACACACACACACACACATATATATATATATATATATATATATATATATATATATATATATATATATATTAGCAGAACACGTGTTCCGGTGTTGCCCGGGAGAAATATAAAATAACTTTAAAAAAATAAATATTAGAGTATCAAATCTGTAAGAACAAATAAGAAAAGAACCCATTTCATTGTAAGTAATTTTGGTGATTAAAATAAGATGTATACATGTTTTTATATGAAGATGAAAAATAACTGTTGTAAAAAATGTTTTGTAAATAAGTAAATAAAAGCGAGTTATCGAAGTTTGAAGCGAGAACAAGGCTTCTTACCGTAAACATTTGAATAGTAACACCCCCGCCAGCATGTTAAAGTAAAAGAAGGATTTATCTTTAATAAATAAATATTAGCGTATCAATCCCGAAAAAAAAGTAGAAAAGAACCCATTTCACTGTAAGTTATTGAGGTGATTGAAATAAGATTTAACCATGTTTTTATATCTGATTATAATGGAGATTATGTATCTGTCCGTCTGTACTCGAAACCATATTATTACTTTTGATCGCTCTCTTTTCATATCTACTTATCAGCTCTTATATACCAATTCCAAAACTTCCCCAAACATCACGCGTTTTTCAAATTTACATAATTAATTTGTTTTAAAACTTCTAATAAATTTATATTCGCAAATATACACTCATGATTGTTTTTTTTGAGATTTCCAGATGTATTTTAAATATTTTCCTTGATAATAATCTTAATAAAAATTATAAATAAAATTTATTACAAACATTGTTTTGTTAATCTATATAATTGTGTAACGTAATTAAATTAGATTCTAATGGAATATGATGGAACAGCCGGTTGCCATTCCAACATTTGGTTACACGCCCTCTGATTATTCGAAAGCAAACAAAGTTCTATTTCAAGAAAGAGAGAGAGAGAGATAGAGACAGAGGGAAAGAGAAAATGAGAGAGAGAGAGACAGAGATATAGAAACAGAGAGAGAGAGAAAGAGAGAGAGAGAGCAATTAAATATGCGACCGGAAGGAGCATATATTTGCTAGTGAAGATAAAAATAATTGCTATAAAAAGATTTATTTTAAATAATTCAATAAAAGCGAGTATAGAAGTTTTAAACAGAGACACCCTAACGTAAAGTTTTGAATAATAGCCCCTTCTGCCGCCAGCATGTTAAATAAGTATTCATTGTTTTCAGTCAAACAAAATAGCACACATAATAAAGAAAATATCAATCCTCATCTCAAAAATAGCGTAAGATAACATTCTACTACTATTACTACTACTACTATTAATAATAATAATAATAATAATAATAATAATAATAATAATAATAATAATAATAATAATAATAATAGTAATAGTAATAATAATAATAATAATAATAATAATGACCACAGAACACAAAAATGTAAATGTGACAAACAAATATTCATGAAGCTTACCATACCGTAAACAGATGTTTTGTTGTTTATAAAAGTCAATAAAAAAACACTGGAAACTTTTTCAACTTTTCAAAAAAGATTTTAAGAAACAAGAGAAAGAAAGAATTATATAGTTGTTAGCAACAGTATTCCTCAAAAGGAATCAGACTTCCTTTCGCTTTTTCATAAACGTTTATGTAGTAATGTGTGACCTATTTGCGTTAATAAGAACATAAGAATTATTGTGAATTATAGCGAAAAGAATGTGTGTTCTTCTCTGCGCTTGTGCTGGGATTTTTTTTTACGATCTTACGGATTGTTAAAAAAGCAGCAAAGTGTAGTATGTGTTCTGAGTAAAATATAAATTATTAATAATTTACGTACACGAACGCCGCCAGCCAAAGGCGCCATGTTGAAAATTCTTGAAGAGCATACGACAAGCGGTTTGTTAATTGGTATATGAAGCTCTATTCTGGAATGTGAAAAAATGTATACGGAATAAGCAGACAGGACAGCCGATAGAATTTAGTGGTTAAATCTGAATCAATAGTAAATGTTCTTTTTTTTTACATAAAGATTAACAAATGTTATGGAAAAAAGAAATGACTAGGCGTAAAATGGTCGCACTGACTACGAATAACGGTCCGTGTATTTGACATCCAATCCGATATTCCTTTATTTCTCGAATACAGCCATAACGCCTCGAAGAATGAAAGTGAAATTGAAAGAGCATTCGTTATTTATAGTATAATATGTATGCAATAGTAATATTAAAAAAATGAAATAATTGCGGTGATTTAAGCGAAAGTATCTCTATTCAAGAAAATTATCTGGTGAACATGAGGGGGTGGGAGTAGATAAAGATAGGAGAGTGAAAATATTTGTCACTTTATTTGTAAAATAAGTAGTTGGGAGAAACACCTAATCCGGAATTAATGTAAGACATTTTGAAAGAAGACGAAATGTACGAATATTTTCTGTAAACGCGCACAAGGAAGTTCTTTAGGTTGTGAGTAGAACAGATTAGACTTTGAAGCTTTTATTTCAAAATCTATAATTGCCAAATTGACAGGGGAACACTCGACTTTACTTCATTATATAGATTAGAGAATGTCATATATCTATACATCAATATATACATATACATACATTTTTATATATATATATAAATATATATACATATATATATATATACATAAATACATACATATATATATACATATATATATACATATTTATACATATACATATACATATACATATATATATATATATATATATATATATATATATATATATATATATATATATATATATATACAGGGTTGGGCAGAGAGGGCGGACGTTTATCAAATAATCACAAAATCAAAGAACGTCCCCTCCTCTGCCCCACCCTGTATATATATATATTCATCATTTATTATTAAAAGAACATCAAACCATCTAGTTAAAAATAACACTTCTCAGACCTAAAATACATTAGGAAGAAGCAATGTAACATATCAGTTCCAATTTCCCATGGGAGAATGTATCTCCGACAATAATTTAAAAAATAATTGTTACATCGGTTTCACTATCACAACACTTTCCGAAGAATCACCTTACATCTCCCCGATATTAGCTCCATTTGCACACACATAAAACATGACTGCCTACCTTCAAGACCCACCCTAGTAAACAATACTAAAATAATAAACCATGAGACCAACATCAAAAGATTAAAAATTCTTGAAGCCCTTTGTATGAAAACTAAACATCCACCAATCAATAATGTAAATTACGAAACTAGTCACAACATTTTAAAGTGTCTAGCATAGTAATTAACGTTACCAAATCCTTAACCGTTAAGCAATCATATTTTTGAATATTGCACGCGTTTAGAACATAATCAAATTCTTATCCGTCAAGCTACCATACTTTTGAATCTTGCACGCGCTTAGAAACTAATCAGGTTCGCATGTGCCATCTCAATATTATAGACGCTCTTTCTAAAGTTGCAAATTACTAGCCGTTTTTTAAAAAAAACTAAACAGTAAAGACATATTTGTAAAGACACCAAGACTAAACCCGCTTGAAAAGTATTTGACGAATCAAATCGAAATAGGTCGCGAAATAGAAAAGAAAAATTTAACAAGAAACCCACGGAACTTACATGCACCAATTTGACCGAAACACTAAATAGACTATTCGGAAAATTGAAAAAAAAAGAGTCTTATCAAGCAAAAACACTGGGTGATATAATAATGTTTGCATATATATATATATATATATATATATATATTTATATATATATATATATATATATATATATATATATATATATATATATACAGGGTGGGCCAAAATAAGGGTCCTATCTTTAAATTTGAATAACTTGAATTTGAATAACTTCCACAAAATAAAAGTTAAACTCACCAAACTTTATGTGTGTGTAGACTGACCCTTCCGAGATTTTTTGAAATAAACAAAACAAATTTTAGCCGAAAAACACTTCTTAAAACTTACAAAAACTAAAGTATTGTTTTTTACACTGTTTTGAGTTTTTTAAGCAAAAATAATGTTTTCTAAATGAGGGTACGTTCCTTAGGGCTAATACGGCTCATGCTTGCTTCGGAAGGGGTCCTTTACTTATTCAAAAAAAAATTTTTTTTTTAAATCAATAAATAAAAATGTTATGAATTTTTAAAAATAGGACCCTTATTTTTGCCCACCCTGTATATATATATATATAAATAAAAGTGACTCTTTCGATCACGGACCGTCTACTAAACAAACTGTTTAGACCCTGGAGTTCTAGTAAACTATAATGATGTTGTTATCTTGCTTGCTTGTCACCGTGCACACTTCACCTGTACATTAATGTGTTTGATGGTTATAGAGAGGGCGAATCACGTAAATAAAGGGCGAATGATTAAATAATTAGTGAGAGGAAAGCAATGATGTAAATAATAAAAAAAGCAAGAGAAGGAGAAGAGCGAGAGAAAGCCAGAAAGAACGAGAGAGGCGGAGAAAGACAGTGTATTATGATATAACATATTCTGAAATATTTGACTTCACTTTAAAACAATAAAAAGAGTCATAATACACTGTGATGTCACAATAGGTCCCACTCTCTCGCCCCTTATATCTATCCCTCTCTCGCTTCCCCTCTTTCTCTCCTCATCTTTCTATGATCCAGTCTTCCCGATTAGTAACTTGTTACTGTCGCATCCACGCTCGTACACTTTCTTTCTTGTTCCGGGCTGATATCTCCGGCGTTGGTTAATGTGGTGTTGCCAAATTGTTGTGCGTCTTTATGGGATGCCAGCGCTTCTCGGCCTTTTGGCTGGGATCAAAGTGTAGTATCTGTTCCGATGGATACTGCACGCCTGTCCTGTGCAGTTCTAGGAGGTCCACCCTCCCAGGCTTCGCCTCCCCTCTTATGGGGGGAGTAAGTTTTTTGCTTACTGTCTGAGGCGCCCCTACCGGGGAATGCCGACGGGGCTGCCCAAGCAATTTTTAAATGGCCAGAGTGCTCACCTCTCGAGCGCTGGCTTTTAACCCCACTTGCTCGACCCGATCTTGGGTCACATCTTACTTGTGGGAGTAAGATAAAACTGGCCTTGTGCCTAACTCCTAGCGAAGGAGTAAATAAATATGGGATGCCAGCGCTGATGAAAAATTCTATTCGGATCTAAACGATTGGAAAGTACCGCGTCCACGTTGTGTTTATTTGATTCAGAGATAGGCGCCGTAAAGGGCGGCTCACCAACGAAGAAATGAATGGTACATGTAAAAAACAAACGGTAAATCAAACAGTCAGTCAGGTTATTAACAACACAACGATATTCTCTTAATTTTGTTTAAAAAATTAATATATGTACATTTTCTTCAAAACTGTTATTTACAGGAAATAAAAGTTTTTCGTAAGTTGGGGGCGTAATTGCCCTTGGGACTAGGGTTAGCTTGATGATTCAACTTCTACTTCGGCAATTACCAATTAATGGACCACTGAAGTGAAATACTTTTCTTTTTCTGGCTTAGAAAAGTAATTCACTCGAAAAGGGTGTAGGAGCACAGAGCAATTCTCCGAAACTAAACTATATCTCACCTCATCAGTTCTAACTTCTGTCTGATCTACATCTAATCCCAATCTGCTAAATTCGCGCTTAATATATCCAGTCAAGGGCACTCGGAGTCGTCCAGGTGAATTCTACTTAGTCGGCCAGTAAGCGTCCGATTGGTCGGGAGCTGGATTTTCACTAGTAATCACTCACCTGGCTCTCGTGTTCCAGCTTTCTTGTGTATTCAATTCATCTGACATCGCCATTTGCTTGCTGCTGGAATTTTCGACCAGCAATTATGTAACCCCCTATAGATTCTTAATTATATTTATATAGTTTGTATCCTATTTTATAGTTACATATTTTGTACTCTGTATCATAATTTGATATTCTGTATTTTATACTCTCTATTGATTTGCTTTCGTACTTTTGGTTTTGTACGACCCTCTATGTAATTTACATAAAGTTTAAGGCCAGCATTGAGATACTGACATCAGGGATCCTGGCGCCAAATGCTTCCTTTTTAGAATTCAGTCAGCTTTGGGAGTGGACGTGGTTTTCCAGCTCCGTGATAGAGCGAATTAGCTAAACGCTGCCTTTCTTCAACAACACTGCGACTGTGACTGTGAGATTCAACACGGGAGTTCGTTGCCACACAGAGCGTTGAATCGAGAGTAAATGCGTCCATAAGTTTCGAGAATATTGCGGCTTTCAACCTTTTCTGAAAAAGAACGATGAAGAATAGTAAAACTATCTGGTAAATAAAAGTTCGACGAGAAGAAGCTACCTCTATCTTTAATACATTTAATAACACTGACCCCCACATTAAATTTACCATCGAACATCCCAACACCTCAGGCTCTCTCTCACTTCTTGACTTTAAACTCAGCATTAATGACGACGGATCTTTCCACACCACTTTCTATAGAATACCTACCTGCAGGAACCTTTTCATCCACTACAAATCCGCACTTCCCCTCAAATCCAAAATTAGTTACGCACAAACCGAAATCACCCGCATACAGGACAAATGCTCTTCTACTTCCGATAAAACAACACACACCGAAGCCTTCCACACAAACCCTATTAACCAACGGTTTCCCCCTAACTACCATATCCAGCCTTAACAACACCAGAAGACGTAGACACCACACTCTCACCAACACTTGCTTCCTTAAACTTCCCTTCTTTAGCGATCGTATCACTTCCGCTATCCGCAATGCCATACGTAGTGAGAACCTTAACATACAACTTTCTCACACAGGCACTTCTCTCCGACAACATTTATCCAAAAAAGCAACTACACCCTAGACCCCTGCTCTCTAGCTAGTTGCCCCATCCCCAACTCTGGCCTCTGCCTCCGCACCTATACAGTATACAACCTACAATGCGCAAAGTGTCAAAAGTTCTACATCGGTAGTACCGTTAGGCCTCTACACCAACGCATTTAAGAGCATCTAAACACCCACATCTCTTCCTTCCACAAACACTTAATATCATGTGGCAACACACATCGCTCTATTAGTGTCCGCATCCTCAACTCCGTCCGCAATATAGGTCAGCTTCGAATTTCGGAAACTATTCTAATCTCTAAATTTCATCCAACCCTGAATAACAGTTTCGAGTTGTCTTCCTCTTTCATCCTCTGTTTCTTACATCCTAACACTCCCACCCAACTTACTTGCCTTTGTCTCCTCTTTATTTGCCTGCGCCACCCACACCACATTTTTGCTTGCCTTTGTCTCCTCTGTATTTGCCAGCGCCACCCACCCCACATTTTTACATGTCACATATTATAATTATGGAATGGAATGATATGCACTTTATTTACATATATTTAGGCCTTGTGTATGTGTATGCATATATACATGTATGTGAATATGGGTGTATTCTCATGTGTGTGTATGTGTATACTCAATAAAATAAAATAATAATTAAAAAAAATTTAAAATAAATAAAAAAGAAATTATAATAATAAAAGAATAAATTAAATATATATAGATCATAATAACAAAGGAAAATTAAAGAAAAAAAATCTATAAATCAATAAATAGAATACATTTATATAAATTTAGTTCTAGGAGTATTATACCCTTGGAATACTCTTAAATTAACTTATAATAAAAAATAAATAAATATGTATTTAGATATTTACACTTTATGTATGTATATGTGTGTATGTATTTTTTAATCCCTAATTCCACCCCTTCCCCAACGTTTCTTCTTATTCCCCCCCATTCTCCCGTTCCAACGATTCCTTCCTACCCCTTGGCATTGATCCATTCCACAATTCAAATTCCTTCTCAAATTTCAAATCTCATTTCTAAATATAGTTTTCCTTAAGTTATCCCCCTTTGATGGCACATATTATAATACGGCCCACACTTAAATTTAGATTTAGAATTGAATAAAGAAAAAGAGAAAAAAATTAATTAATAAATCATACAAAATAAAATATAAGAAACTTATAATAATTAGTATATAAATAAACAAATGTTTATAATATTTTAACTTTAGTTGAATAATTGTTTAATTAAATTTTGACATTTTCTGCGTTCCTACTTCCAATTGTCTGCTGCGGTATTTCAATGGTTTGACACCGGTTTTTCCCGTTTGTTCGACCCTCTCGGTTTTTTATTGTTGTCTTTTGAAAATGAAAGTTTTTCTTTCGAAAATATAAGATTACCCTTTGCCGAACTTTTATTTACCAGACAGTTTTTACTATTCTGGTATATAATCCGTTTTTCGTGAAATTATTAATAAATCGTTTTGAGTTTCAATTTCTCTCTTCGTTTATTTCTTTTCACTTTTCCATCTTACGGCAACTACATCGTATTGCTACAGCCTCGGACGACTAATCAGCATTTATATTTACCAGCAATGCTTCAAGCAAACTACAATCTCCTTTTATATATATATATATATATATATATATTGTTAAATCGTTATATATATATATATATATATATATATATATATATATATATATATATATATATATATATATATATATATATATATATATGAAGAAGAATGGAAAGGAATTAGAGAAGCAAAAGCCAAATCAAAATTCAATTCAATTGCTCAGAGCAAGGTATATTCCGCAAAAAGGCAATTTATTCAAGTTAAATTTTCCTTAAGCCAGGCTTTTCAAAGATCAAAATCTTATCATCAGAGGAAGTCGCTGGGATAGATAAGTTGGCAATGGCCAAGATTTAAAATTTGAAAAAAAGAAATAAAAGTTGTAGGGAAAGAAAACGCTGGGCAAAACTCTGCCCGAATGCAAGCAAATGTCCATTTGCTAAAAAGTCCGGTGTCGAAAGGTCCAGCGGAGAGAATAAGATGTAGATAGGTGGGTCATTAACGGCACAATATGTAATGAGAGAGGATTCAAAGTTAAAATCCAAGATGCCACAACTTCAGGTACGGCGAAAATAGAAAATCCAAAAGGGTAAAAAGTCCAATAAGATGTACGTTCGTGGAAGCAGGTAGGCTCAGAGAAGATTGAGGTGGAAAATATTCGCCATTAAAAATACTTCCTGGGCAGAGATAACAAGGGAAAGTGTTTTAAAGTGGGGAAAAAAGGCAGCGAAAATGTTTAAAGCTAGCCCGTTGAGAAAGCCGGCTTAAAATGAAAAAGCAAAAACTAATATGCGACCAGTAGGCAGGGAAGGAACGGGTAAGGGTGCGGGGGAGGAGAAAGGGACGGGTACAAGGGAGGAGAAAGGGAGCGGAAGCGGTGAAAGATTGCGGTTAAAACTAAGAGTGTGAATGTGGGGGGTGAGTCGCATAAAGTTGAAATTGGATGTCAGCGCGGAATAGGATTCAACTAGAAAAGGGGAAGAAAGGAGTGGGGGTGAGTTAACGAAAGTTCGGAGAGGGAGTTAAAATAACAGAATATGTTTATGAACAGAGTTCGGGGTTTAGATGCTTAATCAGATGACCTTAGATATACACAATGAGGCAAAATATATTTGAAGGGTAGAACTAGAAAAATGAATTAAAAATGAAAAGGTAAAGATAAAAAATAAAGATAAAAATAGTATTAAAAGTAGAAATAAGAAAATAAAAAATGAAAAGGAGATAATAAGATTAGTCTTAGGCTCGCAAGGAAAATTAAGGATTGACCGATAAAAAATAAAAAATAATAAAAAAATAATAAAATAATAAAATAATAATAATAGAATGAGGGGAAAGTAGAAAAGATTAGAGCTCAAGAGTGAGAATTAGAATAAAGAAAAGTAAAAAGTAAAATAGACCTCGAAGGGATATCCGTAATGGGAATCTCCAAGGTGGTTAGAGATATGGGTTGAAATAAAATATGGTGTTACGGGACGCTATTTCTTATGGATATGGGAAAATTTAACTTTGAAATTTTTTTTCGAAAAAGTTATATGGAGGTTAATTAAGAAAATTATTCGAAAGGTTAATGATAGCAGAAAGAAGTAAGAGACATACAAGGTTAAAGAAGTGACAATAGATTAAGCCAGAGGGAGAGTGGAGATCGCAGTTAAAAGTAAATATTATGGGGGTTAAAAGATGTAGAGCGAGGGCGGGTTGGGGGTTGAGTATGGTCTGAGAGAAGTGTGCGAAAGGAGAGGTAAAACAAGGGGGGAATAATCGAGGCTATTATAAGAGTGAGAAGAATTATTTAGAAGTAAAAACAGGAGGGAATCTTATTCTCTCCGCTGGACCTTTCGACACCGGACTTTTTAGCAATCGGACATTTGCTTGCATTCGGGCAGAGTTTTGCCCAGCGTTTTCTTACCCTACAACTTTTATTTCTTTTTTTCAAATTTTAAATTATGGCCATTGCCAACTTATCTATCCCAGCGACTTCCTCTGATGATAAGATTTTGATCTTTGAAAAGCCTGGCTTAAGGAAAATTTAACTTGAATAAATTGCCTTTTTGCGGAATATACCTTGCTCTGAGCAATTGAATTGAATTTTGATTTGGCTTTTGCTTCGCTAATTCCTTTCCATTCTTCTTCATATCTACCTGCTCTATCCTGGATATTGAGCTGTATACTCTTCACAATAGGTTTTACGTCTCCTAAAAGTTCGCTTTTAGTACACCTCTTTATTTTAAGCTCCTTCTTAGTTGAGCTTTTTCCTCCTATTTGTGATATGTTCAACAAGGAATTCCTCCCGCTTTCGGCAAAAAATATACCCATTCCCTCAAATGAAACCTATATTTGCAAGCTTATCCAATCTGTGAAGAAGTTCATCACTAACGTTAGATGGAAAGCATTTCACCATGACATGAACTACAAAACCTCCTCCTACCAAACAGACACCAGCAATTCCTCACTTTCTACCCATCTTGGATCTACACTACCTATGAACTCTTCTAGGGAACTGAAGAAATTGGAAAAATCAGCTGCTTCCAGGTACGGTCTCAAAACCTCCTCCTTCCATAAACAAAATGAACACCTCAATAATTTCGAAAATGACCTACTTGACCTTATTAGTCACATAAAATTCAAAAGACACAATAAACACCTCAATCCCATCATCAAAAAAATCAACAAGTTTACTAACAATATTAAGAAACACCCAGATATAATTGTCCCAGCGGATAAAATTAAGAATTTTTACAAACTGCAATATAGTCAATACAAATCCTTAATCTACAAAGAATTAAATAAATCTTACAAAAGCACATCTTATGATACCCTGGCTAGTATAAACAATGAGGCAAAATCCATACTAACATCTTTGAATGTCCTTAACTACGCAGAAATTTTAACCCCTGCAATACCTAGATTTACCTTGAAGGACCATAAAAATAATTTCCAGGGAAACCCTACCATCAGACTAATCTGCCCTTCTAAATCCGACCTAGGCATCATAAGCAAGAAGATCTGGGATAGAATTATCTCCACCTTAAAAGAAAAAAATCGTTACACTCTTTGGCAATCCTCAGATGAGGTTACTACTTGGTTCCTTAACCTCATTGATAAGTCTAAACCTAACTTGAACTTCATAACATTCGATATTAATCATTATTACCAATCCATTTCCCCTATCTTACTTAACAAAGCATTAATCTTCGCTAAAAATAATTCTGACATTACAGACATAGAGATTAAACTAATAATATTAGCCAGAAGATCCCTACTAGAATTTGATAATAAGCTTTGGACTAGGAAGGACACCCCCAATAACTTTGATATTACCATGGGGTCCTCAGACTCTGCCCAGGTCACTGACCTGATAGGTTTGTACTTGATGAGAGAATTAGGCTTTAATTTTGGACATTTACAGGGTGGGTTGTATAGGGGCAATGCCCTGTTTGTATCTGGGGAGAGATCAAGACAATATAATAACACTATCAAAAACTTGCATACCTTCTTCAAAAACTTTGGTTTGACCATTACAGTGGAACCTGAGAAAAGAATATCCAACTTTCTTGACCTTACATTAGATCTTAACTCGGGAACCTTCAGCCCATACCATAAACCTAACTTAACCCTCTTCTACGTACATAGCCTATCTAACCACCCTAAATCCATCATAAACTCAATAGTCCCCTCAGTATCTAATAGAATTTCTAAGCTATCTGCGAATAAATCTATCTTCGATCAAAATTCTAGCTTCTACAATAATGCTTTGCTAAACTCAGGCTACAATCACAAAATTAAATATAACTGCAACCCCCTTACTCAAGTTAACAAATCTTCAGGCATTATTACACACAACATGACCACACACAGAAATAAAAAGTTTAACTCATCTGCACCTAAGATAATCAAAACACACGCTAATAAGCCCATAGAAACTAACAATATTGATATTCGGGCAGACCCACAGGCGCACAAACAAGGAAAAAAACTTAGAAGAAAGAATAACATCTGGTTTAATCCGCCTTTCAGCAGTAATGTTAAAACCAATATACCTAAAGAATTTTTCCAAATCTTAGACAGATCTTTTAAGCACCCCCACAGATATAGCACTATCCTTAACAAGAATTCTATTAAAATATCTTACTCTACTATGCCCAATATTGAACAAACTATCATAACCTCTAACAATAGGAAAATCAAACATATCCAACAACAACCACCCACCACATCCCTCACCACTTGTAATTGCCGTAAACCTAGAGATTGTCCCCTTAACAACAACTGTGTACAGAAGGACGTGATATACGCTTGTACTGTGAAACAACTCCCCCGCTCCACCAATGTTGTGAGTAATCATAGTTCCCATACTCCACCCGAACTCCGCATCTCCCCGCAACCCCAATCCGCTTCTACTCAAGACTCCCACTTATACAGCCATACCTCTAACCAAGCACCCCCAATAATAGATAGTGCCCATGGGCTAACCCACATTTCCCCCATATCCGCTCCACCCCACTTCTCCAAACAACCTTCCTCACATAACTTGGATCTCCAAACCCAAATCTCATCTAATACCATTAGCAATCTCAATGCAACTATTGCACCACCCTTCAAGATACACACATATATTGGGGCGTCCTCTTTCCCCATTAAGACCCGGATCTCTACCCATATCTATTCCTTTAAAAATAGCAACGATAACAGCACAGGCACTTCACTTTCCAATCTAATTAGAAACCCCAATCTTAAAAATACTCCCTATTCACTTTACTGGTCAATACTTAAAAAGTCCAAATCGTATACCCCGGGAGCATCCCATTGCCAACTTTGTACTTTGGAAACCTTTATGATAGCTACTGCTACTAAATCTAAACATATTATTAATTCTACGAATGAACTTATCTCCAGTTGCAGGCATAAACGTAAATTCAAGTATAGTAACCATAGTAATCCCCCTGACACCCCTCCCCCATTTGATTAAATACCCTCCCTTCATCTCGGATCTTCCCTCCCTACATCTCGAATTTTATTTCCGATAGTTCTAATTCCTGTTGTTCTATAATCACTCTTTATATTTCCCTCATCTCTTTATCCTTCCTTTAACATAAAAAATCACCCATAAACTCCGTTAGCTCCACAATTCCCTTAGTTCTAACACTTTTCTTCCACTACCCCCTAAATCATTCAACTTAACCTCCTTAAACGTATATCTTTCATATGGCTTTCCATCTTCTTCCCCGTTTAACTTCTTTTAATACATTCGTCCGTTCCCTCTCAACACTTCACAACTCCATTCCTTTCCCTCTCAACTTGATAACCCACCCACCTTATTCACATTATACCTTAGCCCTCTTATTTACTTGCTGACTCGCCTTATCTACCCCTAATCCCCTTTGCACACTTCGATATCGAACTCCTTACTGTTTTCTCTGTGCACTCTAATTATTCTTCCCCTCCTGTTTTTACTTCTAAATAATTCTTCTCACTCTTATAATAGCCTCGATTATTCCCCCCCCCTTGTTTTACCTCGCCCTTCGCACACTTCTCTCAGACCATACTCAACCCCCAACCCGCCCTCGCTCTACATCTTTTAACCCCCATAATATTTACTTTTAACTGCGATCTCCACTCTCCCTCTGGCTTAATCTATTGTCACTTCTTTAACCTTGTATGTCTCTAACTTCTTTCTGCTATCATTAACCTTTCTAATAATTTTCCTAATTAACCTCCATATAACTTTTTCGAAAAAAAATTTCAAAGTTAAATTTTCCCATATCCATAAGAAATAGCGTCCCGTAACACCATATTTTATTTCAACCCATATCTCTAACCACCTTGGAGATTCCCATTACGAGTATCCCTGCGAGGTCTATTTTACTTTTTACTTTTCTTTATTCTAATTCTCACTCTTGATCTCTAATCTTTTCTACTTTCCCCTCATTCTATTATTATTATTTTATTATTTTATTATTTTTTTATTATTTTTTATTTTTTATTTTTTATCGGTCAATCCTTAATTTTCCTTGCGAGCCTAAGACTAATCTTATTATCTCCTTTTCATTTTTTATTTTCTTATTTCTACTTTTAATACTATTTTTATCTTTATTTTTTATCTTTACCTTTTCATTTTTAATTCATTTTTCTAGTTCTACCCTTCAAATATATTTTGCCTCATTGTGTATATCTAAGGTCATCTGATTAAGCATCTAAACTCCGAACTCTGTTCATAAACATATTCTGTTAACGAAAGTTCGGAGAGGGAGTTAAAACTCCCTCTCCGAACTTTCGTTAACTCACCCCCACTCCTTTCTTCCCCTTTTCTAGTTGAATCCTATTCCGCGCTGACATCCAATTTCAACTTTATGCGACTCACCCCCCACATTCACACTCTTAGTTTTAACCGCAATCTTTCACCGCTTCCGCTCCCTTTCTCCTCCCTTGTACCCGTCCCTTTCTCCTTCCCCGCACCCTTACCCGTTCCTTCCCTGCCTACTGGTCGCATATTAGTTTTTGCTTTTTCATTTTAAGCCGGCTTTCTCAACGGGCTAGCTTTAAACATTTTCGCTGCCTTTTTTCCCCACTTTAAAACACTTTCCCTTGTTATCTCTGCCCAGGAAGTATTTTTAATGGCGAATATTTTCCACCTCAATCTTCTCTGAGCCTATCTGCTTCCACGAACGTACCTCTTATTGGACTTTTTACCCTTTTGGATTTTCTATTTTCGCCGTACCTGAAGTTGTGGCATCTTGGATTTTAACTTTGAATCCTCTCTCATTACATATTGTGCCGTTAATGACCCACCTATCTACATCTTATTCTCTCCGCTGGACCTTTCGACACCGGACTTTTTAGCAATCGGACATTTGCTTGCATTCGGGCAGAGTTTTGCCCAGCGTTTTCTTTCCCTACAACTTTTATTTCTTTTTTTCAAATTTTAAATCTTGGCCATTGCCAACTTATCTATCCCATCGACTTCCTCTGATGATAAGATTTGGAGCTTTGAAAAGCCTGGCTTAAGGAAAATTTAACTTTAGTAAATTGCCTTTTTGCGGAATATACCTTGCTCTGAGCAATTGAATTGAATTTTGATTTGGCTTTTGCTTCGCTAATTCCTTTCCATTTTTCTTCATATCTACCTGCTCTATCTTGGATATTGAGCTGTATACTCTTCACAATAGGTTTTACCTCTCCTAAAAGTTCGCTTTTAGTACACCTCTTTATATATATGTATATATATATATAAAATCTATATATATATAGATGTATATATATGTATATATATGTATATATATATGTATATATATGTAAATATACGTATATATACGTATATATATATATATATATATATATATATATATATATATGTGTATATATGGTAGTGTTTACTTTGCGTTCTCAAGTCAATATATTTTATATGGTCCGAAAAGCGCAAGGTTAAGTACTTTGGTTTATGTAGTTTCAGAATATATTTAGCCTTTGATCTATATGTGGCTATTGATCTAACTCAAAATTCAGAGGTGTAGTTTATGACATATTTTGATTTATTTTTATGGATCTTCGGCGTGAACTCGGACCTCACAATATTATTGTACATCATTTAATAAAAGTGAAATAATCTTATTTAATGATTCTGGGTAATGTAGTTCAAGAATATATATGGTGATGTGTGTCCATCTTCAAAACGATAAAAGTTGAAAATCTAAAAAATTAAAGTACTTGGTTTTTCTCATCATTCTGGTATTATTACAGGAGCAGACAATGATAATCGTGTTTACAGTAGTGTAATGACTAACGAGCACAGACTAACTTGGGAAAGCTTTATTCAGCACACAATGTCGGTACAGTATTAGTGCTACTATTTATAGTGGTTAGTAGAAGCAGGAGAGTTCTCCAAAGGGGAGATAAGTCAGAGTTAGGAAAGTTACACGTAATTATTCATAACATTCCCCCCTTTCTATTTCAATCATAAGGGAATAAAGTCGTTCCATCGACTGGGCTTTTTGCTGGTTCTGTTGGAACGCCTCGGTAGTCTGGTATCGGGAGTAGAATCAGGACTCTGGGTTTCTGAGTCTGACGATACGCAGGGGTCGATTTTTACTCTCCGTCCTGAGTGAGTATAGATCCGTCTCCTTCTAGGTGCTGGTGGTTGTGATTCTGAAAACAGGGGGTCTGAATCGGTTCGGGGATGAGTTCGTTTTGGAGCAAGTGGATGATCGTTCACCTCTGACTCGTTCTGAGCACCTTGACTTTCTACAGTTTCTATGTTATGCACTTCGTATCTGATGGTTGTACTGAGTCCGTAGATGAGTCATATGGTGCAGCTTGACCTTCAGCCAAAGTGGAAGGGTCTTGAGATGTAGAATGTAACGATTCCCAGATGGTAGTGAACCCTAAAAATCGATGTTTATTCTCTCGAACGGTTGTGTCGCTTTTATCAGTGTCCCGGTTTTAGGCCTGAAGAATTGTGGTTTATGTTCAGCACATATTGTACACGATTTTATCATTTTCTTTACGTCATCCGAAGAATATGGTAGATTTCTGGTTCGTACAACGTGTGTCATTTGTGTTATTCCTGGGTGGCACAGTTCATTGTGTAAGGTCCGAAGCTCATCCGTGTTGGGTATCGAGCTACATACTCTCGATAGTGAGTCAACCGCAACATTCTCTTTACCGGATCGGTAGATTGCATCAAAAGAAAAACAGGAGAGTTCTATTTTCCACCTCGCTATTTTATCATTTTTGATTTTGCTTGTTGTCCTGGTGTTAAACATAAATGCGACAGTATCAGTCTAAAATGTCGTCCGATCAAATAGTGTCTCCACTTTCTGAGTGCTTCCACTATAGCATAAGCCTCTTTTTCGATTGCTGAGTGTCGCTGTTCTGAACGCGACAACGTCCTTGAAAAAAAAAGCGACCGGACGCCCGGATTGTCTTAGAGAGGCAGCAATTGCATAATCAGATGCATATATCTCCACCGCCAGAGGAATAGTGGGGTCTATAGCCGTAATTGCTGCATTGGCTATATCCTTTTTAATATACTTAAAGGCCTCCATCGCTGTGTGCGAGAGAGGGAAAGTGTCCGTTTGTACCAATGGGTGAATTTTACTTGAAAAAGAAGCAATCCACTGTGAGTAATGTGCAAACATACCAAGGGCTCGTTTTAGGGAACGCATATTATTAGGTATCGGCAGTTTTAGCAGCGGCTCCAATCGTTCTGGGTCTGGTGACATAGATCCTTTGCTTACGGTATATCCTAGTAAATTAATGGTGTCTACGCTAAAAGTACATTTATCGTTATTTAGTGTGAGGTTGTATTTTTTTATCGTCGCCATAAATCGTTTCAGATTACGATTATGGTCTGCATAGTTGTGTCCACATATTGTTACATTATCAATGTAGGCAAAAGTGCCCTCAAATTTTTCATCGCTACTTATTTTATCCATAATTCGCTGAAAACTGGCAACACCATTCGTTACTCCAAATAGTATTCTTTTAAACTGGTAGAGGCGGCTATTTGCCTCAAAAGCCGTGTAGGGTCGATCGACTGGTTTGATAGCCACTTGATGATAGGCACTTCTAAGGTCTAGTGTGCTATACAGTTTATATTTAGCAATTTCGCTTATAATTTCATCTATCCGTGGTAGTGGGTACGTATCCAGTAGAGTAAACCTATTTATTGTTTGAGAGTAATCAATTACTAGTCTTTTTTGGGGGTTTTCGGAAGATGTTATTACTACTTGTGCCTTCCATGGAGACTCACTCATTTCAATGATTCCTTCGCCAAGCATTCTCGTCATGCACCATACACCAAAAGAATTTATACCATGACTATCCTACTTAAAACCCATAATTACACAATATGAGATGGGGGATTTGGGTAATAAAAATTTTATATACAAAAAAAAAAAATGAATTTATGTACAATGAAAAAAGTCCCAGTGTTAGTATAAGGATCCCCCATTTCTAAGATGTGGCAGATATGCGGATTTTCCAGTCGAAACGCGATGCAGGTCCGAACGCTTTATTTTTATCACCTCTTTCGAAAATCTCGAAAGGTGACCTGCATCTCTGGCAAATCTGGCTATCTGTCACCTAATCGGGAGAGGGGTTGGAGAATTAAAAAACTTAAATTGGGGGGAAAAAACAGGGGGGGGGGGCTAGGCCAAAAATAAAACGGGACCCTAATGAAATCATTCATGCACTAGCTATGTTATGAACAAAAATAATAGTCAAAAACGGGTCAACTAATCTAGCCTTAAACTGGACAGGATCAACGTTCGTTGGAGAAACACAAAATTCTTTGCCTAAAGCACGTCCAGATACAACTCTAGACTAGCTCCTCTCACTCGACACAATCGTACAACTGTCACCCATCTTTCACCAAAATCTGCCGAAGGGAGTTTCGTCTTCTCGGCCTTAATGCGGATCTTCAGACGACACTTGAAAATTCGAATAAGGTCGAGAGCAGCGAAGGTCTCACCGTCGTAGACAACTTTCAAACGTGTCTGCCATATCACACTTCTCAATAACGCTAGTAAGCAATAAAATACAAAACGTCTTTTCCTATCATTTGTCGGAGCCCAATTGCTACATATATTAATCGGTTCCAGGTCGAAAGACGTTACGTTCAGTACGCGAACCATGAGGCCTGCAACTAACTTAATGAGCGGCACGACGATGCGGCAATAAACAAAGGCGTGACTTACAGTCTCGTCTTCGTCACCGCAACGACAACAAATAGGCGAAGCCCTAATGCCAGCTGCATGAAGCTTTTTGTCGACCCAGATAGCATTTCTAATAATCAGCCAGGCTAGAGATGCCTCGTCATTATCGAAGACCTTTAGCCCAGGCGCCCAAGGCCAGATTGAGCGTAGCCCCCCCCTCGACAAACAGAGCCCCTCAATCTTCTCATCTCGAACAGATCCCCTCACTAAGACCCGATACAATGCCTTACGAGACAACAGCTGGGTGTCAGAGAGGCTTTCCTTCACCCGTAAGAGGAACTTCAAGGCCCGTCGACACTCGCGATAAAAGGAGCACTCGCCTCGGGGCAACCTGTGTGCCTCCCCCTCATCCAAGTGCACACTTTTCAAAGCCGGAAAGGCTTTCTTGATGTCTTCCTTCCAGAAGCTACCGTTCCCCTCAACTGGTGTACACATTCGATCCAGGTAATAAAGCCGAAGCGTATGTTGACGAATCTCAACGCTTGGCATACCCAGACCGTCCTCAGAAGGCTGTAGATAACAGATCTCGCGACGGACCTTAGGGGCTTTACCAAGCCATAAAAACCGGAAAAGAGCCCGCTGTATTTCAAGCAGTGTATCCGACGGGAGTGGAAGTACTGATAGACGATATAGGATGATCGGATAAATGTGTGAGCAACACACCTCCGCTCTTCCCTTGAATGACAGATTTCTACGGGTCCACAGACCAGCTGCGGCCCGAATCGCTTTCAACACTTCCGACCAATTTTTCTCCAGCTGAAGATCAGGACCGAACCAGACACCGAGTAGCTTGCAAGGCCCGTCAGTCCAGCTGAAGGGTCCCTGTAGGGATGCACCCTTCCAGGCACCGATGCGCAAGCCAACAGAGTTGTCGCAGTTAATTTTGGCCCCTGTTACCGTTTCATACATTCTGATTTCTCTGTCGACGACACTAATCTCGGCACTGCTCGTTACAAACACTGTTACGTCGTCGGCATAGGCAGAGTACTTCAGTATGGTGCAAGCACCTGGCAAAGTAACCCGCGTAGGACCGGGTTCACTCTGAGCCTGCGAAGGAAGGGTTCCAACACAAGCGCATAGAGCATCGGTGAAAGCGGACAACCCTGACGAAGAGATCTGGATAATTTGAAGGGCTTTGACCTCAAACCATTCACTTCCACCAGCACCCGGGGTTTGCATAAAGGAGGCGAATCCAGGAGCGAAACTGCGGGCCAAAACCGGCCGATGACAAAACAGCCTCCAAGTAGCGATGGTCCACCCTATCGAATGCTTTGGACTGATCTAAATTGATCAGCGCGGCTTCTGTGTCGACTTTCTCAATGATTAAGCGTATCGCGTGCAAATTATCCTGAATGGTCCTACCCTTTACAGAACAAGTCTGTTCGGGGCTAATCAGACCAGCCAAAACAGTCTGCAGGCGATTTGCTAAAATCTTGGCTAAAATTTTTAACTCTGTGTTTAGCATAGTTAAGGGCCGAAAATTATTGATCCCATCCCCACCATCTTTGCTCTTACGTAACAATTTCACAATCCCCTTGGTAAAGTACTCAGGTATTGACCCGTTCCTAAACCAAGCGTTAAATAAAACTGTCAGCAAGGGTACAAAAATGTGCGACAACCCCAAATACAGTTCGTAGGGCAAACTATCGATCCCAGGAGATCTATTCAGGCCGACTTCCTTTAGGGCTTCCACGACTTCATCCTCCGTTATGCAACCTTCGCACCTAGCCGCTTCGGTCGCCCCGAGGCGAGAAAAGTCAGCTAAATAGGGGTCGAAAATGCGCTAAAGACAAACCGGGATCCCTGGTGAAAAGATCCTGAAAGTGATTACGAAACGCCTCCAAAATACCGTCGTTTGTGGTCACGGTACGTCCGTCCGGCAATGTGACACGTGCGATATATCGATCGGTAACGTGTCGACGCTCCTCTGCACGCAATTCAGCGGTCATGTTTGCTTCCTCATGAGGCATTCTCTTTAACCTAGCCCTAATTAAAGAAGCTTCGTGTTCCTTGCTAGTCAAGGAGGCGAGCTTCGCCTTAATTATAGTAACATTAGTACTATCCGCCACCGCCACTGCCCAATATAGTCTAGATTCTAGTGTCACTTTTGCTGCTCTAGATTCTAGATTGAGTCGTTGGCTAAAATCAGCAGAAAAGGACCTAATGGTTTTCTTAAATTTCACCCACAACTTATTCCCAATTATAGCCCCCGTCATTACCCGATGATATGTTAGTAGTAGCTGTTCCCGGAAACTCTGGACATCGAACAACGAAGTGTTGAGTTTCCAGTACCCAGCTAATCTAGGTTTACGGCTATCTAAGTTTACACGGACACGAACAAGTCTATGATCCGAGTAAACTATATTATGAAAACTTGGACATTCTAATAATTCTACGTCGACTCTTCTAATTAAGAACCGGTCAATATAACTCGAAAGCTGTACTGCACCGGAGCCGCGTCTAGCTGTCCAAGTCCACACTATATCATGAGGTTTTTCATTTCGGAATTTATCGATAAGATCAAACTCATCGACAAAGTCCCGAAATGTTTTTGCATCATGATCTCTGTTAGTACTCCTAGAAGGATTCCCTGCGCGATCTAAATCGGGATCCAGGACCGCGTTCCAGTCTCCCGCTAAGATAACTGAACGAGGTGTGTTCATGAACCGCTCGATTCGCCGAAAAAAGGGAACACGCTCGGCCTGGAGGTTGGGCGCATAAACCCCAATCAATCGAAACGCTTTATCTGTTATGGTAACATCCAGAACGCAAAGCCTTCCTTCCGAATCCATGAAACAAGGGTCACACGACGCATCTATAGTCCGCTTCACTAGCCAGGAAACCCCCCTCTAGTTAGAATTGAAGTACGCTGAATAGACACCAAAATCCCTAGACAGCGCACTTAAATAATCACCTTGAATTAAGTGAGTTTCCTGAACACAACATACATCCACTCCAAGGCTTCGAAGGTCCAGGCATAATCGTAATTTCCGAAGATCGGCCCTCAAACCTCGGACATTCACGCTTGCTAGAAAGAGTGCCATTGTAGTGTTTTAGGGTTGAGATTCTCCAACGAACATTGATGGGGTCAAGATACCGGCGGTTATTCCCATGGAATAAGTGCCCATCGCAGTATTGATGAGACCATCCTGGGACACACCGCCGACATCAAAGGGGAAGATTAGTTTTACAGCTCTGTACAGGGATGGATGTAAAAATGGGGACCCTCCCATGACATGATTTGCGTAATTCTCTTAAAGTTGGGGATTTATGAATCGCTAGTTGCGGGTAAATATCAAATGTAATGTTCGCCTCCTCCATCATCCTCCAAACCGATTTTCCCTCCTCTCGAGGTCGTATCACAGTTAATAACCGGGTGGCATTTGGGAAATTATAAGGATTTTCGACAGATTTGCCGTTAACTTCTGTAAAGGCTAGTAATTTTTTAAGGTCAGTGAAGTGGTGACCCTTTGCCCTGGTGATAACCACTGTTGAAATCTTACATATATCTTCACCAGGGTAGAAGGGCTGTCTTTTCCTCCCCTTTCCTTTGACGGGGACAGTAACAATTTCACAAGTTTGGGGCGGCGGAGGGGGCCCAGATGTGTCAGTTTTCAACGGGGAATGGGGGGGGAGTGGGCTTTAGGGCGTGCTTGAGAAGCCAGAAGGGGAGGGAGCATTTGTGATTTCTTAGGGGAAGCAGGGTGTGTGTGTCGGAGTCTGTTGTGGGGAGGCGAACGGGGAGGGTCTTGGGGTGCTGATCCGTGCTTTCTTGGGGGCAGGGCTGAGAGGTATGAGTTTGTACTCCCTTTCTTTTATAGTGGTTACTGGGGGCGGCATCTTGTGTGGTGAGGTCTTTTGGGGGGTGGGGAAATGAGTGTTGTTGGCGGTATATAAATAGGGTCTTCTTTGTTGCTTTGGGGCGGGGAGTTAGGTCTGAGTTGTGCTTCCTTTCGCAGCTTTTTATTTAAGTTGACTGCATAGACATATGAGTCTTTCCCTGGATCCTTTGATATTTTAGTTTCTTCTTCCGCCTCTATTCTTGATTGCTCCGGATGTTTTCTTGCCCGTTACAATAGCCCATCCTTCATTTCTTTCGTAATTTTCGTCGAATTCTGCAACAGATTTTTCAATGTCTGGCTTTGTCTATTTTTGGGGGGGACTCTATCAGCGGAAACCCAATTTTAGGTCCAAGATGTTCTCCAACATGATTTTTGGGGTTATTGACTGGTTTTTTCCTTTCTGGGCAGTCAAAGGTGAGATGCCCTATTGCATTACATCTCCAACAGGCCGGTTTTCTTCCTGCGACAATAACCGGCAGTTTGTCGTTCTCAATTTCGAGATAATACGGTATCTCGTAAAAAGTTTTTTGGTCGATGAGAATATCAAAGTTCCATATGGAGAGGTATTGGTCGCACGTTACTGACATCAACTCTCCATATTTTGTAAAAAAGGCTCCAATGTGAGCGCTTTCAATATAGAACGAGACATTGAACACAGATATCGTAGTCCTCCGTCTGCCAAGATATTCCATTCGTAGTACATATTCTGGTGTAATAATCTCTTTTTTCGCAAGTGTCATGCACTCCTCTTCTGATGCAAAAAGTGCAGACCAGTTGTGATGTCCTCGTGTTTTGATTATTTTAACCGGTCTATGACCGACCGAAGCTAAAAGCTTAGTTATAACTTCTACCGAGGACATTACGGCTTTTTTTTAACTTTCCTGTCCATAACAAACATTGTTAGAGTTTTCTTCTGAATTTCCTGGAGTTTTGGAAGGTCAATTATCAGTCCTGTTTCTGTAATTTTAGTTTTGTAGGTCTCCATTTTAGTTTGAAATTCCTCCAGATTAATATTCACGGCCGGGGGTTTTGTCCAGCCCGACGTTCCAGGTTGGGGCAAAGGTGTTGACCTCATTGTCGTTGTCTTTTCTCTTGTTGGCACAAGGCTAACTGCCATGGCCGGAGAAAAAAATCCGTTAAGAAAAAAAAAAAAAAAAGCAGAGGAAAGAAAAAAAGTCGTGTGTTCAAACTAATCCGGCTCTAAAAAAGAGAGACCGAATAAAAACAACAATAACAATAATAACTATAATAACAATAATAATAACAGGAAAATCGCAATATAATAGCAGCCAAGAAAGAAAGAAACAAACGTACTCTTCTCGATCTTACTGGTTATTCAGCACACAATGTCGGTACAGTATTGGTGCTACTATTTATAGTGGTTAGTAGAAGCAGGAGAGTTCTCCAAAGGGGAGATAAGTCAGAGTAAGGGAAGTTACTCGTAATTATTCATTACAAGTAGTTCAAATAGTCGGAATTTACGAAGACCTTTCCAAAGTTTACAATCTGATCTAATCTAATTCTTATCCAACTAGTATTATTATTTTTCAGCAAAAGACACATCTTCGTAGCATACAAATATACTCGCATTTACAGTAGTTCAAATAGTTAAATAGTTGAAAACTTTTGAGCCTTATGGTTTACAAGCTGTGAATTAAAAAAAAATGCTCTCAATACCGGAAAATCTAATTTTTCACAGTTTTCCTGTTATTGTGCAGCGATTCTGTAGTATCACTAGTGAAATTAATTAATTCTGGATCTTTTTCTCGTGCAATGATTCCGAGCTACAATAATGGACTTTTCTCTCCACTTGACACGATCACAGGCTAGAACCGGGTGAAGGTCAGCTTTCAAGAGAACTTTGTGCAGGGATTCTGCCCATCTGATCATCGGACTTCCTTTCGGTCGCTTCCCGACGATTTCTAATGCAAAGGCAAGTTTTGTGACGGTGTCGTTGTTGGACCTACAACACATGTCTAATCTATCTGAGCCGCCATTCTCTCATCTTGCCCTCGATCGGTGCAATGCCGTGGCACCCTCGGATGTCCTCATTGCATATTTGGTCGAGCAGTCTAATTCCAGACATCCAGCGGAGCATTTTGCTTTCCATAACGTCAAATCTTCGCTACACCTTCCTCGTTTTCCGTAAGCACTTGGAGCTGTACAGTCTGATTATAGGACTATTATTCTCATCTCGGGTGTTATTCTTCGAAAGTTCTGTAAGTCGATGAAACCTCAGTTGCGAGAATAACATCCAAGATGAGAATAGCAGACTGAATAATAATAATACAAATAATCTATCCTTATCTAAAAACTTCCGAAACATCATATTAAATAAGAAAAAGTATTTACGTGCGTCGGCCGGGAGTCGAACCCGGATCGACTGCTTGGAAGGCAACCATGCTAACCGTTACACCACCGACGCCGCTGGAAAAGAGAATTGTATTCTCATTATAAATCTTAAAGTATAGACATTGGTGTTAGGATATTCAAGCTTTAACTTAATGTAAATGATATGTGTGAAATTAACTATTTGTATTCATATATAAAGTTGATTGATTTATTGTAAGCAGAGCAACAACAAAAAAAGCGCGTAGTAATTTTAAAGTTTCAGCTGCTCGAGGTAGTGCGGTGGTTTTTATCGACTGCCACGTGTTCTAAGCTCCCAGCTTTTTAACAAGGCGTTGACCCAGTTTCAGAGCTATAAATACACTTGTAAATACAATTCATTAAACACTACTGACTGACAGCAAATGCGGAAGGTCGCGTTTAAAGAGAAGATTATAGACCAGCACAACCATCGTATCTCCCAAAATTTATTGGCCTTGTGCTTTTATTGCAAATAAATATTCACAAGTGCCAGATTTAGACAATTTTAATGGTGTAAGGGGTAGTCAACTCTCTTTTTAGTATATTGATAGAACATTTATAGAAGAAAATAGAATTTGGTAAAATGAACAGTATATTTTCTCATTTCAAAACCAACAAAACGAACAGTCCTCTTGTTTGGATTAACAGATTTTTGATTTTTTTTATAGTTTAAAATATTAAATTATCGCAGAAATTAAAATTTGTGAAAATCAACAGTTTCAAAACATTCACGTCGATTACGTCCATTTTCGGAGAAGCTAAAAATTGCAATAATTATTTTCAACTATAAATTTTTTTTGTAAAATCTGTTAATCAAAACAAGAATACTGTTCGTTTTGTTGGTTTTGAAATGAAAAAAATATACTGTTCATTTTCCCAAATTCTATTTTCTTCAATGAATGTTCTATCAATAAAAAAGAGAGTTTTCTGCCCCTTACACCATTAGAACTCTTCTAAAATAAATTTCGGCTCGTGTACCGCATCTGCACAAGTGCCCAATTTTGAGATGGTTAACACATAAACTGTTTCTAACAGGCATTCCGGCTTATTAGAGTGGAGGGTGCTTATAGAACTGAAATGAACATAGGAAAATCGCAGTTACAAAGATGAAAATAAATAATAATAAATAATAAATTAACGGGAAGACTCTTTGATATACTTACGTATCAGGAAAAAATAGGTATCTACACCAAAGGCTAGAAAAATTATTAGTTAGAATTTTAATTAAAAATAAAAATCAGTTTTATCGTATTTTGCCGATCCGCCATTGATACGAGCGAAATACTCGCAAAGCAGGAGAAGATAAGTCAGTCTGTCTTTTAAACAAGTAATAATGAATGACGGATCGGCAAAATACGATAAACTGATTTGTATTTTTAATTAAAATTCTACTCACTAACTTTTAAAAATTTTTGTGAGGAAACTTATTTTTGCCTGATACGTACATAAGTATATACAAGCGTTTTTATTTGGAAATGCGTTTTTCATACGTGTTTTAATCTGTATAAGAAGAAAGTTGAGTATTGTCCTGCTCAGTCACTGGATGCCACTCTCACAGAAAATACATGTTCCTTTAGAGGGGTATTGGTTTATTGCAGGTCGCATGAGGCGCCCACACCGGGAGTAATGCTGACGAGTTCGATCTAGGCAAATTCTACACTCATCCCGTGTGCTCTCCCTCTTTTTTTGTGACACGACAAAAGCCCACCTCAATAATTAAAACACATACAAAGCCCATCAACGTAAAAGTAAATTGATTCTTAAAAATTAAAAATTAAATCTTTTTATATTTAATTTTTTCATAATTACTGTTGTGAAGTTGTTCCACAGTAAATAATAAATAAAGGAAGTCAAGTCGAGGGTTGGTTTAACAAGTGTCTTAACAAAGTAAGAAACTGACTAGCTCTTGGCTAGACAGTTACAAGACTGGGTATTTATCTACTCCCCACAGAGTAAAATGTGACACAAGGTCGGAAAGTGGGGTTTTGATAAATCAGCACTCTAGAGGGAGAGCACCTATTACCTTTAAAAATTGCCTGGACAGCTCCGTCGGCATTCCCCGGTAGGGGCGCCTCAGACAGTAAGCAATAAACTTACTCCTCCCCCAAAGGGGGGAGGCAAAGCCTGGGAGGGTGGACCTCCTAGAACTGCACAGGACCAGTCTCGTGCAGTATCCATCGGAACAGATACTACACTTTGATCTTGGCTAAAAGGCCAAGAAAGCGACTGAACGACAGTTACAAGACTGGGTATTTATCTACTCCCCACAGAGTAAAATGTGACACAAGGTCGGAAAGTGGGGTTTTGATAAATCAGTACTCTAGAGGGAGAGCACCTATTACCTTTAAAAATTGCCTGGACAGCCCCGTCGGCATTCCCCGGTAGGGGCGCCTCAGACAGTAAGCAATAAACTTACTCCTCCTTAAAGAGGGGAGGCAAAGCCTGGGAGGGTGGACCTCCTAGAACTGCACAGGACCAGTCTCGTACAGTATCCATCGGAACAGATACTACACTTTGATCTTGGCTAAAAGGCCAAGAAAGCGACTAAACGACAGTTACAAGACTGGGTATTTATCTACTCCCCACAGAGTAAAATGTGACACAAGGTCGGAAAGTGGGGTTTTGATAAGTCAGCACTTTAGAGGGAGAGCACCTATTACCTTTAAAAATTGCCTGGCCAGCCCCGTCGGCATTCCCCGGTAGGGGCACCTCAGACAGCAAGCAATAAACTTACTCCTCCCCAAAGAGGGGAGGCAAAGCCTGGGAGGGTGGACCTCCTAGAACTGCACAGGACCAGTCTCGTGCAGTATCCATCGGAACAGATACTACACTTTGATCTTGGCCAAAAGGCCAAGAAAGCGACTGAACGACAGTTACAAGACTGGGTATTTATCTACTCCCCACAGAGTAAAATGTGACACAAGGTCGGAAAGTGGGGTTTTGATAAATCAGCACTCCAGAGGGAGAGCACCTATTATCTTTAAAAATTGCCTGGACAGCCCCGTCGGCATTCCCCGGTAGGGGCGCCTCAGACAGTAAGCAATAAACTTACTCCTCCCCAAAGAGGGGAGGCAAAGTCTGGGAGGGTGGACCTCCTAGAACTGCACAGGACCAGTCTCGTGCAGTATCCATCGGAACAGATACTACACTTTGATCTTGGCCAAAAGGCCAAGAAAGCGACTGAACGACAGTTACAAGACTGGGTATTTATCTACCTCCCACAAGGTAAAATGTGACACAAGGTCGGAAAGTGGGATTAGATAAGCCAGCGCTCGAGAGGTGAGCCATCTGACCATTTAAAAATTGCCTGGACAGCCCCGTCGGCATTCCCCGGTAAGGGCGCCTCAGACAGTAAGCAATAAACTTACTCCTCCCCAAAGAGGGGAGGCAAAGCCTGGGAGGGTGGACCTCCTAGAACTGCACAGGACCAGTCTCGTGCAGTATCCATCGGAACAGATACTGCACTTTGATCTTGGCCAAAAAGCCAAGAAAGCAACTGAACGACAGTTGCAAGCCTGTGCTTTGTCTTCTGGTAACTCGCACTATTTATAGTGAGAACCGGTGTAGTTTCTCCTGTGTAAGAACGGCCGGTGTAACAATTACCAATAAATGTTTGTCGGTAATGTTTTTGCCAATTATGTTTTAAAAGCATTTTTCTGGTACTTTGTAAATGTTCTATTCTTTTAAAGATTAAAACCTAATCTGAGTCTTGGTTTTAACGTTTATTTAAGAAATAACCAAACAGACCCCTATTATTCATAGACTCTAAGTATGTCGTATAACTTTCATACCCATTTACAGGAGTTTTTATTCGACAATTTATATGCTTCTAAATTCCTTTTTAATTCCCAAGGGTCACAAAGTAAAGTATTCATTTTTTCAACTATTAACAAAAGATTATTTGTGGCGTATTTGCGGGAGAAATTTATCATTTAATATAAAATATAAGCATATTAAGTTACCGTTTTTATTATATATTAAACAAACAAATATTAAATAAAACGTAACTAATTCGAAACCCACTGAACAGATATTTTAATTCGTTATTTGATCAGATTAAGAGTTACTTCCCTTGAACTCTTAGTCAGTTCAAATAAATGGCGAATAAACACTCATAGAATCTTTATTCACGTGTGTTCGTATTACTTCTCATTTGACAACGTAAACACTATTACATAGTGGCAGCGGTGAGTGACGTGCATTATAACAACCTCAGGAAGAAGAAAGGTGAATAGAAAAGCATCACAAAAGTGAGTACATCGCGATAAATACGTGAAAAGTATCTCCTCTAAAAAATGGCGGTTTCAAATATTCCATTGCCAACACTAGATTGGGCAAACTAAAATAAATATGAAGCATTCACTGAATGGGTTGACTTTAAGTCGTCGTGCTTTGTTATCAACAATGTGGAGGAAAAATTCAAGCCAAACTATCTTTTATTGAGCAAAGGACAAAAGAGCCGAGAAGTTATAAAAGATGATTTGCTTACAAGCGAAAAAAAAGAAAATTCAGAAAACATTTTAAATTGTTTAAACACAGATGATTCAAAAACTAAACAAATGGGTTGAACGGCTAGAGTTTAGTTCAGTCCAACAGAATGAAGAAACAATTGATGAATATTTGGTCGGACTGCAGACAAAAGCAGACAGATGTGAATTTGGAACTAATAAGAATAAAAGAATCCTAGAACAGATTATAAAAAGAATTGAAGTGTGCAGACGAGAAATCTTATTAGCAAACCGAATCTCACACTGAGATAGCTATCGAAAGCATAAGGACATACGAAGCTACTACAAAAGATACCACACGTTATAAGGACGCCAGTAAAACAAAAACGGGAATGTATCACGATGTAAGATATACCAAACAGTGTACAAGGTGTAAAAGAAGCCACGGAAAACGAAAAGAAAACTGCTATGCAGAAAATGCCATGGCTTATATCATTTTGAAAAGTACTGCCTCAGTAAAACACATGCGACAAAACAGAAAACATAGTCCACATAAAATGAGACAAGGAAGTTGGTCTGGAGCCAGAAATCAGAGTCCACACAACAGATATAGAAAGCTAAACGCTTCAAAGAAAAATGTAAACACCTCTTACATAGTAGATGACGGATCTGATCAAGTGATTACTGATAACTGTTCACCGTAAATAAAGAGAACGGTGACAACAGAGAGGAAATAGTCGCTAATGTAGATTGTGAGGATTCGGAAAAAGCGAAACACAAAATAAAAATGAAGTAGATCCTGGAGTAAATGGGCACATACTACCACTCAGAATTTATAAAAATATACCTCCAAAGCACTGACGAAAACACAAAACCAGTAATGTAAAAAAGGCGATAACTACCTTATGGGCTGTATACTGCACGAAAATACTATAATATGCCCCAATAATATAAAAACAAACAAACACAAAGATTCACTAACAATTAGATCTAAAGTATTATTTACTCCTCTCCAGGAGTTAGGCACAAGGCCAGTTTTATCCTACTCCCACAAGTAAGATGTGACCCAAGGTCGGGTCGGAAAGTGGGGGTTGAAAAGCCAGCGCCCAAGAGGTGAGCACTCTGGCCATCAAAAATTGCCCGGGCAGCCCCGTCGGCATTCCCCGGTAGGGGCACCTCAGGCAGTAAGCAATAAACTTACTCCTCCCCAAAGAGGGGAGGCGAAGCCTGGGAGGGTGGACCTCCTAGAACTGCACAGGACAGGCGTGCAGTATCCATCGGAACAGATACTACACTTTGATCTTAGCCAAAATTAGATCTAAAGTTTTTGTGTTCGATTACGACACAGTGATATTGGACCAAAGACCTTGCATACAATTGAGGTTGTTGTAAATCAACTGTAGCGTAACAACAGTTGATGAAAAAACAAACAATGGAAATCTTTAAAGACTTGGCAAAGGAAAACCATGACAGATTCCAAGGTATCGGAAGCTTCCCAGGCAAACAAAAAATACACGTCCTTGAGAATGCAACACCAGTCATCCAACCCCAAGGAAAATATCGAGTAAACTTGATAGACGAATTATATAAAAAAGAGCTAAATGAAATAGAAGACATGGATGTTATCAAAAAGGTAACAAACAACAGATTGGGTGAATGCAATCGCATGTAGCAGAAAGAAAAGTGGTGAGTTACGAATATGTTTGGATCCCAAACAACTAAACTAGTGCGTTAAAAGATCACACCACAGAATCCTACACTGGAAGAAATTTACCATAAACTAGCTGGTGCTAAGCATTTTACTAAATTAGATGCAAAGCATGTGTACTGAAAAATACGCATTGATAAAGAATCGAGCCTGCTCATAGGTTTCAATACTCCATTTGGAAAGTGTAGATATTTAAGATATCCGTTTGGTCTTAAAATGTGCCAGGATATATACCATCAAAAATGGACCAAATACTGGAAGATTGAAAGGAGCATGTCAGAAAGGTGAGAAGGACAATGGACACGGCTAGAAGGTCTTGATTTTAATAAAGAAAAATGTAAAATAAGACCAAAACAGATAATATTTTATGGTCATATTTGGGATGAAAATGGTACACATCCTGATCCAGACAAATGTGACAAGATTGAAACAAACCCTATACCTAAAAACCGAGAAGAACTCCATCAATTCCTAGATATGACCCAATACCTAAGTCCTTGCATTCCAGAACTCAGTTCCAAACAGCTCCACTGAGATCACTACGCAAGAAGGACGCTGAATATAAATAGGTCGAAATATACGATGAGGCCTTCCAAAAATTAAAAGACCGCATCCATTAAAACCTTTATCTAACTTATTTAAACAAAACGCAAATACACTGATACAAGTAGATGCAGGCATACTAGGGCTAGATGCGACACTAATAAACGACAATAAAATTGTTGTATTTGCCAGCAAAAGACTGCCTGATGCCAATCACGACTTGCAAACATTAAAAGAGAACTACTTGCAGTGGTACTTGATTGTGAAAGATTTCACACATACGTATACGGAAAAGAATTCCAAATCGAATCGGATCATAAGCCGTTAGAAATATACGAAACAAAAACATCGCGCAAGCACCTCTAAGATTGAAAAGAAGATTGCGTGTTCAGATCACGCCGGGGCATCAATTATGGCCCCAGGATGATGTTGGAAAGAATATCAATATGGCGGCATGCCAACCAACATTCGGGAACCATATTTATTTGGAGGTCCATATTTATGGTCTCCTTGTGGCCTGATTTATTTATAATGGAAGGGCCGTAATTACCTAAAAGTTTTAATCCTTATATCATGTATATAAATATTACTATTCGGGTCACAAATTATTTAAAGGGAGATACAATGAACGTTTGTAGATCTCACCACATAACTTCCCGCGCCAGAACGGAGTTCACAAATCTGTTGTAGAAATATATATTTTTTAATTCTTTTACCTCTAGTTTTTGTTTTGTCAATTCTGACAAGAAATGGTATGTGAGAGAACCCTTAAAATAGTTGTCGCAATTTACTACTCCCCTACAGAATCGATCCATTATTTTGTGTCCAAGTTTGGCGTTTAATTTTTTTTATAATCGTTCTCTACGAAGACTTAGCGGTCAGTCTGCCAAAATGAAGCTGGTTTTTCACGGTTGTTCTCAGCAAAGATATTAGTGTTCACGGTCCAAAATTTCGAATGTGAGCTCATTGGGTTTTTCCACCTCGTAAAGTCGGTAATAACTGGTAGGTCGGTACTTTGGGCGTTTTTTTCTTTACTGTAACTTAGGGTTAATGCAAAAGACTCTTGGGCTCAATAAAAAATTTCAGGTTGTAGATTTGTCTCTCTCACGAAGCCGGGTATTAAGTGGTAGGGTTAAACTTTTGACGCCTTGTTGACATTTTTATCGTTCGTGCAAAAGACTCTTGGGTTAAATAAAATGTCAGGTTGTAGATTTGTCTCTCTCACGAAGCCGGGTATTAAGTGGTAGGGTTAAACTTTTGACGCCTTGTTGACATTTTTATCGTTCGTGCAAAAGACTCTTGGGCTCAATAAAAATGTCAGGTTGTAGATTTGTCTCTCTCACGAAGCCGGGTATTAAGTGGTAGGGTTAAACTTTCGACGCCTTGTTGACATTTTTATCGTTCGTGCAAAAGACTCTTGGGTTAAATAAAATGTCAGGTTGTAGATTTGTCTCTCTCACGAAGCCGGGTATTAAGTGGTAGGGTTAAACTTTTGACGCCTTGTTGACATTTTTATCGTTCGCGCAAAAGACTCTTGGGTTAAATAAAATGTCAGGTTGTAGATTTGTCTCTCTCACGAAGCCGGGTATTAAGTGGTAGGGTTAAACTTTTGACGCCTTGTTGACATTTTTATCGTTCGTGCAAAAGACTCTTGGGTTAAATAAAATGTCAGGTTGTAGATTTGTCTCTCTCACGAAGCCGGGTATTAAGTGGTAGGGTAAAACTTTTGACGCCTTGTTGACATTTTTATCGTTCGTGCAAAAGACTCTTGGGTTAAATAAAATGTCAGGTTGTAGATTTGTCTCTCTCACGAAGCCGGGTATTAAGTGGTAGGGTTAAACTTTTGACGCCTTGTTGACATTTTTATCGTTCGTGCAAAAGACTCTTGGGCTCAATAAAAATGTCAGGTTGTAGATTTGTCTCTCTCACGAAGCCGGGTATTAAGTGGTAGGGTTAAACTTTTGACGCCTTGTTGACATTTTTATCGTTCGTGCAAAAGACTCTTGGGCTCAATAAAAATGTCAGGTTGTAGATTTGTCTCTCTCACGGAGCCGGGTATTAAGTGGTAGGTTTAAACTTTTGACGCCTTGTTGACATTTTTATCGTTCGTGCAAAAGACTCTTGGGTTAAATAAAATGTCAGGTTGTAGATTTGTCTCTCTCACGAAGCCGGGTATTAAGTGGTAGGGTTAAACTTTTGACGCCTTGTTGACATTTTTATCGTTCGTGCAAAAGACTCTTGGGCTCAATAAAAATGTCAGGTTGTAGATTTGTCTCTCTCACGAAGCCGGGTATTAAGTGGTAGGGTTAAACTTTTGACGCCTTGTTGACATTTTTATCGTTCGTGCAAAAGACTCTTGGGTTAAATAAAATGTCAGGTTGTAGATTTGTCTCTCTCACGAAGCCGGGTATTAAGTGGTAGGGTTAAACTTTTGACGCCTTGTTGACATTTTTATCGTTCGTGCAAAAGACTCTTGGGCTCAATAAAAATGTCAGGTTGTAGATTTGTCTCTCTCACGAAGCCGGGTATTAAGTGGTAGGGTTAAACTTTTGACGCCTTGTTGACATTTTTATCGTTCGTGCAAAAGACTCTTGGGCTCAATAAAAATGTCAGGTTGTAGATTTGTCTCTCTCACGAAGCCGGGTATTAAGTGGTAGGGTTAAACTTTCGACGCCTTGTTGACATTTTTATCGTTCGTGCAAAAGACTCTTGGGTTAAATAAAATGTCAGGTTGTAGATTTATCTCTCTCACGAAGCCGGGTATTAAGTGGTAAGGTTAAACTTTTGACGCCTTGTTGACATTTTTATCGTTCGTGCAAAAGACTCTTGGGTTAAATAAAATGTCAGGTTGTAGATTTGTCTCTCTCACGAAGCCAGGTATTAAGTGGTAGGGTTAAACTTTTGACGCCTTGTTGACATTTTTATCGTTCGTGCAAAAGACTCTTGGGTTAAATAAAATGTCAGGTTGTAGATTTGTCTCTCTCACGAAGCCGGGTATTAAGTGGTAGGGTTAAACTTTTGACGCCTTGTTGACATTTTTATCGTTCGTGCAAAAGACTCTTGGGTTAAATAAAATGTCAGGTTGTAGATTTGTCTCTCTCACGAAGCCGGGTATTAAGTGGTAAGGTTAAACTTTTGACGCCTTGTTGACATTTTTATCGTTCGTGCAAAAGACTCTTGGGTTAAATAAAATGTCAGGTTGTAGATTTGTCTCTCTCACGAAGCCAGGTATTACGTGGTAGGGTTAAACTTTTGACGCCTTGTTGACATTTTTATCGTTCGTGCAAAAGACTCTTGGGTTAAATAAAATGTCAGGTTGTAGATTTGTCTCTCTCACGAAGCCGGGTATTAAGTGGTAGGGTTAAACTTTTGACGCCTTGTTGACATTTTTATCGTTCGTGCAAAAGACTCTTGGGCTCAATAAAAATGTCAGGTTGTAGATTTGTCTCTCTCACGAAGCCGGGTATTAAGTGGTAGGGTTAAACTTTCGACGCCTTGTTGACATTTTTATCGTTCGTGCAAAAGACTCTTGGGTTAAATAAAATGTCAGGTTGTAGATTTGTCTCTCTCACGAAGCCGGGTATTAAGTGGTAGGGTTAAACTTTTGACGCCTTGTTGACATTTTTATCGTTCGTGCAAAAGACTCTTGGGCTCAATAAAAATGTCAGGTTGTAGATTTGTCTCTCTCACGAAGCCGGGTATTAAGTGGTAGGGTTAAACTTTTGACGCCTTGTTGACATTTTTATCGTTCGTGCAAAAGACTCTTGGGTTAAATAAAATGTCAGGTTGTAGATTTGTCTCTCTCACGAAGCCGGGTATTAAGTGGTAGGGTTAAACTTTTGACGCCTTGTTGACATTTTTATCGTTCGTGCAAAAGACTCTTGGGCTCAATAAAAATGTCAGGTTGTAGATTTGTCTCTCTCACGAAGCCGGGTATTAAGTGGTAGGGTTAAACTTTCGACGCCTTGTTGACATTTTTATCGTTCGTGCAAACGACTCTTGGGTTAAATAAAATGTCAGGTTGTAGATTTGTCTCTCTTACGAAGCCGGGTATTAAGTGGTAGGGTTAAACTTTTGACGCCTTGTTGACATTTTTATCGTTCGTGCAAAAGACTCTTGGGTTAAATAAAATGTCAGGTTGTAGATTTGTCTCTCTCACGAAGCCGGGTATTAAGTGGTAGGGTTAAACTTTCGACGCCTTGTTGACATTTTTATCGTTCGTGCAAAAGACTCTTGGGTTAAATAAAATGTCAGGTTGTAGATTTGTCTCTCTCACGAAGCCGGGTATTAAGTGGTAGTGTTAAACTTTCGACGCCTAATTGACATTTTTATCGTTCGTGCAAAAGACTCTTGGGTTAAATAAAATGTCAGGTTGTAGATTTGTCTCTCTCACGAAGCCGGGTATTAAGTGGTAGGGTTAAACTTTTGACGCCTTGTTGACATTTTTATCGTTCGTGCAAAAGACTCTTGGGCTCAATAAAAATGTCAGGTTGTAGATTTGTCTCTCTCACGAAGCCGGGTATTAAGTGGTAGGGTTAAACTTTTGACGCCTTGTTGACATTTTTATCGTTCGTGCAAAAGACTCTTGGGTTAAATAAAATGTCAGGTTGTAGATTTGTCTCTCTCACGAAGCCGGGTATTAAGTGGTAGGGTTAAACTTTTGACGCCTTGTTGACATTTTTATCGTTCGTGCAAAAGACTCTTGGGCTCAATAAAAATGTCAGGTTGTAGATTTGTCTCTCTCACGAAGCCGGGTATTAAGTGGTAGGGTTAAACTTTCGACGCCTTGTTGACATTTTTATCGTTCGTGCAAAAGACTCTTGGGCTCAATAAAAATGTCAGGTTGTAGATTTGTCTCTCTCACGAAGCCGGGTATTAAGTGGTAGGGTTAAACTTTCGACGCCTTGTTGACATTTTTATCGTTCGTGCAAAAGACTCTTGGGCTCAATAAAAATGTCAGGTTGTAGATTTGTCTCTCTCACGAAGCCGGGTATTAAGTGGTAGGGTTAAACTTTTGACGCCTTGTTGACATTTTTATCGTTCGTGCAAAAGACTCTTGGGTTAAATAAAATGTCAGGTTGTAGATTTGTCTCTCTCACGAAGCCGGGTATTAAGTGGTAGGGTTAAACTTTTGACGCCTTGTTGACATTTTTATCGTTCGCGCAAAAGACTCTTGGGCTCAATAAAAATGTCAGGTTGTAGATTTGTCTCTCTCACGAAGCCGGGTATTAAGTGGTAGGGTTAAACTTTCGACGCCTTGTTGACATTTTTATCGTTCGTGCAAAAGACTCTTGGGTTAAATAAAATGTCAGGTTGTAGATTTATCTCTCTCACGAAGCCGGGTATTAAGTGGTAGGGTTAAACTTTTGACGCCTTGTTGACATTTTTATCGTTCGTGCAAAAGACTCTTGGGTTAAATAAAATGTCAGGTTGTAGATTTGTCTCTCTCACGAAGCCGGGTATTAAGTGGTAGGGTTAAACTTTTGACGCCTTGTTGACATTTTTATCGTTCGTGCAAAAGACTCTTGGGTTAAATAAAATGTCAGGTTGTAGATTTGTCTCTCTCACGAAGCCGGGTATTAAGTGGTAGGGTTAAACTTTTGACGCCTTGTTGACATTTTTATCGTTCGTGCAAAAGACTCTTGGGCTCAATAAAAATGTCAGGTTGTAGATTTGTCTCTCTCACGAAGCCGGGTATTAAGTGGTAGGGTTAAACTTTCGACGCCTTGTTGACATTTTTATCGTTCGTGCAAAAGACTCTTGGGCTCAATAAAAATGTCAGGTTGTAGATTTGTCTCTCTCACGAAGCCGGGTATTAAGTGGTAGGGTTAAACTTTTGACGCCTTGTTGACATTTTTATCGTTCGTGCAAAAGACTCTTGGGTTAAATAAAATGTCAGGTTGTAGATTTGTCTCTCTCACGAAGCCGGGTATTAAGTGGTAGGGTTAAACTTTCGACGCCTTGTTGACATTTTTATCGTTCGTGCAAAAGACTCTTGGGTTAAATAAAATGTCAGGTTGTAGATTTGTCTCTCTCACGAAGCCGGGTATTAAGTGGTAGGGTTAAACTTTTGACGACTTGTTGACATTTTTATCGTTCGCGCAAAAGACTCTTGGGCTCAATAAAAAATGTCAGGTTGTAGATTTGTCTCTCTCACGAAGCCGGGTATTAAGTGGTAGGGTTAAACTTTCGACGCCTTGTTGACATTTTTATCGTTCGTGCAAAAGACTCTTGGGTTAAATAAAATGTCAGGTTGTAGATTTGTCTCTCTCACGAAGCCGGGTATTAAGTGGTAGGGTTAAACTTTTGACGCCTTGTTGACATTTTTATCGTTCGCGCAAAAGACTCTTGGGTTAAATAAAATGTCAGGTTGTAGATTTGTCTCTCTCACGAAGCCGGGTATTAAGTGGTAGTGTTAAACTTTTGACGCCTTGTTGACATTTTTATCGTTCGTGCAAAAGACTCTTGGGCTCAATAAAAAATGTCAGGTTGTAGATTTGTCTCTCTCACGAAGCCGGGTATTAAGTGGTAGGGTTAAACTTTCGACGCCTTGTTGACATTTTAATCGTTCGTGCAAAAGACTCTTGGGTTAAATAAAATGTCAGGTTGTAGATTTGTCTCTCTCACGAAGCCGGGTATTAAGTGGTAGGGTTAAACTTTTGACGCCTTGTTGACATTTTTATCGTTCGCGCAAAAGACTCTTGGGTTAAATAAAATGTCAGGTTGTAGATTTGTCTCTCTCATGAAGCCAGGTATTAAGTGGTAGGGTTAAACTTTTGACGACTTGTTGACATTTTTATCGTTCGCGCAAAAGACTCTTGGGCTCAATAAAAAATGTCAGGTTGTAGATTTGTCTCTCTCACGAAGCCGGGTATTAAGTGGTAGGGTTAAACTTTTGACGCCTTGTTGACATTTTTATCGTTCGCGCAAAAGACTCTTGGGCTCAATAAAAAATGTCAGGTTGTAGATTTGTCTCTCTCACGAAGCCGGGTATTAAGTGGTAGGGTTAAACTTTCGACGCCTTGTTGACATTTTTATCGTTCGTGCAAAAGACTCTTGGGTTAAATAAAATGTCAGGTTGTAGATTTGTCTCTCTCACGAAGCCGGGTATTAAGTGGTAGGGTTAAACTTTTGACGCCTTGTTGACATTTTTATCGTTCGCGCAAAAGACTCTTGGGTTAAATAAAATGTCAGGTTGTAGATTTGTCTCTCTCATGAAGCCGGGTATTAAGTGGTAGGGTTAAACTTTTGACGCCTTGTTGACATTTTTATCGTTCGTGCAAAAGACTCTTGGGCTCAATAAAAAATGTCAGGTTGTAGATTTGTCTCTCTCACGAAGCCGGGTATTAAGTGGTAGGGTTAAACTTTTGACGCCTTGTTGACATTTTTATCGTTCGCGCAAAAGACTCTTGGGCTCAATAAAAAATGTCAGGTTGTAGATTTGTCTCTCTCACGAAGCCGGGTATTAAGTGGTAGGGTTAAACTTTCGACGCCTTGTTGACATTTTTATCGTTCGTGCAAAAGACTCTTGGTTTAAATAAAATGTCAGGTTGTAGATTTGTCTCTCTCACGAAGCCGGGTATTAAGTTGTAGGGTTAAACTTTTGACGCCTTGTTGACATTTTTATCGTTCGCGCAAAAGACTCTTGGGCTCAATAAAAAATGTCAGGTTGTAGATTTGTCTCTCTCACGAAGCCGTGTATTAAGTGGTAGGGTTAAACTTTCGACGCCTTGTTGACATTTTTATCGTTCGTGCAATAGACTCTTGGGTTAAATAAAATGTCAGGTTGTAGATTTGTCTCTCTCACGAAGCCGGGTATTAAGTGGTAGGTTTAAACTTTTGACGCCTTGTTGACATTTTTATCGGTCGTGCAAAAGACTCTTGGGCTCAATAATAAATGTCAGGTTGTAGATTTGTCTCTCTCACGAAGCCGGGTATTAAGTGGTAGGGTTAAACTTTCGACGCTTTGTTGACATTTTTATCGTTCGTGCAAAAGACTCTTGGGCTCAATAAAAAATGTCAGGTTGTAGATTTGTCTCTCTCACGAAGCCGGGTATTAAGTGGTAGGGTTAAACTTTCGACGCCTTGTTGACATTTTTATCGTTCGTGCAAAAGACTCTTGGGTTAAATAAAATGTCAGGTTGTAGATTTGTCTCTCTCACGAAGCCGGGTATTAAGTGGTAGGGTTAAACTTTTGACGCCTTGTTGACATTTTTATCGTTCGTGCAAAAGACTCTTGGGTTAAATAAAATGTCAGGTTGTAGATTTGTCTCTCTTACGAAGCCGGGTATTAAGTGGTAGGGTTAAACTTTCGACGCCTAGTTTACATGTTTATCGTTCGTGCAAAAGACTCTTGGGTTAAATAAAATGTCAGGTTGTAGATTTGTCTCTCTCATGAAGCCGGGTATTAAGTGGTAGGGTTAAACTTTTGACGACTTGTTGACATTTTTATCGTTCGCGCAAAAGACTCTTGGGCTCAATAAAAAATGTCAGGTTGTAGATTTGTCTCTCTCACGAAGCCGGGTATTAAGTGGTAGGGTTAAACTTTTGACGCCTTGTTGACATTTTTATCGTTCGCGCAAAAGACTCTTGGGCTCAATAAAAAATGTCAGGTTGTAGATTTGTCTCTCTCACGAAGCCGGGTATTAAGTGGTAGGGTTAAACTTTCGACGCCTTGTTGACATTTTTATCGTTCGTGCAAAAGACTCTTGGGTTAAATAAAATGTCAGGATTTAGATTTGTCTCTCTCACGAAGCCGGGTATTAAGTGGTAGGGTTAAACTTTTGACGCCTTGTTGACATTTTTATCGTTCGCGCAAAAGACTCTTGGGTTAAATAAAATGTCAGGTTGTAGATTTGTCTCTCTCATGAAGCCGGGTATTAAGTGGTAGGGTTAAACTTTTGACGCCTTGTTGACATTTTTATCGTTCGCGCAAAAGACTCTTGGGCTCAATAAAAAATGTCAGGTTGTAGATTTGTCTCTCTCACGAAGCCGGGTATTAAGTGGTAGGGTTAAACTTTTGACGCCTTGTTGACATTTTTATCGTTCGCGCAAAAGACTCTTGGGCTCAATAAAAAATGTCAGGTTGTAGATTTGTCTCTCTCACGAAGCCGGGTATTAAGTGGTAGGGTTAAACTTTCGACGCCTTGTTGACATTTTTATCGTTCGTGCAAAAGACTCTTGGGTTAAATAAAATGTCAGGTTGTAGATTTGTCTCTCTCACGAAGCCGGGTATTAAGTTGTAGGGTTAAACTTTTGACGCCTTGTTGACATTTTTATCGTTCGCGCAAAAGACTCTTGGGCTCAATAAAAAATGTCAGGTTGTAGATTTGTCTCTCTCACGAAGCCGTGTATTAAGTGGTAGGGTTAAACTTTCGACGCCTTGTTGACATTTTTATCGTTCGTGCAATAGACTCTTGGGTTAAATAAAATGTCAGGTTGTAGATTTGTCTCTCTCACGAAGCCGGGTATTAAGTGGTAGGTTTAAACTTTTGACGCCTTGTTGACATTTTTATCGGTCGTGCAAAAGACTCTTGGGCTCAATAATAAATGTCAGGTTGTAGATTTGTCTCTCTCACGAAGCCGGGTATTAAGTGGTAGGGTTAAACTTTCGACGCTTTGTTGACATTTTTATCGTTCGTGCAAAAGACTCTTGGGCTCAATAAAAAATGTCAGGTTGTAGATTTGTCTCTCTCACGAAGCCGGGTATTAAGTGGTAGGGTTAAACTTTCGACGCCTTGTTGACATTTTTATCGTTCGTGCAAAAGACTCTTGGGTTAAATAAAATGTCAGGTTGTAGATTTGTCTCTCTCACGAAGCCGGGTATTAAGTGGTAGGGTTAAACTTTTGACGCCTTGTTGACATTTTTATCGTTCGTGCAAAAGACTCTTGGGTTAAATAAAATGTCAGGTTGTAGATTTGTCTCTCTTACGAAGCCGGGTATTAAGTGGTAGGGTTAAACTTTCGACGCCTAGTTTACATGTTTATCGTTCGTGCAAAAGACTCTTGGGTTAAATAAAATGTCAGGTTGTAGATTGTCTCTCTCACGAAGCCGGGTATTAAGTGGTAGGGTTAAACTTTTGACGCCTTGTTGACATTTTTATCGTTCGTGCAAAAGACTCTTGGGCTCAATAAAAAATGTCAGGTTGTAGATTTGTCTCTCTCACGAAGCCGGGTATTAAGTGGTAGGGTTAAACTTTCGACGCCTTGTTGACATTTTTATCGTTCGTGCAAAAGACTCTTGGGTTAAATAAAATGTCAGGTT
>OY744534.1:24347313-24482313 GCA_963556195.1 Sepiola atlantica
CGATCCGGGTTCGACTCCCGGCCGACGCACGTCACACTTTTTACTTTGAAAAGAATTCGCCTAAAACATTTTAATGCATGTGTTATTTATCTAAAGTACCACCATATATTATGTATGTATGTGTGTGTGTATATATATATATATATATATATATATATATATATATATATATATTCCTTTAACATTTAACTATAAATCTTAATGTAATTTTTTAAGTCTTGAGTTCCAATCTAAATGACTTTTCTATGACTTCTATTCTATTAGTTTTTGATAGGGCTTTTTACTCTACAATTAACAATATGCCATTTGAACTTTTACAGCCTTTTTCACATTTTATGATAATATATGTGTATTATTCTTCAGTGAAAGAAAATGTAACTTATATGTGTTTCTACTTGCATGTCATATTACATCCGTTTATTCCACTTTGAGTCCCACTGTACATCTCCAAATATTGTTTTCTACTCGGTCTGTACGGATCTGATTCCCTCTTTGTTTCTAATTTGATGCATAATTAGTACGGTTGAATTTAGAAGCCTTGATGCTGTCCGTATGTTTTAAATTGGTGGCTATACCCTGTGCTGGTGAAGAATTCGATATTAATAATAAAAATATACTTACTCAGAAAGGATCGTATATTGTTATGTTGAATTCTTGGAGCGATAATAAATGACTATATATATATATATATATATATATATATATATATATATATATATATATATATATATATATATATATATATATATATATATATATATATATGTATATATGTATATATATATATATATATATATATATATATGTATATATATATATATATATATATATATATATATGATTATTTTTATTTACACAGACATGTACAAAATCTACGACACTGGTATGTCGATGTTATCGATCAACAGCTGTGTTTATAACATCAAGGAGAGTTAAAATCCGGATCGGACTTTAACTCTTCCTGATAAGATCTCAGTTTATAACAGTTGTTGATCAATAACATCAACATACCAGTGTCGCAGATCTTGTACATGTCTGTGTAAATAAAAATAATCATATATAAAAGCTCTATTTGATATTGAGCACTTTTTATAAGCCCGGTTGAAAGTCTTTGGATTACTATCCTGTTGATGTTTACCTTGCCTGTATTATTATTATTAATATATATATATATATATATATATATATATATATATATATATATATATATATATATATATATATTGCTCCCCAAACAAGGCAGGCCGCCACTGTAGACGTAAGGGACTACTGAGAAAAAGGGTGAAAGTTTTGGAGGGGGCTCAGCCTAAATTGGGAGCTGTGCAGCGATATGTCTGTTTACATTAGTTTTACATTTCTGCATTTCAGTACCGTCAGGAAAACAGGGAGCAGGGAGGGAGTTCCAGGGTCTAGTAGCACGAGGAAAGAAGCTTTTGGAATAGAAAGCTCTTCGGCATCTGGGGACCTCCACAGTGAATGGATGGGATTTGGCAGATTGTCGGGTTGGTCTAGTGAATTTATGTCGTGGCGCACCAGAGCAGCAAGTTCATCAGAGCACAATCCATTGAAGTACTTGTAAAACAGGCACAAGGAAGCACCATTGCGGCGGTAGGACAGGGACTGGAGTTGGCGACTCATTTTAGGACCTTGTCTAAGAGGGAGAGACTAGTGGATGATGGCCCAGCACAGATGTGGCAACACTACTCCATGCATGGGTGGGTGGTGGCTTTGTAAAGATATATAATAATGTCAGGAGTGAGAAGTTTACTGGCACGGTAGAGGGATCCCACCTTTTTGCAGCAGCCCCGGCATCTCTTCAATGTATTTATTCCAATTCATATTATCTGTGAAAGTTAGGCCGAGGAGTTTGAATGATGAACTCTTTGGTAGGGTGTTATTTGTCATGACAATCGGTGGTTGAAGACTTTTCTTGTCTTGAAGGAAAGTAGCTTTGTCTTTGCGGCATTAAAAGTTACCATCCATTTTTGACCCCATTCCACAACAGACTGGAGGTCATTTTCTAAGGATTGAGCATTTGCCTCACTAATGTGCGGATATATATATATATATATATATATATATATATATATATATATATATATATATATATATATATATATATATATATATATATATATATACAGGGTGGGCCAAAATAAGGGTCCTATCTTTAAATTTGAATACCTTGAATTTGAATAACTTCCACAAAATAAAAGTTAAACTCACCAAACTTTATGTGTGTGTAGACTGACCCTTCCGAGATTTTTTGAAATAAACAAAACAAATTTTAGCCGAAAAACACTTCTTAAAACTTACAAAAACTAAGTATTGTTTTTTACACTGTTTTGAGTTTTTTAAGCAAAAATAATGTTTTCTAAATGAGGGTACGTTCCTTAGGGCTAATACGGCTCATGCTTGCTTCGGAAGGGTTCCTTTACTTATTCTAAAAAAAAAATTTTAAAAAAATCAATAAATAAAAAAGTTATGAATTTTTAAAAATAGGACCCTTATTTTTGCCCACCCTGTATATATATATATATATATATATATATATATATATATATATATATATATATATATATATATACTAGCCTCCCTCTGGTCGCATATTTTTGCTAGACTGAGAAGATTACATAATGATGAACTAACTACATACACTGATCACCTAAGTAGAAGGTAATGACTGAGACAATGATATCATGACGAACGAACACTGCCATCTCACCCACAAAAATAGGATTTAATGCCTGGGAGCAAGATATCATGATGACTGAATAAATAGTACACTACTGCGCTCCACATACATGCAACAAAGAGAAGGTAATTCTGGGAGCATGGTAACGTGAGGAGCGAACGTGTACTATACTGCTTCCCCCTCAAAAGGAGAATTATTGCCTGGAGGAATGTATCATGATAAATTCTTTTTCGTCTTTGCGTGTCTTTGAAGTATGTAGTCATATGACAGTTCCCCACATTTTAATGCAGTCCTTTGCAATAGTGTTGTACTCTGCAAGATCTTTCAAGCTACACCGGTTGGGCAGTAGGGGGCAGACCCAGCAATGTTGCATCGTATAGTCCTCCTTCTCACACTCACAAATGGTTCGGTCAGTTTTATAGCCCCATCTATTCATAGCAACTTTTTATCGCTCCATTCCCGTTATCAGGCGAGTTAGTGTTTTCCACTGAAGCCAGGGTGCCTCTGAACCGGGACGGAGTTCCTCAGAAGCAAGGATTCCCATGTCGTTATCAGGAGGGGGCATTTTCTAGCCGTCTGGTCCACAGCTGTAGTCTGGTCTCTTTCTGAGATGTTATTAGGGGTTCTACATGGCTGAGGAAGCTTCTCATTGACTTCAACCGTTGGACTTAGTTCACGTCCATGGGGGGGTGGCGTTCATCACTTATAGATAAATGAAAATATACTACACAGTATTAAATAAGCATAGACCGTTTTAATGTTAATATAATTAGTGTAGATGGAGAAAAGACTTTCGCATTTATTCCTTTAGATAACATTAAAAACAATGGCAAGTTATATTGTGTATGTGAAACGCCGAAATGAAAATTGGGCGAAAAATTATAGTCGCTATCTTTATAAACAAAGATAAATATTCTAGCCCAGGAAGAACGATAACTTTCCTTTCATAGTTTTCAAGTTAAAAAGACAGGTTTATAAACTTGATATCTCGTTCTTCTTTAGCTAACCTGTTTCTCGACTTGTGTAGATAGCAACTATATTTTTCCGACCTAATTCTTATTTTGACGTCTCACGTGTACAAGGAAACTTAACAAAACAAAAACAAAAACATTGAAAATCCAAAGTTAATTTTTTTTACTAAAAGATGGTTTAATTTTAAAAAGAGTTGTTAAAGAGCAATGGCGACACCTATTTCACTCTAAATAATTTACGTGGCCGTAATAGGAATAAAAGTAGTATTTTCACACGCTTTTTGATAGAATAATCTGAATAAAAATTAACGAAAATAAATAAGAGAAGAAACGCCAGCATGGTTGTTTTATCTATTGATTTATTTATTGGCTGGGTGAGGGGGGGGGGGGGGAGCGAGACATTTTGATAACAGGATTTATTAAGAAGTGAAAGAAAACTTTTAATAAAAAAATGTAGAATTTCAACAAAAAATTCAGTTGTATTGGTTTGTAGTTTAAGTAAAAGACGTTTTTTTATTTCAGACTATGTATATTTATATTTTTCAGGAAAAAATGTTATGCTCTATTTGCCCTATAACAAAGGGGCGGTCTTATGCCAACAGAACCGATACTACACTAACCACCCCCACTAAAAGATTATTTTGATTAAATCGACATTTAAAAATGCCTATTGACAAAAACATTACTTTTCCATGCTTCCTTCACTAAAACTAACTTTTCCCCTGGACGTCGGTAGCATTGCGTGCAGCGACCAAGATACCAAAGAATTGGCCACCTTGAGCATGGCGCATAGCGTCGGCGCCCTTTCGCCAGCAGACTTCGGAACCGGGTGCGACACTGCTTAAGATAAGTCCATGACTCTGTGATTGGCTAGTTTGAATGCGAGCGGCTTGAGGTCTTTAAACCGGGCGGTTCGCGCCCGGAGGACTCTTTTGTCACTGGGAGTGGATGTAGCTGCGATGCAGGTGACGCACTACGACGTCTTTTCAGCATATGAGAATCCCAGGAGGAAGGGCGTGTCCTTGCTTGTGAAACGCACCTTGTCCGCGACGATCGACGTTGTCCATAGGGATGCGGGCATGGGAGAAGCAGGCTGGTCGTGGTCCATATTGCCGTAAAATATTTTGTGTTTCGAGTCGTTGCGGTTCATGCGCCCAGTATCACGCTTTCTTCCAATGTCGCGAACTTTAACGATACTTGGGATATTTCAGCGAGGCGATGGCTGTGTATCGATCCCGAGCATCTTCTGTTGCTAAACGTATCCTACGTACTCGACAATGTCTGACCGTCGTGGGACATGGAGAAATGAATTACGTTTCTCGCGACCCTGGCCGTAGCGCGAATGGTTGTATGGACGTCGCGTCTGGGAGATTACCAAGGAATCTTTTGCTGATTAAGATCTGATCGTTTTCTTCAAGCACTAGCTGAAGGTCAATATCATGTGATAGAAAAAAGTTACATTCCTCGGTCTTTGATAAAAAGGTGGATACATGTAGCGATCTTGTGTGTAAGAAAAGGAGTCAAGTATGAATACGTGTTTCTTGTGTGAGCATGGCGATCACAGTTCCTGGTCCTGTCGAACCCAAGCCCTTCGGGTAAGTTTATCCTCTTATCTAGTCGAGTGCATGAGTTACCCCCACCCTGTCATAGAAATCCTCCAAGATGCCCACTTCCTCTTTTCAATTTTTTTTTTATCCTTGGCCGCTCCGAAGTTGCATTTATCTTGGAAGGCAACGATCCATTCTCCAAACTCCATTATCCTGTTTTTCTCCTACTTTGATCCTATTCCCGTCTAGAGATTGACCTGCTAGTTTTCGGTATTGAAAAACAAAAAGAGCGAACTATTATTTAAAAAGAGCTAAGAGGTCTTACTAACCGGTTTTTGCTTTTCTTTCTCCCACTCCCCTAATCAATGTCTATATATTACCATATTTACAAAAAAATTTTAAATGCAAACCGTCAGGCTAAAATTCATGAAATTATTGTTACCGGGTGTTATTATATACACGTGTTATTTTGTCTAGCTGTCTAACCAATCAGATTATTTGTAATTCCCTCTCACCGCTTAATGTTTCTATTAGCCAATGGCAAGGCTTCTCTCAAACAAAGGTTCGGTTGACTTTTATTTCTTATTCTTTTGTTCTGTTTTCTATGGTGGTAAATCAGCCTTTCTAATGAATGCGTCGAATTAATAGGTGACCTTATTTTAACACGCGTGTGCTTTTTCTATTTTTATTTTTAGGTGTTAGATTAGTTTAGTTTTTTTATTTAATTATTTTCTTTTATTTTTCTTATGCGTTGTTATCCTAAAGTAAAATTTATTCTGTGTATTGGGGGCCATTAAAGTTTAGAATTTCAAATTTCTCAGTCAGTCATAATCTACACGAGTCGTCTAAATATTTACATGTACTGGCCGGCTGTACTATTTTCAACTCGATTATATGCGAGCGCCCGCGTCTTTGAGGTCTCAGTAATGGGTCGCTAATGCTGTTTTTAATCGGCGTTTTTTGTTGTTAAATATGCTTTTGTGGTCGTAATATCTGGTTTTAAAGTATAAGGAGGTCACACCCACTTAGTACTTCTTGTTATTTGGGCTTTCCTTAGTCAATATTGTGGCTTGGTAAACGATGCTTTTGCTTAGACATTTATTTTCTAGTGGATAAAAATAGTATAATAGTGTTTCAAGTTGAGATGAAAGTGAGTACACCCCCCCCAAAAAAAACAAGACCTCTCACCCTTTTTCTCAGTAGCCCCTTACGTCTACAGTGGCGGTCTGCCTTGTTTGCGGTTAACTATGTTTAAAAAAAACAACAAAAACAATATAAGTTAACGAAGTATGCTCTATTCGCCTTTACGAATAGCTTTGTAGTATCACTAATGGTAGTCATCGATATATATATATATATATATATATATATATATATATATATATATATATATATATATGTTTGAACAGATAACAGAAAATAAACAGCAAAACCTGACTGAAATGTTATAACATGCATTGCGTTCATTAAACAAATTAACAAAATATCCTATGACTGCAGTTGAGAAAGGATCAAAACCACTGATTCTATGTTTTCAAACTTTGATCTACATTGTAATCCAGGCCCGAGCCACTCCATGTATCGCTGCTAGTTTTCGATAAACACCAAGGTTAACAGCATTTTCATCACAGATAACCACTGAGCCAAGAATTATTAAGTTAGATGAAGACAAAACATAATTACTTGGAACTTAAGAACTTGGAAAACGCAATAGTTCTGTCAACACTCAATAACATCATTATTTTACATATCATCATTCATTAAGTATTTAATATCATAAGACTGTGCATGTTTTCAGCTTAAATAGAGAATAAATATGAGTTGTTTGAGTCATTCATGTATATAAACGTCTGATGTTTATTAGTTATTTTAAACAAAAAATAGAACTCAGCTCTATAGCTTTGCCATTTTAGATAAGCATTAAGCTAATTATGCTCACTAAAATTTTAAATAAACATTTGACATTTTAGATAAACAGTTGACATTTTAGATAAACAGTTGACATTTTAGATAAACATTTTACATTTTAGATAAACATTTTAGATAAACATTTTAGATAAACATTTTACATTTTAAATAAACATTTTCGATAAACATTATCGATACACATACGCTAATTAACGCTTTAGATAAACATTTTAGATAAACATTTTACATTTTAGATAAACATTTTACATTTTAGATAAACATTTTAGATAAACATTTGACATTTTAGATAAACAGTTGACATTTTAGATAAACAGTTGACATTTTAGATAAACATTTTACATTTTAGATAAACATTTTAGATAAACATTTTAGATAAACATTTTAGATAAACATTTTACATTTTAAATAAACATTTTCGATAAACATTATCGATACACATACGCTAATTAACGCTTTAGATAAACATTTTAGATAAACATTTTACATTTTAGATAAACATTTTACATTTTAGATAAACATTTTAGATAAACATTTGACATTTTAGATAAACAGTTGACATTTTAGATAAACAGTTGACATTTTAGATAAACATTTTACATTTTAGATAAACATTTTAGATAAACATTTTAGATAAACATTTTACATTTTAAATAAACATTTTCGATAAACATTATCGATACACATACGCTAATTAACGCTTTAGATAAACATTTTAGATAAACATTTTACATTTTAGATAAACATTTTACATTTTAGATAAACATTTTAGATAAACATTTGACATTTTAGATAAACAGTTGACATTTTAGATAAACAGTTGACATTTTAGATAAACAGTTGACATTTTAGATAAACATTTTACATTTTAGATAAACATTTTAGATAAACATTTTAGATAAACATTTTACATTTTAAATAAACATTTTCGATAAACATTATCGATACACATACGCTAATTAACGCTTTAGATAAACATTTTAGATAAACATTTTACATTTTAGATAAACATTTTACATTTTAGATAAACATTTTAGATAAACATTTGACATTTTAGATAAACAGTTGACATTTTAGATAAACAGTTGACATTTTAGATAAACATTTTACATTTTAGATAAACATTTTAGATAAACATTTTAGATAAACATTTTACATTTTAAATAAACATTTTCGATAAACATTATCGATACACATACGCTAATTAACGCTTTAGATAAACATTTTAGATAAACATTTTACATTTTAGATAAACATTTTACATTTTAGATAAACATTTTAGATAAACATTTGACATTTTAGATAAACAGTTGACATTTTAGATAAACAGTTGACATTTTAGATAAACATTTTAGATAAACATTTTAGATAAACATTTTAGATAAACATTTTAGATAAACATTTTACATTTTAAATAAACATTTTCGATAAACATTATCGATACACATACGCTAATTAACGCTTTAGATAAACATTTTAGATAAACATTTTACATTTTAGATAAACATTTTACATTTTAGATAAACATTTTAGATAAACATTTGACATTTTAGATAAACAGTTGACATTTTAGATAAACAGTTGACATTTTAGATAAACATTTTACATTTTAGATACACATTTTAGATAAACATTTTAGATAAACATTTTACATTTTAAATAAACATTTTCGATAAACATTATCGATACACATACGCTAATTAACGCTTTAGATAAACATTTTAGATAAACATTTTACATTTTAGATAAACATTTTACATTTTAGATAAACATTTTAGATAAACATTTTACATTTTAGATAAACAGTTGACATTTTAGATAAACAGTTGACATTTTAGATAAACATTTTACATTTTAGATAAACATTTTAGATAAACATTTTAGATAAACATTTTACATTTTAAATAAACATTTTCGATAAACATTATCGATACACATACGCTAATTAACGCTTTAGATAAATATTTTAGATAAACATTTTACATTTTAGATAAACATTTTACATTTTAGATAAACATTTTAGATAAACATTTTACATTTTAGATAAACAGTTGACATTTTAGATAAACAGTTGACATTTTAGATAAACATTTTACATTTTAGATAAACATTTTAGATAAACATTTTAGATAAACATTTTACATTTTAAATAAACATTTTCGATAAACATTATCGATACACATACGCTAATTAACGCTTTAGATAAACATTTTAGATAAACATTTTACATTTTAGATAAACATTTTACATTTTAGATAAACATTTTAGATAAACATTTGACATTTTAGATAAACAGTTGACATTTTAGATAAACAGTTGACATTTTAGATAAACAGTTGACATTTTAGATAAACATTTTACATTTTAGATAAACATTTTAGATAAACATTTTAGATAACATTTTACATTTTAAATAAACATTTTCGATAAACATTATCGATACACATACGCTAATTAACGCTTTAGATAAACATTTTAGATACACATTTTACATTTTAGATAAACATTTTACATTTTAGATAAACATTTTAGATAAACATTTGACATTTTAGATAAACAGTTGACATTTTAGATAAACAGTTGACATTTTAGATAAACATTTTACATTTTAGATAAACATTTTAGATAAACATTTTAGATAAACATTTTACATTTTAAATAAACATTTTCGATAAACATTATCGATACACATACGCTAATTAACGCTTTAGATAAACATTTTAGATAAACATTTTACATTTTAGATAAACATTTGACATTTTAGATAAACATTTTAGATAAACATTTGACATTTTAGATAAACAGTTGACATTTTAGATAAACAGTTGACATTTTAGATAAACATTTTAGATAAACATTTTAGATAAACATTTTAGATAAACATTTTAGATAAACATTTTACATTTTAAATAAACATTTTCGATAAACATTATCGATACACATACGTTAATTAACGCTTTAGATAAACATTTTAGATAAACATTTTACATTTTAGATAAACATTTTACATTTTAGATAAACATTTTAGATAAACATTTGACATTTTAGATAAACAGTTGACATTTTAGATAAACAGTTGACATTTTAGATAAACATTTTACATTTTAGATACACATTTTAGATAAACATTTTAGATAAACATTTTACATTTTAAATAAACATTTTCGATAAACATTATCGATACACATACGCTAATTAACGCTTTAGATAAACATTTTAGATAAACATTTTACATTTTAGATAAACATTTTACATTTTAGATAAACATTTTAGATAAACATTTGACATTTTAGATAAACAGTTGACATTTTAGATAAACAGTTGACATTTTAGATAAACATTTTACATTTTAGATAAACATTTTAGATAAACATTTTAGATAAACATTTTACATTTTAAATAAACATTTTCGATAAACATTATCGATACACATACGCTAATTAACGCTTTAGATAAACATTTTAGATAAACATTTTACATTTTAGATAAACATTTTAGATAAACATTTGACATTTTAGATAAACAGTTGACATTTTAGATAAACAGTTGACATTTTAGATAAACATTTTACATTTTAGATAAACATTTTAGATAAACATTTTAGATAAACATTTTACATTTTAAATAAACATTTTCGATAAACATTATCGATACACATACGCTAATTAACGCTTTAGATAAACATTTTAGATAAACATTTTACATTTTAGATAAACATTTTACATTTTAGATAAACATTTTAGATAAACATTTGACATTTTAGATAAACATTTGACATTTTAGATAAACAGTTGACATTTTAGATAAACATTTTAGATAAACATTTTAGATAAACATTTTAGATAAACATTTTAGATAAACATTTTAGATAAACATTTTACATTTTAAATAAACATTTTCGATAAACATTATCGATACACATACGCTAATTAACGCTTTAGATAAACATTTTAGATAAACATTTTACATTTTAGATAAACATTTTACATTTTAGATAAACATTTTAGATAAACATTTGACATTTTAGATAAACAGTTGACATTTTAGATAAACAGTTGACATTTTAGATAAACAGTTGACATTTTAGATACACATTTTAGATAAACATTTTAGATAAACATTTTACATTTTAAATAAACATTTTCGATAAACATTATCGATACACATACGCTAATTAACGCTTTAGATAAACATTTTAGATAAACATTTTACATTTTAGATAAACATTTTACATTTTAGATAAACATTTTAGATAAACATTTGACATTTTAGATAAACAGTTGACATTTTAGATAAACAGTTGACATTTTAGATAAACATTTTACATTTTAGATACACATTTTAGATAAACATTTTAGATAAACATTTTACATTTTAAATAAACATTTTCGATAAACATTATCGATACACATACGCTAATTAACGCTTTAGATAAACATTTTAGATAAACATTTTACATTTTAGATAAACATTTTACATTTTAGATAAACATTTTAGATAAACATTTGACATTTTAGATAAACAGTTGACATTTTAGATAAACAGTTGACATTTTAGATAAACATTTTACATTTTAGATAAACATTTTAGATAAACATTTTAGATAAACATTTTACATTTTAAATAAACATTTTCGATAAACATTATCGATACACATACGCTAATTAACGCTTTAGATAAACATTTTAGATAAACATTTTACATTTTAGATAAACATTTTACATTTTAGATAAACATTTTAGATAAACATTTGACATTTTAGATAAACAGTTGACATTTTAGATAAACAGTTGACATTTTAGATAAACATTTTACATTTTAGATAAACATTTTAGATAAACATTTTAGATAAACATTTTACATTTTAAATAAACATTTTCGATAAACATTATCGATACACATACGCTAATTAACGCTTTAGATAAACATTTTAGATAAACATTTTACATTTTAGATAAACATTTTACATTTTAGATAAACATTTTAGATAAACATTTGACATTTTAGATAAACAGTTGACATTTTAGATAAACAGTTGACATTTTAGATAAACATTTTAGATAAACATTTTAGATAAACATTTTAGATAAACATTTTAGATAAACATTTTACATTTTAAATAAACATTTTCGATAAACATTATCGATACACATACGCTAATTAACGCTTTAGATAAACATTTTAGATAAACATTTTACATTTTAGATAAACATTTTACATTTTAGATAAACATTTTAGATAAACATTTGACATTTTAGATAAACAGTTGACATTTTAGATAAACAGTTGACATTTTAGATAAACATTTTACATTTTAGATACACATTTTAGATAAACATTTTAGATAAACATTTTACATTTTAAATAAACATTTTCGATAAACATTATCGATACACATACGCTAATTAACGCTTTAGATAAACATTTTAGATAAACATTTTACATTTTAGATAAACATTTTACATTTTAGATAAACATTTTAGATAAACATTTGACATTTTAGATAAACAGTTGACATTTTAGATAAACAGTTGACATTTTAGATAAACATTTTACATTTTAGATAAACATTTTAGATAAACATTTTAGATAAACATTTTACATTTTAAATAAACATTTTCGATAAACATTATCGATACACATACGCTAATTAACGCTTTAGATAAACATTTTAGATAAACATTTTACATTTTAGATAAACATTTTACATTTTAGATAAACATTTTAGATAAACATTTGACATTTTAGATAAACAGTTGACATTTTAGATAAACAGTTGACATTTTAGATAAACATTTTACATTTTAGATAAACATTTTAGATAAACATTTTAGATAAACATTTTACATTTTAAATAAACATTTTCGATAAACATTATCGATACACATACGCTAATTAACGCTTTAGATAAACATTTTAGATAAACATTTTACATTTTAGATAAACATTTTACATTTTAGATAAACATTTTAGATAAACATTTGACATTTTAGATAAACATTTGACATTTTAGATAAACAGTTGACATTTTAGATAAACATTTTAGATAAACATTTTAGATAAACATTTTAGATAAACATTTTAGATAAACATTTTAGATAAACATTTTACATTTTAAATAAACATTTTCGATAAACATTATCGATACACATACGCTAATTAACGCTTTAGATAAACATTTTAGATAAACATTTTACATTTTAGATAAACATTTTACATTTTAGATAAACATTTTAGATAAACATTTGACATTTTAGATAAACAGTTGACATTTTAGATAAACAGTTGACATTTTAGATAAACAGTTGACATTTTAGATACACATTTTAGATAAACATTTTAGATAAACATTTTACATTTTAAATAAACATTTTCGATAAACATTATCGATACACATACGCTAATTAACGCTTTAGATAAACATTTTAGATAAACATTTTACATTTTAGATAAACATTTTACATTTTAGATAAACATTTTAGATAAACATTTGACATTTTAGATAAACAGTTGACATTTTAGATAAACAGTTGACATTTTAGATAAACATTTTACATTTTAGATACACATTTTAGATAAACATTTTAGATAAACATTTTACATTTTAAATAAACATTTTCGATAAACATTATCGATACACATACGCTAATTAACGCTTTAGATAAACATTTTAGATAAACATTTTACATTTTAGATAAACATTTTACATTTTAGATAAACATTTTAGATAAACATTTGACATTTTAGATAAACAGTTGACATTTTAGATAAACAGTTGACATTTTAGATAAACATTTTACATTTTAGATAAACATTTTAGATAAACATTTTAGATAAACATTTTACATTTTAAATAAACATTTTCGATAAACATTATCGATACACATACGCTAATTAACGCTTTAGATAAACATTTTAGATAAACATTTTACATTTTAGATAAACATTTTACATTTTAGATAAACATTTTAGATAAACATTTGACATTTTAGATAAACAGTTGACATTTTAGATAAACAGTTGACATTTTAGATAAACATTTTACATTTTAGATAAACATTTTAGATAAACATTTTAGATAAACATTTTACATTTTAAATAAACATTTTCGATAAACATTATCGATACACATACGCTATTTAACGCTTTAGATAAACATTTTAGATAAACATTTTACATTTTAGATAAACATTTTACATTTTAGATAAACATTTTAGATAAACATTTGACATTTTAGATAAACAGTTGACATTTTAGATAAACAGTTGACATTTTAGATACACATTTTAGATAAACATTTTAGATAAACATTTTACATTTTAAATAAACATTTTCGATAAACATTATCGATACACATACGCTAATTAACGCTTTAGATAAACATTTTAGATAAACATTTTACATTTTAGATAAACATTTTACATTTTAGATAAACATTTTAGATAAACATTTGACATTTTAGATAAACAGTTGACATTTTAGATAAACAGTTGACATTTTAGATAAACAGTTGACATTTTAGATAAACATTTTACATTTTAGATAAACATTTTAGATAAACATTTTAGATAAACATTTTACATTTTAAATAAACATTTTCGATAAACATTATCGATACACATACGCTAATTAACGCTTTAGATAAACATTTTAGATAAACATTTTACATTTTAGATAAACATTTTACATTTTAGATAAACATTTTAGATAAACATTTGACATTTTAGATAAACAGTTGACATTTTAGATAAACAGTTGACATTTTAGATAAACAGTTGACATTTTAGATAAACATTTTAGATAAACATTTTAGATAAACATTTTACATTTTAAATAAACATTTTCGATAAACATTATCGATACACATACGCTAATTAACGCTTTAGATAAACATTTTAGATAAACATTTTACATTTTAGATAAACATTTTACATTTTAGATAAACATTTTAGATAAACATTTGACATTTTAGATAAACAGTTGACATTTTAGATAAACAGTTGACATTTTAGATAAACATTTTACATTTTAGATAAACATTTTAGATAAACATTTTAGATAAACATTTTACATTTTAAATAAACATTTTCGATAAACATTATCGATACACATACGCTAATTAACGCTTTAGATAAACATTTTAGATAAACATTTTACATTTTAGATAAACATTTTACATTTTAGATAAACATTTTAGATAAACATTTGACATTTTAGATAAACAGTTGACATTTTAGATAAACAGTTGACATTTTAGATACACATTTTAGATAAACATTTTAGATAAACATTTTACATTTTAAATAAACATTTTCGATAAACATTATCGATACACATACGCTAATTAACGCTTTAGATAAACATTTTAGATAAACATTTTACATTTTAGATAAACATTTTACATTTTAGATAAACATTTTAGATAAACATTTGACATTTTAGATAAACAGTTGACATTTTAGATAAACAGTTGACATTTTAGATAAACATTTTACATTTTAGATAAACATTTTAGATAAACATTTTAGATAAACATTTTACATTTTAAATAAACATTTTCGATAAACATTATCGATACACATACGCTAATTAACGCTTTAGATAAACATTTTAGATAAACATTTTACATTTTAGATAAACATTTTACATTTTAGATAAACATTTTAGATAAACATTTGACATTTTAGATAAACAGTTGACATTTTAGATAAACAGTTGACATTTTAGATAAACAGTTGACATTTTAGATAAACATTTTACATTTTAGATAAACATTTTAGATAAACATTTTAGATAAACATTTTACATTTTAAATAAACATTTTCGATAAACATTATCGATACACATACGCTAATTAACGCTTTAGATAAACATTTTAGATAAACATTTTACATTTTAGATAAACATTTTACATTTTAGATAAACATTTTAGATAAACATTTGACATTTTAGATAAACAGTTGACATTTTAGATAAACAGTTGACATTTTAGATAAACATTTTACATTTTAGATAAACATTTTAGATAAACATTTTAGATAAACATTTTACATTTTAAATAAACATTTTCGATAAACATTATCGATACACATACGCTAATTAACGCTTTAGATAAACATTTTAGATAAACATTTTACATTTTAGATAAACATTTTACATTTTAGATAAACATTTTAGATAAACATTTGACATTTTAGATAAACAGTTGACATTTTAGATAAACAGTTGACATTTTAGATAAACATTTTAGATAAACATTTTAGATAAACATTTTAGATAAACATTTTACATTTTAAATAAACATTTTCGATAAACATTATCGATACACATACGCTAATTAACGCTTTAGATAAACATTTTAGATAAACATTTTACATTTTAGATAAACATTTTACATTTTAGATAAACATTTTAGATAAACATTTGACATTTTAGATAAACAGTTGACATTTTAGATAAACAGTTGACATTTTAGATAAACATTTTACATTTTAGATACACATTTTAGATAAACATTTTAGATAAACATTTTACATTTTAAATAAACATTTTCGATAAACATTATCGATACACATACGCTAATTAACGCTTTAGATAAACATTTTAGATAAACATTTTACATTTTAGATAAACATTTTACATTTTAGATAAACATTTTAGATAAACATTTGACATTTTAGATAAACAGTTGACATTTTAGATAAACAGTTGACATTTTAGATAAACATTTTACATTTTAGATAAACATTTTAGATAAACATTTTAGATAAACATTTTACATTTTAAATAAACATTTTCGATAAACATTATCGATACACATACGCTAATTAACGCTTTAGATAAACATTTTAGATAAACATTTTACATTTTAGATAAACATTTTACATTTTAGATAAACATTTTAGATAAACATTTGACATTTTAGATAAACAGTTGACATTTTAGATAAACAGTTGACATTTTAGATAAACATTTTACATTTTAGATAAACATTTTAGATAAACATTTTAGATAAACATTTTACATTTTAAATAAACATTTTCGATAAACATTATCGATACACATACGCTAATTAACGCTTTAGATAAACATTTTAGATAAACATTTTACATTTTAGATAAACATTTTACATTTTAGATAAACATTTTAGATAAACATTTGACATTTTAGATAAACAGTTGACATTTTAGATAAACAGTTGACATTTTAGATAAACAGTTGACATTTTAGATAAACATTTTAGATAAACATTTTAGATAAACATTTTACATTTTAAATAAACATTTTCGATAAACATTATCGATACACATACGCTAATTAACGCTTTAGATAAACATTTTAGATAAACATTTTACATTTTAGATAAACATTTTACATTTTAGATAAACATTTTAGATAAACATTTGACATTTTAGATAAACAGTTGACATTTTAGATAAACAGTTGACATTTTAGATAAACATTTTACATTTTAGATACACATTTTAGATAAACATTTTAGATAAACATTTTACATTTTAAATAAACATTTTCGATAAACATTATCGATACACATACGCTAATTAACGCTTTAGATAAACATTTTAGATAAACATTTTACATTTTAGATAAACATTTTACATTTTAGATAAACATTTTAGATAAACATTTGACATTTTAGATAAACAGTTGACATTCTAGATAAACAGTTTACATTTTAGATAAACATTTTCGATAAACATTCTACATTTTTAGAAAAAAATATAGATACACATAAGAGTGAAAAAAGAAATCTCAGAATTACAATATTTTGTTTACATGAATAAATTGTACAAAAATTGCATTGAACACTCTACAAATCTGATATTTTTTCTCAGGAGACTTCTGTATGTAATGTTATAAAAAGGCGCCGAAGAAGAGCCATTTTGGAATCAAAAAAAAGAAACGGGGGAAGTAGCAAGTTGATCCAGCATTCGTTTTGACACACATCACATAAGTTCTCTGTTTCATGCCCTTTCCTCGTCTCACGTTTCCTCTTTTCCTCTCTCTTTCTCTTTTTCTATTTTTATCTCAGGCCAAGGATTTGAAATTAATAGTTAAAGAAAAATGAAATATACATGCATCATCGCTCGCTGATATTTATACATTTTCATTCCACTGTAAATCTTAATCGAAACCTACTTTTACGTCTATATCACAAAATGATATGAGTTTTACTGAGAGGTACGCGGCCCGGATTGCAATAATAAAGTATAGCAGGGTGGCGGGCCGGACGCTAAGCCTTCCCGGGCCGGATGTGGCCCGCGGGCCGGAGGTTGCCCGCCCTTGCTTTAGATAAACATTTTAGATAAACATTTGACATTTTAGATAAATATTTTAGATAAACATTTGACATTTTAGTTAAACATTTTAGATACACATTTAGTACATCAAAGTTTTAAATAAACATTCTAAGAAAAAACATTTTACATTTTAGATTAACATTTTAGATAAATATTTTAGATAAACCTCCTACAATTTAGATACACATTTAAGATACACATTTTAGATACATTTTTACAGTTTAGATAAACATTTTAGACGAACATTTTAAATAAATATCTTTGAAAACATATTACATTTTAGATACACATTAAGCTCATTAAGTTGCATATTAGATAAATATTAAAGCCAATAGAACTAATGTGGCTGCCGAAGTATCCGTGTCTTCCTCTCCCGCCTGCCGGCTGCAATAATGTATAACACAAAAGAAAATAATCCCAGCAATAACTCTCTCTATCAACTGTATCGTTACGCTAGTCGTAGTTACCCGCCTGAGCTCTAATCCCTGCCCCCGTCATATAAAACATTCGCAGCAAGAACTTTTTTACCTACAGCCACAGCTAAGAATTTGTCCCTTCTATCTCTATACGAAAAAAAAAACAAGCGGAACTTCCATGAACAAAGTTTCTTTCCAAGAACACCGCCATCTGTGAAACAAGACATCAAGAGTCTACTTCTCAACCGACAACAGCATGTTCGTCTTCAAGTCTAATGTAAATAAATACTTGTTGAGCCATCCTCTTAGACAATGAATTCTTTTTAAGTAATCTTCTGTCCCCCAGTCCTTTCGTAGTGGCTATCAGCGTCCAACTGACAATTTCTTTAACCCAATCCTCGAGTGGCCTGCGGGCCTTCATAAGCGATTACTCATCAGTAACAAACAAAAAGAAAAAAAGCTCATGTGCTGTGATGTGTGATTCAGTTATTTTGCACCGTCTTAGCAAGTTGTTAATTACAATGTTCCGATGGATACTACACCCCATGGACTGGTATTGTCTTGGCCTTCGGGGCTTGATTTACGCCTGTCTATGGGTCTGTCCTGTGCAGTTCTAGGAGGTCCACCCTCCCAGGCTTCGCCTTCCCTCTTTGAGGAGGAGTAAGTTTATTGCTTACTGCCTGAGGCGCCCCTACCGGGGAATGCCGACGGGGCTGCCCAGGCAATTTTTGATGGTCAGAGTGCTCACCTCTCGGGCGCTGGCTTTTGAACCCCCACTTTCCGACCCGACCTTGGGTCACATCTTACTTGTGGGAGTAGGATAAAACTGGCCTTGTGCCTAACTCCTGGAGAGGAGTAAATCAATACAATAATTTATTTCGTATGGATACTTTGTCATTCTTTCTTTTGATATTGTCTTTCCCTTTGCTTTGTTCTTCAGACGAGTATTCTTCTAGAATATATATATATATATATATATATATATATATATATATATATATATATATATATATATATATATTTACGCCTATATTGCCATAAATATATTTTCATAACTTACTATATATATAGTAAATTATGAAAATATACTTATGCCAATTAAGTTACACAGAGGCTTCCGCGTGTCATCCCCGTAGGGAATCGTCAGGCATTTTAGCCTGACGATACCCTACAGGGATGAAACGCGGAAGCCTCTGTGTAGCTTAATTGGCATAAATATATTTTAATAACTTACTACCTAGTTCTATTCACATATTGAGTACCGTTTAAGTAAATACTGAAAATCGATACCTAAAATATTATATCTCATTATAACCTTTGATATAAATACATAAAATAATATATATATATATATATATATATATATATATATATATATATATATATATATATATATATATTTGAGTATATATATATATATGTGTATATATATATATATATATATATTTGTGTATATATATATATGTGTATATATATGTGTATATATATATATATATATATATATATATATATATATATATACTAGGCACGTAGTCAGACTTCTAACTCGGGGGGAGGGGCAAGGAATTTCAGGGGTGGGGGAAACTAATATTGATATCATACACATGCGGCAGTATGTGTATGATATTGTTATGGTCACATTTCGGTCATTCGCGACACCTTCAAAGCGTTGTCACTAATTCAGTTTTTAATTAAATTTATTCCTTTTTATTGCACGTTCTAGAACCCCATAAAAGCTACATTTTGACATGAAAATATTGAAATTTGGTCGAGTAGAAAAAAGGTTACATTAAAATAGATAAGGACCAAAAAATGTCATTAACGCTTCAGATCATGTTCAAATCGATTTATCTTTTATATTTTAAATGATAACTGTATTTTCTATGAGCTTAAATGATAGAAATATGCACGAGCAATTCAATATTGAAAACCGCATCCAAAAATTTCAACAAGAAACAAAGAAAGAATAATTTTTGTACCAAATTCTGGTGTGATAATTTGATTACTATATAGAATCAATAAAAAAACTGGGCGTTAACAACCCGTTTTTCTCAACTTTTTGACTGCCCAAATTTTTTTCTTTTTTCGGTGTAAAATTACCTATCAGGTCGCTAGAGAATTCCGTCTATTTTGGACTTATTTTTCAAATAGTTTAGATTTTAGGTAGGGGATCAGTTTCGTGTATAAATTTAACGTAAACCGATCCTCCTCTTTTTGCCCATCTCAAATGTTTCAAATTCTTTTTCTGTGTGCGCTTACCCATTATGTCGCTCGAGAATTCCGGGGTTTGGGAATTTTCTTCATACATCTTAGATTTTAGGATGGGGATCAGTTTCCTATATAAATTTGCCGTAAACTGATCATCCACTTTTTTCCCCATACTGCATGGTGTTGTTTGTTCGTAATTGTCCACAACCATTTTTTCCAAACTTTTTTTCTTCATTTTATTTTTATTTTAGATTTTATAAGGGGTGTTAACTTATCTTGCCTTTGGTAACATTTATTTGTTGCCTATTTGTTTTGTTTTTGCACCTCTGTTTTGTTCTGTTGGCTATTGTAACATATTGCCAATAGTGTTTTTGTACGTGTGAACCTTGTAAAAAATAAAAATAAAAAGCATATATACTTTTAAAATTTGGTTGCATATTTTATATTTTACAAGTGCCTTTTCATGCACAAAAAGCAACAAAATGCAACATTCTCGCTAATTGTACACAGAAAAAAAGAAAATAATTTGGTGATGGTCAAAAAGTGGTTGCTCAGTTTACATTAAATGTATATAGGAGACTGATCCCATCCTCCTAAAATCTTAAATATTTTAAGAAAAGTTAAAAAAAAAACACGGAATTCTCAAGCGACATGATAGATAATTGTACGCCGAAAAAGAAAAAAAATGGCCAGTAAAGAAGTTGAGAAAAACAGGTGGTCGTGTATTACGAATAAACACGCCACATTGTCATAAAGTGGGTGCTTAGTTTACATTAAATGTATATAGAAAACTGACACCCTTCTAAAATCTAAAATATATGAAGAAAAAAAACAAAACAAAAACGGAATTCTCTAGCGACATGATAGCTAATCGTACACAGAAAAAAATAATCAGTAAAAAAGGTGGGAAAACAGGTTGTAGATAATTACGAACTAGCGTCTAAAACTGATTCGGTTCAATTAAGAAAAAAAGAAAAAGTTATCTCCCTTACTGAGAATATGGGAGCCACTACGTTCGCTTTCTTGATCACCTTGTCATCTAGATTCCTCATCTTACTATTAATATTAGTGTTCGGTTTCTTCCGTACATTTGAAAAAATACAGAAAACATTTCTTCATACAACTAATGTAATTATTATATTCTATATAACAGAACATTTCATACAAAAGTTTATTTCGCTTCTAGTCATCCATACATTATTTCTCGCAACGTTTTCACCGCAACGCTCGGCCTTTTGGCTAAGATCAAAGTGTAGTATCTGTTCCGATGGATACTGCACGCCTGTTCTGTGCAGTTCTAGGAGGTCCACCCTCCCAGGCTTCGCCTCCCCTCTTTGGGGAGGAGTAAGTTTATTGCTTACTGTCTGAGGCGCCCCTACCGGGGAATGCCGACGGGGCTGCCCAGGCAATTTTTAAATGGCCAGAGTGCTCACCTCTCGAGCGCTGGCTTTTAACCCCACTTTCTCGACCCAAGCTGTGGTCACATCTTACTTGTGGGAGTAAGATAAAACTGGCCTTGTGCCTAACTCCTGGGGAGGAGTAAATACCTTTTCACCGCAACGCTCGGCCTTTTGGCTAAGATCAAAGTGTAGTATCTGTTCCGATGGATACTGCACGCCTGTTCTGTGCAGTTCTAGGAGGTCCACCCTCCCAGGCTTCGCCTCCCCTCTTTGGGGAGGAGTAAGTTTATTGCTTACTGTCTGAGGCGCCCCTACCGGGGAATGCCGACGGGGCTGCCCAGGCAATTTTTAAATGGCCAGAGTGCTCACCTCTCGAGCGCTGGCTTTTAACCCCACTTTCTTGACCCAAGCTGTGGTCACATCTTACTTGTGGGAGTAAGATAAAACTGGCCTTGTGCCTAACTCCTGGGGAGGAGTAAATACCTTTTCACCGCAACGCTCGGCCTTTTGGCTAAGATCAAAGTGTAGTATCTGTTCCGATGGATACTGCACGCCTGTTCTGTGCAGTTCTAGGAGGTCCACCCTCCCAGGCTTCGCCTCCCCTCTTTGGGGAGGAGTAAGTTTATTGCTTACTGTCTGAGGCGCCCCTACCGGGGAATGCCGACGGGGCTGCCCAGGCAATTTTTAAATGGCCAGAGTGCTCACCTCTCGAGCGCTGGCTTTTAACCCCACTTGCTCGACCCGAGCTTGGGTCACATCTTACTTGTGGGAGTAAGATAAAACTGGCCTTGTGCCTAACTCCGCGAGGAGTACATTTTTTTTTTCACCGCAACGCTGTCCAGATAATTAAATTTAAATTTTCTTTCCTATTAAAACACACATCATAAGATTCATTTCACTTATTTTTATGTCTCCTTTCTTTCAATACACATTTTAACAAAATATGTCATACATACAACTAAACATCTGCTACTTTCGCAAAAAAGCCGTTCATCCTTTCATATAAACATTTTCGCATAAACATTAAAACATAACATTACATGAATAGATTACAGAAATACATTTTATTTATTTATTAATTCCGTACTTGATCGTATCGTTCTTTATGATTTTTTTCTCATTAGCGTTTATACGTAACAAAATCTGGCACTTTTCCTAATTTTGAAAAAAAAAAAAAATGGCCAAATCTGTTCGCCTTTTATCTTACCTAACATCGAAATATAATCACATATCGAACATCTTGAGACAAACCAACTCCTTTGGACCCCGTATAACTGGCATTTATGAAGATGTTATAAGCTATTTATTTTCTAGATAGTCTATAAACCACATGTACTAATACGTAACATCGATATTTTTCTTTCTTATTATTACATATAAATGTATGGTAAAGAATAATTACAATTTGCCTTATTCTATTTGAAAACAAAAATTGACCACTAAGCCTAAGTCCGAGTGGCCACATCATAACATCACATTTCTTGCCAAAAACATATAACTAACATCGATTTTTTTCTTTTTTATTATTACAGATAAATACAAGGTTAAGAATAACTACTACTTCCCTTATCTTATTTTTAACAAAATCAAAATTAATACTAAACCATAAGTCTATGGCCGGGGGTAGTTCTTGGACAAAGGGTTAAACCCATGTGGGGTCCTCCGACCAAAGGTTGTGGGAGAGATGCCTTTATAGCAGCATGTCATTTCCACTATTCGAAGTGGCCCGACCACGTGTAGATTGTTCGAAGCGGTCCGACCACGTGTAGATAAAATTAACAGAATAAAACAAACAAAAAGAAGAAAGAGAACATTATTATAATATCTGAAATTATATTAGAAAGAAAGCGAAGGAATAATAAAGCTACACACAAGAATGATATTTTGTAAAATCAATAATTAGAGTAAAACATTTATATTAAACAAAACAATTTATTTGGCTAAAACAGTTCGTAAAGCTATCGATTACAGAGTTTATTTTTAAGGAGTGAAAAGTTCCGTTTGTACGAACGTGTACGAGTGAAATGTTCGGTTTGTTTAAGTACATGTTTGTACAAATGTGTATATGCGAGCGTGTTTGATGTATTTTTTGTGGCAAATGAAATGGGTGTGTGTTTGAAAGAATAGTTCGTTATTCGTGGTAAGAATTAAAAGAGATTAGCTACTTTTTGACTTTTGTCTCCCCCACCTCCTCGGTCGATCCGGTGGTGGTGGTGGGGGGGGGGTCGACGATCTCCTCTGTGTGCGTTCGGCCGGAAAGGGGAAGAAAAAGAGAGCGAAATATGAGTGTGTGACTTGTTTTATAGGGAGTCACATCATGCGTGGTCAAGCTGACCTGTTGGTACCTGATTGGCCGGATTCTTCGGCCAACGTGCTTTCACGAGATCATCCCCTCTTCTCTATATCAGAGACGAAGAATTGCTGAGCAAACAAAGAAAGAAAATAAGTCGCAATAAATATCCCCTGGCCGGTAGTAGCGTTGATAGATCTGCTGTTAACTTGTTTTATTTTGTAGTAGTTAATATAGCGACTTAGGCATTTTATGTTTTCTTTGGTAATTCGTACAAGAAATAGCATATGAGAGAACTTTTTAAAATAGTTGTCGCCATTTTACGATCCCTGCACAGAATCGATCCATCATTTTGTGTGTCCAAGTTTGGCGTTTTGCCAATCGTATTAAAACTTCTTTTTTTATGTAATCGTTCTCAGCGAGGATTTAGCGTTCATTCTGCTAGGATGAAGCTGTGATTTTGTAGTTGTTCCAGCTAAGAATTAGCGTTCGTGGGCGAAATTTTAATTTTGGGTTCATTGGGTTTGTCTGCCACGCGAAGCGGGTAATTATCGGTAGTTCTGGCTTTTGGGCGTTTATTTATTATTTTTTTTGCTGGAACTTAGCGTTCATACAAGAGATTCTTTGGCTGAAGAAATGTCAGGTGAAAGAAATGTCTCTCGCACGAAGCCGGGTATTGACTGTTAAGGATTCACTTTTGACGCCTTGTTGAAATGTGTGCGTCTGTGTAAGTATTCTTGTATAACGGAGAATGTAATGAGAACCGTCTCGGTGCAGGAATCCTTCCTGACTGTGAACACCTTTTCTTTGGCTCGTGATGTCGTCTGTGGTGGCGTTGAATCTCCTCCGGGTCTGCCGAATGACGATTTCGTGATTCTGTGAAGGCAAGATTACTTAGCAGGACAATTCAATAACAGAATAACTCAACAAACGGTTAGGTCTTTTCATAGCAATAATTATTTAACAAAAATGAACGGTGGGTTTTTAACTTTAACCCAAAGTCTGTTTTGCGATAATGTTTTTTTTTCTAACTATCCCATCTCTCTGTGTGCGTGTGTGAATCTCTTTACGACTGCAAATCCTTAATCGAGATATAACTTGTCTACTCAAAACGGTGTGTGTGGACTCTTACGACTGTTGGTATTAATTGAGACGTTAATCTCTGTTGGAAAACGATGGTGGAGCCCGGGGCAACGGCTCCCTCGGGATCCGAGGGAATCACGACCAGCTCGGCCGGGATCTCGGTTCTAACTCTTTTGTGATCGCATTTTCGCGTCAAATAACAAAGACGAAAAGCGTATAACTCATACTCTCTCTCTCCCTCTCTCTCTCTCTCCCTCTCTCTCTTCGTGTGGTACGCGCGATGCTGACTTACTCTCTTTCTTTCTCCCACCCCTTCTTCTGTGTCCCACCTCCTCTCGTCGTGTGGTACGACAATTGGTGTGTTCTGGTTCGCTTCTTTCTGACGTTATCTAGATCAAGCAATCCTCGGGAAGAGGAGGCTCTGGCCACAATCCAAAGTGACAGCCCGATCGGCGATCCTATCTCCGCCGCCCGCGCCCGCACACATAGCGCCTGGCACGCTTGCTTTTCCCTGTTGATGTTTCCCCCAGTATTTACGATTAACAGGGCCCGCCAGACACATGGAAATTGTCATTTCTCGGGCGGGCTCAATCGCCACGTCAACACGAGAACCAATTTCAGACTTTTTGGCGCCCACAGCGATTAAGGTCTGGTCAGTCGAAATATGTACCAGTTCCTAGATCTCCACCTGTTTCTACGTGGGGCCTGATCTCCCCGATGCATTCCAGTGCACCCTGGGGTGCAGACTCCGTCGCTGAAACCACTGTTTCACATCCGCCCAATCCTTATTTCGTGTCAATTGGTCGAAATTGACACCTCCCAGACCGTCACCTTTCTCTACGTGGGGGGCTGATCTCTCTGATGCATATTGGTGCGCCGTAAAGGGGGCAGATACGTCGGATGAAATCACTGTTTCACATCCGTCCACCCTTATTTCGTGTCACTTGGTTGCAATTGACATCTCCCAGACCGTTACCTTTCCTCACACACAGAGAGAACAACGGGTAATACAATCAAAACAATAATAATCAAAAATTAAAACAAACTGTAGCTAAAAAATGGAACAAAAGTTTTCTTTTTCTGTTCTGTTTTCTTTTGGTCTGTCCTTCTTTTTCTCTTTCCAGTCTATTAAAACATCAGGACTACGTATGTATGTGTGTATGTGCGTATGCATTTTGTGGTTTCTGTGTTGGGAGGTGGGTAGGTGACAAAATGAATTATTATGCATGCAATTAAAAGTTTGTTAATACAGATTGGAGCTCGCAACGCCCGTTACAAATTACGTCACCATCACCTTCTCCTCGGAATCGATCTCTACTTCTTCACTGGTCATCCACCTGGATTTCCGACAGGGGCAGCGATTCTTGCCCCCGCTCGCGATCTGGGTGAAGTGTACTCAAGGGTAACCCTCCCTCGCTCATGCACTCGACCGTCGGTGTGCTCGTGCCGTCCAATTTCTCCCTATGTCTTTCTCGCGTCCTTTGTCTTTTCTGCAAAAGCTAACCCTATTATTTATGTGCACAATTCTCACTAACATCGACCAAGCCCTATCGTGCCCGTGTCTAGTTCTACCTTTTAACGTGAATTTTCCCTTCCTGACGGGGTTAATCGAACCCTCAATCTTTTTAAAGCTAATAGCTTATTACCTTCTGGTTATGCAACACATCTTAACACATTATAATACTTTCATAACTGTTCGATGGGGTCGACCGGTAATCTCAAACGATTTGGTAATTCGGCCGTAATCTGCCGAGATGATTATATTCGGCGACAAGTGTCTTAGCGATTGCATATCCAACTGTGCACCTGTGCACTCACTCGTCAGTATCAACATACGACATTCTCTTGGTACGGACCTGTCTGGTTCGCATACCGTCACTATCATTGCGTCGGCCACCTCGGCCAGATTCTCTTCTGTTCCCTTCTCTGGGAAAAACAAGTCTCTCAGACTAACACCTTCTTGGCTCACTTCGGCCCGGTGACATTCGATATCGATGCGCCTTCTCTGGCTGCATGCGACAGTAACCCTTTTGGTTCTTCCCTATAACTTCCAATTTCTTCATAATCATTCTCTCATCGCTTCCCGACACTGTCCCTAATTACTCATCGAGTGCCTCTCCCAGCAACGGGGGGCCACTGATTTCTTCTGCTTCGTCTGTATCAACACTATCTATCTTAGATAGGATCTCATATCCTTCTCTTCGCTTCTCATTACTTCTGTGCCCTTTCGTAAGGCGCACCACAATCTGTCATATTCACGGTGGTTCGAACATCTGTCGATTACTTCAACTTTCTTTTGCTTTTACAACTCACTATATATCTGCCTGGTCGTTCGGCAACAGCCCATCCAGCTGCAGGTATATTACTACTTGTGATCGATTATTTGGATCTAACCACGACGACCCTCCATCGGTCCCAGTTATGCATCTCTTTCTATCCTTATATGTCCGTTTATCTCGGGGGGGGGCATCCAAGACAACTGTCCGCGCCACAACCACCAGCGCCGCACACGCATGGGGGCCCTCCCTGCGCGCGGTGGAGCCAACGAATGCGACACAGCACAACCTCGGCTTCTCCCCCAGGTCCTTGACTATCTTTGGCTTGGCTTTCCTGCTATTCTGTGGTGGGGCGTTCTGCTCCCCTCTACCGTAACTTCATAGGTAATTCCTCTACCTTTTTGGCTAACCGATTTTCTCTCAGTCTCTTCTGGAGCTGGGCAGGGGGGTATTTTGCCGCTCTCCTCCCACTCGCTGGACTCGTCAACCGACCTAGCAGTCGCGTTTAATTCGATCTCTCTCTACGGGGGGGGGGTTCATTGCTTCTTGCGGTTTCTCATAAACCGGCGAACAAAACCCAAGCCCGTCTTCTTCCCATTCTACCGTAACTTCATAAGTAATTCCTCTACCTTTTTGGCTAACCGATTTTCTCTCAGTCTCTTCTGGAGCTGGGTCGGGGGTTATTTTGCCGCTCTCCTCCCACTCGCTGGACTCGTCAACCGACCTAGCAGTCGCGTTTAATTCGATCTCTCTCTACGGGGGGGTTCATTGCTTCTTGCGGTTTCTCATAAACCGGCGAACAAAACCCAAGCCCGTCTTCTTCCCATTTAATTTCGCTATCTTTCACTAAACTTATCATTCTGGGGGCCACCCTACTTTTTATACTCTGTGGGGTGGCCTCTGGGCGCTTCCCTGGTTCTTTACCCTAGCGTCAGGTGGCACACTAAGGTTCGGAATCCTAATTCCTCACCTCCGATCTATGCTGCTGTGCACCACCGACTCTCATGTCCGAACCGACCACACCTAGTGCAGTTCGGTCTAACCGAGCCGCGTGGGCGCCCATAATTTGTGGGACACTCTGCTGCTCCATGCCCCTCACCCCTACAGGTCCAGCGGACGGATACCTGCCTGGCCGGTGCGGGCCTATCGTACTCATTTTGAGGGTCCCATGCCTTCCTTCTAGGATCGGAGTCTGCCTCCCAATCTTCTCCGCCCCCTCTCTCCATTCGGGGCCCCGGACTCGCCCTGCTCCCCACCGTTTTCCCTCTCTCAGGCCTTTCCTCGCCATTGCCTCTATCTACACGTTCCCCTAGTCTTATACTGTCTCTCGCTAATCTCTGGGCCTCCGCTAGTGTGAGCGGGTGACCCCTTAGTACCTCCCTCTGGGTCTCTCTAGCACCTAACCCGTCTACGAGGGCATCCACCAGGATTACCTGGATGGGACCCGTATTTCGGATCGCCCCATCCGGGAAGGCCTGAACCGCCAATCCCTGGATTCGTTCGACTAACTCGTCGAGTCCCTCGCCGTTGTTTAACCTTAGCCGGGTCAACTTGCGTACGGCCTCAGTCGCGGTTCGCTCGCTGGCGTATTGCCTCACTAGCTGCTCGCGGAGCTCCGTCCAAGTGATCCCCGGGTTCTCTACATACCTCCCCTCAATGAATCTCGACACTGGGCCCCTCGCTCCCTCTAGAGCGAGCAGCACCATCTCGTGATTTTCTAAGCCGTAAATAAAACTTTTCTTTTCGATTACCGCCAACCACTCTCTTAGATCGGCAGAATGGCCTCTGAAGGAAGGCACGCGTATTCCTCCAATCGGTCTCTCTAGTTTTCTGGTCTCATCTCCCCCCCATATCTGTCATACTATTTACTAGGTCCTCCTCCGAACCCATTCCCCTTGCGTTCTAGCTTACCACCCCTAACAACAGAACTACCCAAACTGTGTGCAAAGTTTGGACAACAATCGACACACCGACAAAACCGAGTAAGCGAACAAGAGAAATCAACGAGTCACTTACCCCACTTCTCTGCTGCCCTTGTGGTCTCCCGCTTCTGGGCTGGTTGTCTATTATCTTTCGAGTTCGTCCGGGCCTTCTAATCAATTGACCAAAAGTTCGCGATCCCAGACCGATCTCAAAGTCTAAAAAAACGTTTTTTCTTCTTTCAGTCTATCTCTTTTTCTATCTTTCTCTCTTTTTTTTTTTCAACCACGGGTGTACATGCCCGTTAAACTGTTTCTCTCTTTTCTTTTCCTTTTTTCTATTCTCTTTTTCAAACACGGGTGTACCTGCCCGTTAAACTGTTTCTCTCTTTTCTTTTCCTTTTTTCTATTCTCTTTTTCAAACACGGGTGTACCTGCCCGTTAAACTGTTTCTCTCTCCTTTCCTTTACTTTTTCTATCTTTCTTTTCTTTTTCAAAAACGGGTGTCGATGTCCGTTAAACTGTTTCTCTCTTTTCTTTTCCTTTTTTCTATTCTCTTTTTCAAACACGGGTGTACCTGCCCGTTAGACTGTTTCTCTCTCCTTTCTTTTACTTTTTCTATCTTTCTTTTTTTTTTCAAACACGGGTGTCGATGTCCGTCAAACCGTTTCTCTCTTTTCTTTTCCTTCCTCCTTTTCTATTCTCCTTTTCAACCATGGGCGTACATGCCCGCCAGACTGTTTATCTCTTTTCTTTTCCTATTCTCTTTTTCAAACACGGGTGTACATGCCCGCCAAACTGTTTCTCTCTTTTTTTTTCCTTTTTTCTATTCTCTTTTTCAAACACGGGTGTACCTGCCCGTTAGACTGTTTCTCTCTTTTCTTTTCCTTTTTCTTTTTCTATTCTCCTTTTTCAACCACGGGTGTACATGCCCGTTAAACTGTTTCTCTCTTTTCTTTTCCTTTTTCTTTTTCTATTCTCTTTTTCAACCACGGGTGTACATGCCCGTTAAACTGTTTCTCTCTTTTCTTTTTCTTTTTCTATCTTTCTTTTTTTTTTCAAACACGGGTGTCGATGTCCGTCAAACTTTTCTCTCTGCCGGTAAAAAAAAGATCATCCGTTGTGCCGTGGGTTTTTTTTTTTGTCTATTTTTTTTCAAAGTGTTCTGCCGGCAAAAAAAAAATTGTTTTTTTTTTTTTGTTTTCTCTTTCTGCCGTGGGTTGGCTCTGCTCTTTCTTTTCCCGAGGTTGCCAGGCACTCCTCACAGTACCATGATCCTAGGTCGCGGCACCATTTATAACGGAGAATGTAATGAGAACCGTCTCGGTGCAGGAATCCTTCCTGACTGTGAACACCTTTTCTTTGGCTCGTGATGTCGTCTGTGGTGGCGTTGAATCTCCTCCGGGTCTGCCGAATGACGATTTCGTGATTCTGTGAAGGCAAGATTACTTAGCAGGACAATTCAATAACAGAATAACTCAACAAACGGTTAGGTCTTTTCATAGCAATAATTATTTAACAAAAATGAACGGTGGGTTTTTAACTTTAACCCAAAGTCTGTTTTGCGATAATGTTTTTTTTTCTAACTATCCCATCTCTCTGTGTGCGTGTGTGAATCTCTTTACGACTGCAAATCCTTAATCGAGATATAACTTGTCTACTCAAAACGGTGTGTGTGGACTCTTACGACTGTTGGTATTAATTGAGACGTTAATCTCTGTTGGAAAACGATGGTGGAGCCCGGGGCAACGGCTCCCTCGGGATCCGAGGGAATCACGACCAGCTCGGCCGGGATCTCGGTTCTAACTCTTTTGTGATCGCATTTTCGCGTCAAATAACAAAGACGAAAAGCGTATAACTCATACTCTCTCTCTCCCTCTCTCTCTCTCCCTCTCTCTCTTCGTGTGGTACGCGCGATGCTGACTTACTCTCTTTCTTTCTCCCATCCCTTCTTCTGTGTCCCACCTCCTCTCGTCGTGTGGTACGACAATTGGTGTGTTCTGGTTCGCTTCTTTCTGACGTTATCTAGATCAAGCAATCATCGGGAAGAGGAGGCTCTGGCCACAATCCAAAGTGACAGCCCGATCGGCGATCCTATCTCCGCCGCCCGCGCCCGCACACATAGCGCCTGGCACGCTTGCTTTTCCCTGTTGATGTTTCCCCCAGTATTTACGATTAACGGGGCCCGCCAGACACATGGAAATTGTCATTTCTCGGGCGGGCTCAATCGCCACGTCAACACGAGAACCAATTTCAGACTTTTTGGCGCCCACAGCGATTAAGGTCTGGTCAGTCGAAATATGTACCAGTTCCTAGATCTCCACCTGTTTCTACGTGGGGCCTGATCTCCCCGATGCATTCCAGTGCACCCTGGGGTGCAGACTCCGTCGCTGAAACCACTGTTTCACACTTGAGCTGATTGAAATTTTTTTCAGGTTGTAGATGTCCCGCACAGAGCTGAATTTGGACTGGGAGGATTCAACGCTTGGCGCCCTTTGTTGCTTCCTTTGTTCCTCGTCTGATAAGATTTTTTTGGGTTGTCGGGCTGACGTCGTTTATTTTTCTTAACACTTTTTTTTGTATTTACCTACTCCTGATGTGATTTCCTTGCTCCATTGTTTGTGTATGGCTTTTGTCACGGAGTGTTGTTTGGCAGGTTTTTTTTGTTCGGTATATTAACGCCACGTGGTTAGATTTTTGTTGTAAAGGGATTCTTGTTTTTCTTTTGTGTAGAATTATTTCGTTTTGTTTCGTGAAAAATAACTTTTGTTTTTGTTTCGTTAAAGATTTTTTTCGTGAAAGAAGATTTTTTTTTCGTAAAAACGATTTTGTTTTTGTTTCGTTAAAGGATTTTTTTTGTCTTGTCTTGTGAAAAGAATTTTTCTATTTCGTGAGTGGCCACATCGTAAAATTACATGTATTTGCAAAAACAAGTAACATAATTTTTTTTAAAACAGAATTAAGAATAATTACCATTTGCCTTATCCTATCTTAAAAAAAATGACCACTAATCCTAAGTCCGAGTGGCCACATCATAAAACCACATGAATTTTTAAATTAAAACGCAAACAAATTTTCCAATATATTTTAAAATTTCAAAAAAATATTTTAAATTTAACAATCTATCATGACGCCTTAATCGTGATTTAAAAGAAATTGCAATTCCGGTCGATGTTTCTAGAAGGTTGTGATTCATTCTACAACACTGCTCTTCTTCATAGCAAAAATCTGTTTTAATTTGAAAATGTCTTAAATATTCTTTTAAAATTAGTTTTTATACATATTTCTAATTAATAAAGAAATATTTTTCGAATGGATTTCCGTGTTTTATTCTTTTGGTGTTTTTTAAAACTTTGTTTAAATATAAAAATATTATATATAGTAAAGAAACTAAGTCTAATATTTTTAAAATTACAATTACATTTCCCATTATCCTAACAAATTATCTTTAAATGCAATATATATACAAGCAGGCTTTACTAAATTAACACAAAATAAGCACGCATTTTGTTATAATAAATATCGCTTGAATGTTTTAATTATGATGCTTCTCTTTATTGGGGTGGGGGTGGAATTAAATCCAGGGCCTGTGTCTGATAAAAATAAAAATGAAAATAGGAGGGTTAACAAAGAAAAAATAACACAGGGAAGTAAGATTTATACAAAATATAGAATGTTTTTTAAATTTTTAATTGTTGTTTCGTTAATTGGGAAGCCCATATAAAGGGCGAAATCAGTCACTTGAGTGGACTTATTACTCCTATATTTTAACTTATCTGTTGATAATTATTTTTTAATATTCTTGCAATGACTGGAAATAAAGTAGATTGCAGGAAAAATGCGGACGCATGTAAAGAAATATCCTTTTTCCAAATTTCGAATTTAGCTGCAATATTTTAAGAAGTTTTAAGAAGAATATTTTTTATTGTCCTTTACTTTTCCAGATGTAATAACTTGTCCTCTGCTTTTCTAGGTTTAATAACTTGTCCTTTGCTTTTCTAGGTTCATTAATTTAAGAATATTTCTTTACATGCGTCCGCATTTTTCCTTTAATTCTAATATGGGTGACTGTTTGGTTCAGAGTGTGTGTGTATACATGGATACATTTTCGCATCCATAGCTATGAAAAACAGACAAAAGTAGTCGATAAAATTTGGTAGTCAAAACGTCATTTCCGATACCTGGAAATCCAGAATATTTTGTATCCGAAAGACCCACAATTGCAACTGATCCCTTCATCTACAACCAGGTGGTCTTCCAAATCCTTAGAGGTTGAAAAGTTCTTGCGCCGTTTTGATGTAATTCTGGACACCCTGGCATCTTTTAAAAATGATCCTGCTGCTGAAATAACCCTTTCTGCTATTGCTTGATCCAGTGGGCCAAGCTGTTTCAGCGTCTCACTATCTATGAATGATTCCGATGACGTGTTAAACACCGCAGCAGCTTTCATTACTACTTATTGAAGAATTCCAAATCGAGCACGGAGTTCTCTTCTAATGTGTCCCATCAACTGTCCAGATCTTCCACTGTGCCCACACATTTATGGCCGGCGGAACCAGTCAATAATGCGCAATGCAATTTTCCGGATAACTTTCGTGCTCTTCCAGATGGCCGAGTATCAATATCCGTGATATCGTACTTTGTGGCAAGCTCCAATGCATACTTCACCATATAAATATAAATAAGTAGATAAAAAATGTCAATTTCTTTTATATAATCTAAATATATTGTTGTGTATTTCGGTAGGTTTATGTAAATAACAACATAAGCATAGTAAAGCACATAAAGCATAGTAAACATAGTAATAATAACATAGAGTTTATATAATACGTTAACTACTTGCTAGCTATACAGAATTCTATAATAATCTCCTATTTTTACAGTTATTGAAATGCACAAGAATGCGCCCTCTGGTGATGCTTCTCAGCAAATCTTTTTCAAAGGACATGAGGCAGAGTGAGGTTAGTCTTTCTGTTGACATCAAAGATCGCATTCTTGTTTTGATGCGCTTCACTGAAGAGAATAGTCTTTCAACGGTTACTGAGGTCTGTGGGATGGTAAGGAGCAATTGCAATACTCTATGCACCGATGGAAAAATATCCCTGTCACATTGTTCGAAAGTCCAAGATGTTCGGTAGGGAGACGTCGCTGAATGTAGTCCTTGAATATTTCCATATCGCTCTCCTTTACCAAAACACCAGTGGGCCAAGCTGTTTCAGCGTCTCACTATCTATGGATGATTCCGATGACGTGTTACACACCGCAGCAGCTTTCATTACTACTTATTGAAGAATTCCAAATCGAGCACGGAGTTCTCTTCTAATGTGTCCCATCAACTGTCCAGATCTTCCACTGTGCCCACACATTTATGGCCGACGGACCAGTCAATAATGCGCAATGCAATTTTCCGGATAACTTTCGTGCTCTTCCAGATGGCCGAGTATCAATATCCGTGATATCGTACTTTGTGGCAAGCTCCAATGCATACTTCACCACCTTCTCTGTATCGAATGATTTTGTCTGTTCAAGTAGTGTTTCCACCAAGCTGTCTCCGCGTTTGTTTGTTTCTTCTGCAAACCTTTGGTCATAACATCTGTACAGTCATATAGTCTTCCAAAATAGATTAGGCGAACTAGGAACTTCTTTGTCTGAATTGCTTTCAATAAAGCAATAGCAGAAAGGGTTATTTCAGCAGCAGGATCAGTTTTAAAAGATGCCAGGGTGTCCAGAATTACATCAAAACGGCGCAAAAACTTTTCAACCTCTAAGGATTTGGAAGACCACCTGGTTGTAGATGAATGGATCAGTTGCAATTGTGGGTCTTTCGGATACAAAATATCCTGGATTTCCAGGTATCGGAAATGACGTTTTGACTACCAAATTTTATCGACTACTTTTGTCTGTTTTTCATAGCTATGGCAGCGAAAATGTATCCATTGTGCAAATATTAATTTGTCTGTTTTTGCCTATTACTAAAAAAATATTATTTTGCAAATATTAATTTTTTGTCTGACTTTTGCGGATTATTCTGCAAATAAATTTCTTTTTATCCACAAATATTAATTTGTTGCCCCCTGGACCTAAGGTTAGTGGGAGGTTAAATTAGGTCTATATTTTGTTTTGGAATAAACAAATCCTAAAATAAAACAGTGTTGATTAAAAAATTGAAATATAATGACGTATCTAAATATAGAATATTGTCAAAAAGACATTTACACCGTTAAGTCCACACAACATCGGACGTCACTTCTACAAGACCAGGAAGGATTATTACGGAAAAAAAATATGGTTAATACATTTTATTTGTCTAAAGCTCGGACGAGGCTTGTTGTATCAAGCGAAATTATTGGATACAAATGTCAAGATGAAGAAGAAAACAAAATATTGTTTTGATTTTTTTAAATTTTGATTTTAATAAAAAATATCTGCCTCTAACACATGTTTTTCTGAAGGTATCTTGCTAAAGTTAAAAGAACGTTCTTTTCAAAGTATAACATTCAAGGTTAAAATATTGACGTGCGTCGGCCGGGAGTCGAACCCGGATCGACTGCTTGGAAGGCAACCATGCTAACCGTTACACCACCGACGCTTGCCTTCCTACTTAGGTAAAAATACTCCATATAATTCAAAATAAATGCCTGTTTCTAAAGATGCTGACATTGTTTGTTTTTTCTAACAGACATAAAGCAACAACGTAAGCATTTCTCAGCGTAAAAGCGAATTCAATTTTCTTTCATTCATTTGTGGCTCACATGACTTAAATTAGTTCGGTCAACTTTCTCAGCTTCGGAAAAGGAGGGAGGATTGTTGACGGATAAGAAACACGTTTACGACAAAGACTGACTCGACCATTATAAGTTCTTACTTTCTTTTCTAGCGCAGCAAAATTCTGTTTCTCATTGGTTTAGGAGCACAGATGAACCGTAATACTCGACTTTTTTGCATACACTATGGGGATACTAGCACATTCAATTCTTGTTAAATACGCAAAAATAAAATTTGGTAATTCGGCCTTAATCTGCCGAGATGATTATATTCGGCGACAAGTGTCTTAGCGATTGCATATCCAACTGTGCACCTGTGCACTCACTCGTCAGTATCAACATACGACATTCTCTTGGTACGGACCTGTCTGGTTCGCATACCGTCACTATCATTGCGTCGGCCACCTCGGCCAGATTCTCTTCTGTTCCCTTCTCTGGGAAAAACAAGTCTCTCAGACTAACACCTTCTTGGCTCACTTCGGCCCGGTGACATTCGATATCGATGCGCCTTCTCTGGCTGCATGCGACAGTAACCCTTTTGGTTCTTCCCTATAACTTCCAATTTCTTCATAATCATTCTCTCATCGCTTCCCAACACTGTCCCTAATTACTCATCGAGTGCCTCTCCCAGCAACGGGGGGCCACTGATTTCTTCTGCTTCGTCTGTATCAACACTATCTATCTTAGATAGGATCTCATATCCTTCTCTTCGCTTCTCATTACTTCTGTGCCCTTTCGTAAGGCGCACCACAATCTGTCATATTCACGGTGGTTCGAACATCTGTTGATTACTTCAACTTTCTTTTGCTTTTACAACTCACTATATATCTGCCTGGTCGTTCGGCAACAGCCCATCCAGCTGCAGGTATATTACTACTTGTGATCGATCATATGGATCTAACCACGACGACCCTCCATCGGTCCCAGTTATGCATCTCTTTCTATCCTTATATGTCCGTTTATCTCGGGGGGGGGGGCATCCAAGACAACTGTCCGCGCCACAACCACCAGCGCCGCACACGCATGGGGGCCCTCCCTGCGCGCGGTGGAGCCAACGAATGCGACACAGCACAACCTCGGCCTCTCCCCCAGGTCCTTGACTATCTTTGGCTTGGCTTTCCTGCTATTCTGTGGTGGGGCGTTCTGCTCCCCTCTACCGTAACTTCATAGGTAATTCCTCTACCTTTTTGGCTAACCGATTTTCTCTCAGTCTCTTCTGGAGCTGGGCAGGGGGGTATTTTGCCGCTCTCCTCCCACTCGCTGGACTCGTCAACCGACCTAGCAGTCGCGTTTAATTCGATCTCTCTCTACGGGGGGGGGGGGTTCATTGCTTCTTGCGGTTTCTCATAAACCGGCGAACAAAACCCAAGCCCGTCTTCTTCCCATTCTACCGTAACTTCATAGGTAATTCCTCTACCTTTTTGGCTAACCGATTTTCTCTCAGTCTCTTCTGGAGCTGGGTCGGGGGTTATTTTGCCGCTCTCCTCCCACTCGCTGGACTCGTCAACCGACCTAGCAGTCGCGTTTAATTCGATCTCTCTCTACGGGGGGGTTCATTGCTTCTTGCGGTTTCTCATAAACCGGCGAACAAAACCCAAGCCCGTCTTCTTCCCATTTAATTTCGCTATCTTTCACTAAACTTATCATTCTGGGGGCCACCCTACTTTTTATACTCTGTGGGGTGGCCTCTGGGCGCTTCCCTGGTTCTTTACCCTAGCGTCAGGTGGCACACTAAGGTTCGGAATCCTAATTCCTCACCTCCGATCTATGCTGCTGTGCACCACCGACTCTCATGTCCGAACCGACCACACCTAGTGCAGTTCGGTCTAACCGAGCCGCGTGGGCGCCCATAATTTGTGGGACACTCTGTTGCTCCATGCCCCTCACCCCTACAGGTCCAGCGGACTGATACCTGCCTGGCCGGTGCGAGCCTATCGTACTCATTTTGAGGGTCCCATGCCTTCCTTCTAGGATCGGAGTCTGCCTCCCAATCTTCTCCGCCCCCTCTCTCCATTCGGGGCCCCGGACTCGCCCTGCTCCCCACCGTTTTCCCTCTCTCAGGCCTTTCCTCGCCATTGCCTCTATCTACACGTTCCCCTAGTCTTATACTGTCTCTCGCTAATCTCTGGGCCTCCGCTAGTGTGAGCGGGTGACCCCTTAGTACCTCCCTCTGGGTCTCTCTAGCACCTAACCCGTCTACGAGGGCATCCACCAGGATTGCCTGGATGGGACCCGTATTTCGGATCGCCCCATCCGGGAAGGCCTGAACCGCCAATCCCTGGATTCGTTCGACTAACTCGTCGAGTCCCTCGCCGTTGTTTAACCTTAGCTGGGTCAACTTGCGTACGGCCTCAATCGCGGTTCGCTCGCTGGCGTATTGCCTCACTAGCTGCTCGCGGAGCTCCGTCCAAGTGATCCCCGGGTTCTCTACATACCTCCCCTCAATGAATCTCGACACTGGGCCCCTCGCTCCCTCTAGAGCGAGCAGCACCATCTCGTGATTTTCTAAGCCGTAAATAAAACTTTTCTTTTCGATTACCGCCAACCACTCTCTTAGATCGGCAGAATGGCCTCTGAAGGAAGGCACGCGTATTCCTCCAATCGGTCTCTCTAGTTTTCTGGTCTCATCTCCCCCCATATCTGTCATACTATTTACTAGGTCCTCCTCCGAACCCATTCCCCTTGCGTTCTAGCTTACCACCCCTAACAACAGAACTACCCAAACTGTTTGCAAAGTTTGGACAACAATCGACACACCGACAAAACCGAGCAAGCGAACAAGAGAAATCAACGAGTCACTTACCCCACTTCTCTGCTGCCCTTGTGGTCTCCCGCTTCTGGGCTGGTTGTCTATTATCTTTCGAGTTCGTCCGGGCCTTCTAATCAATTGACCAAAAGTTCGCGATCCCAGACCGATCTCAAAGTCTAAAAAAACGTTTTTTCTTCTTTCAGTCTATCTCTTTTTCTATCTTTCTCTCTTTTTTTTTTTCAACCACGGGTGTACATGCCCGTTAAACTGTTTCTCTCTTTTCTTTTCCTTTTTTCTATTCTCTTTTTCAAACACGGGTGTACCTGCCCGTTAAACTGTTTCTCTCTTTTCTTTTCCTTTTTTCTATTCTCTTTTTCAAACACGGGTGTACCTGCCCGTTAAACTGTTTCTCTCTCCTTTCCTTTACTTTTTCTATCTTTCTTTTCTTTTTCAAACACGGGTGTCGATGTCCGTTAAACTGTTTCTCTCTTTTCTTTTCCTTTTTTCTATTCTCTTTTTCAAACACGGGTGTACCTGCCCGTTAGACTGTTTCTCTCTCCTTTCTTTTACTTTTTCTATCTTTCTTTTTTTTTTCAAACACGGGTGTCGATGTCCGTCAAACCGTTTCTCTCTTTTCTTTTCCTTCCTCCTTTTCTATTCTCCTTTTCAACCATGGGCGTACATGCCCGCCAGACTGTTTATCTCTTTTCTTTTCCTATTCTCTTTTTCAAACACAGGTGTACATGCCCGCCAAACTGTTTCTCTATTTTCTTTTCCTTTTTTCTATTCTCTTTTTCAAACACGGGTGTACGTGCCCGTTAGACTGTTTCTCTCTTTTCTTTTCCTTTTTCTTTTTCTATTCTCCTTTTTCAACCACGGGTGTACATGCCCGTTAAACTGTTTCTCTCTTTTCTTTTCCTTTTTCTTTTTCTATTCTCTTTTTCAACCACGGGTGTACATGCCCGTTAAACTGTTTCTCTCTTTTCTTTTTCTTTTTCTATCTTCCTTTTTTTTTTTCAAACACGGGTGTCGATGTCCGTCAAACTTTTCTCTCTGCCGGTAAAAAAAAGATCATCCGTTGTGCCGTGGGTTTTTTTTTTTTTGTCTATTTTTTTTCAAAGTGTTCTGCCGGCAAAAAAAAAATTGTTTTTTTTTTTTTGTTTTCTCTTTCTGCCGTGGGTTGGCTCTGCTCTTTCTTTTCCCGAGGTTGCCAGGCACTCCTCACAGTACCATGATCCTAGGTCGCGGCACCATTTATAACGGAGAATGTAATGAGAACCGTCTCGGTGCAGGAATCCTTCCTGACTGTGAACACCTTTTCTTTGGCTCGTGATGTCGTCTGTGGTGGCGTTGAATCTCCTCCGGGTCTGCCGAATGACGATTTCGTGATTCTGTGAAGGCAAGATTACTTAGCAGGACAATTCAATAACAGAATAACTCAACAAACGGTTAGGTCTTTTCATAGCAATAATTATTTAACAAAAATGAACGGTGGGTTTTTAACTTTAACCCAAAGTCTGTTTTGCGATAATGTTTTTTTTTCTAACTATCCCATCTCTCTGTGTGCGTGTGTGAATCTCTTTACGACTGCAAATCCTTAATCGAGATATAACTTGTCTACTCAAAACGGTGTGTGTGGACTCTTACGACTGTTGGTATTAATTGAGACGTTAATCTCTGTTGGAAAACGATGGTGGAGCCCGGGGCAACGGCTCCCTCGGGATCCGAGGGAATCACGACCAGCTCGGCCGGGATCTCGGTTCTAACTCTTTTGTGATCGCATTTTCGCGTCAAATAACAAAGACGAAAAGCGTATAACTCATACTCTCTCTCTTCCTCTCTCTCTCTCCCTCTCTCTCTTCGTGTGGTACGCGCGATGCTGACTTACTCTCTTTCTTTCCCCCATCCCTTCTTCTGTGTCCCACCTCCTCTCGTCGTGTGGTACGACAATTGGTGTGTTCTGGTTCGCTTCTTTCTGACGTTATCTAAATCAAGCAATCATCGGGAAGAGGAGGCTCTGGCCACAATCCAAAGTGACAGCCCGATCGGCGATCCTATCTCCGCCGCCCGCGCCCGCACACATAGCGCCTGGCACGCTTGCTTTTCCCTGTTGATGTTTCCCCCAGTATTTACGATTAACGGGGCCCGCCAGACACATGGAAATTGTCATTTCTCGGGCGGGCTCAATCGCCACGTCAACACGAGAACCAATTTCAGACTTTTTGGCGCCCACAGCGATTAAGGTCTGGTCAGTCGAAATATGTACCAGTTCCTAGATCTCCACCTGTTTCTACGTGGGGCCTGATCTCCCCGATGCATTCCAGTGCACCCTGGGGTGCAGACTCCGTCGCTGAAACCACTGTTTCACACTTGAGCTGATTGAAATTTTTCTCAGGTTGTAGATGTCCTGCACAGAGCTGAATTTGGACTGGGAGGATTCAACGCTTGGCGCCCTTTGTTGCTTCCTTTGTTCCTCGTCTGATAAGATTTTTTTGGGTTGTCGGGCTGACGTCGTTTATTTTTCTTAACACTTTTTCTTTGTATTTGCCTACTCCTGATGTGATTTCCTTGCTCCATTGTTTGTGTATGGCTTTTGTCACGGAGTGTTGTTTGGCAGGTGTTTTTTGTTCGGTATATTAACGCCACGTGGTTAGATTTTTTTTGTAAAGGGATTCTTGTTTTTCTTTTGTGTAGAATTATTTCGTTTTGTTTCGTGAAAAATAACTTTTGTTTTTGTTTCGTTAAAGATTTTTTTCGTGAAAGAAGATTTTTTTTTCGTAAAAACGATTTTGTTTTTGTTTCGTTAAAGGATTTTTTTTGTCTTGTCTTGTGAAAAGAATTTTTCTATTTCGTGAGTGGCCACATCGTAAAATTACATGTATTTGCAAAAACAAGTAACATAATTTTTTTAAAAACAGAATTAAGAATAATTACCATTTGCCTTATCCTATCTTAAAAAAAATGACCACTAATCCTAAGTCCGAGTGGCCACATCATAAAACCACATGAATTTTTAAATTAAAACGCAAACAAATTTTCCAATATATTTTAAAATTTCAAAACAATATTTTAAATTTAACAATCTATCATGACGCCTTAATCGTGATTTAAAAGAAATTGCAATTCCGGTCGATGTTTCTAGAAGGTTGTGATTCATTCTACAACACTGCTCTTCTTCATAGCAAAAATCTATTTTAATTTGAAAATGTCTTAAATATTCTTTTAAAATTAGTTTTTATACATATTTCTAATTAATAAAGAAATATTTTTCGAATGGATTTCCGTGTTTTATTCTTTTGGTGTTTTTTAAAACTTTGTTTAAATATAAAAATATTATATATAGTAAAGAAACTAAGTCTAATATTTTAAAAATTACAATTACATTTCCCATTATCCTAACAAATTATCTTTAAATGAAATATATATACAAGCAGGCTTTACTAAATTAACACAAAATAAGCACGCATTTTGTTATAATAAATATCGCTTGAATGTTTTAATTATGATGCTTCTCTTTATTGGGGTGGGGGTGGAATTAAATCCAGGGCCTGTGTCTGATAAAAATAAAAATGAAAATAGGAGGGTTAACAAAGAAAAAATAACACAGGGAAGTAAGATTTATACAAAATATAGAATGTTTTTTAAATTTTTAATTGTTGTTTCGTTAATTGGGAAGCCCATATAAAGGGCGAAATCAGTCACTTGAGTGGACTTATTACTCCTATATTTTAACTTATCTGTTGATAATTATTTTTTAATATTCTTGCAATGCCTGGAAATAAAGTAGATTGCAGGAAAAATGCGGACGCATGTAAAGAAATATCCTTTTTCCAAATTTCGAATTTAGCTGCAATATTTTAAGAAGTTTTAAGAAGAATATTTTTTATTGTCCTTTACTTTTCCAGATGTAATAACTTGTCCTCTGCTTTTCTAGGTTTAATAACTTGTCCTTTGCTTTTCTAGGTTCATTAATTTAAGAATATTTCTTTACATGCGTCCGCATTTTTCCTTTAATTCTAATATGGGTGACTGTTTGGTTCAGAGTGTGTGTGTATACATGGATACATTTTCGCATCCATAGCTATGAAAAACAGACAAAAGTAGTCGATAAAATTTGGTAGTCAAAACGTCATTTCCGATACCTGGAAATCCAGAATATTTTGTATCCGAAAGACCCACAATTGCAACTGATCCCTTCATCTACAACCAGGTGGTCTTCCAAATCCTTAGAGGTTGAAAAGTTCTTGCGCCGTTTTGATGTAATTCTGGACACCCTGGCATCTTTTAAAAATGATCCTGCTGCTGAAATAACCCTTTCTGCTATTGCTTGATCCAGTGGGCCAAGCTGTTTCAGCGTCTCACTATCTATGAATGATTCCGATGACGTGTTACACACCGCAGCAGCTTTCATTACTACTTATTGAAGAATTCCAAATCGAGCACGGAGTTCTCTTCTAATGTGTCCCATCAACTGTCCAGATCTTCCACTGTGCCCACACATTTATAACCAGTCAATAATGCGCAATGCAATTTTCCGGATAACTTTCGTGCTCTTCCAGATGGCCGAGTATCAATATCCGTGATATCGTACTTTGTGGCAAGCTCCAATGCATACTTCACCATATAAATATAAATAAGTAGATAAAAAATGTCAATTTCTTTTATATAATCTAAATATATTGTTGTGTATTTCGGTAGGTTTATGTAAATAACAACATAAGCATAGTAAAGCACATAAAGCATAGTAAACATAGTAATAATAACATAAAGTTTATATAATACGTTAACTACTTGCGAGCTATACAGAATTCTATAATAATCTCCTATTTTTACAGTTATTGAAATGCACAAGAATGCGCCCTCTGGTGATGCTTCTCAGCAAATCTTTTTCAAAGGACATGAGGCAGAATGAGGTTAGTCTTTCTGTTGACATCAAAGATCGCATTCTTGTTTTGATGAACTTCACTGAAGAGAATAGTCTTTCAACGGTTACTGAGGTCTGTGGGATGGTAAGGAGCAATGAAAATACTCTATGCACCGATGGGAAAATATCCCTGTCACATTGTTCGAAAGTCCAAGATGTTCGGTAGGGAGACGTCGCTGAATGTAGTCCTTGAATATTTCCATATCGCTCTCCTTTACCAAAACACCAGTGGGCCAAGCTGTTTCAGCGTCTCACTATCTATGAATGATTCCGATGACGTGTTACACACCGCAGCAGCTGTCATTACTACTTATTGAAGAATTCCAAATCGAGCACGGAGTTCTCTTCTAATGTGTCCCATCAACTGTCCAGATCTTCCACTGTGCCCACACATTTATGGCCGGCGGAACCAGTCAATAATGCGCAATGCAATTTTCCGGATAACTTTCGTGCTCTTCCAGATGGCCGAGTATCAATATCCGTGATATCGTACTTTGTGGCAAGCTCCAATGCATACTTCACCACCTTCTCTGTATCGAATGATTTTGTCTGTTCAAGTAGTGTTTCCACCAAGCTGTCTCCGCGTTTGTTTGTTTCTTCTGCAAACCTTTGGTCATAACATCTGTACAGTCATATAGTCTTCCAAAATAGATTAGGAGAACTAGGAACTTCTTTGTCTGAATTGCTTTCAATAAAGCAATAGCAGAAAGGGTTATTTCAGCAGCAGGATCATTTTTAAAGGATGCCAGGGTGTCCAGAATTACATCAAAACGGCGCAAGAACTTTTCAACCTCTAAGGATTTGGAAGACCACCTGGTTGTAGATGAATGGATCAGTTGCAATTGTGGGTCTTTCGGATACAAAATATCCTGGATTTCCAGGTATCGGAAATGACGTTTTGACTACCAAATTTTATCGACTACTTTTGTCTGTTTTTCATAGCTATGGCAGCGAAAATGTATCCATTGTGCAAATATCAATTTGTCTGTTTTTGCCTATTACTAAAAAAATATTATTTTGCAAATATTAATTTGTTGTCTGACTTTTGCGGATTATTCTACAAATAAATTTCTTTTTATCCACAAATATTAATTTGTTGCCCCCTGGACCTAAGGTTAGTGGTAGGTTTAATTAGGTCTATATTTTTTTTTGGAAGAAACAAATCCTAAAATATAACAGTGTTGATTAAAAAATTGAAATATAATGACGTATCTAAATATAGAATATTGTCATTTACACACAACATCGGACGTCACTTCTACAAGACCAGGAAAGATTATTACGAAAAAAATATATGGTTAATACATTTTATTTGTCTCAAGCTCTGACGAGGCTTGTTGTATCAAGCGAAATTATTAGATACAAATGTCAAGATGAAGAAGAAAACAAAATATTGTTTTGATTTTTAAAAATTTTGATTTTAATAAAAAATATCTGCATCTAACACATGTTTTTCTGAAGGCATCTTGCCTTTAATAAAAATGATAAAAGCACGTTCTTTTAAAAGTATAACATTCAAGGTTAAAAATATAGACGTGCGTCGGCCGGGAGTCGAACCCGGATCGACTGCTTGGAAGGCAACCATGCTAACCGTTACACCACCGACGCTTGCCTTCCCACTTAGGTAAAAATACTCTATATAATTCAAAATAAATGCTTGTTTCTAAAGATGTAGACATTGTTTGTTTTTTCTAACAGACATAAAACAACAACGTAAGCATTTCTCAGCGTAAAAGCGAATTCAATTTTCGTTCATTCATTTGTGGCTCACATGACTTAAATTAGTTCGGTCAACTTTCTCAGCTTCGGAAAAGGAGGGAGGATTGTTGACGGATGAGAAACACGTTTACGACAAAGACTGACTCGACCATTATAAGTTCTTACTTTCTTTTCTAGCGTAGCAAAATTCTGTTTGTCATTGGTTTAGGAGCACAGATGAACCGTAATACTCGACTTTTTTGCATACACTATGGCGATACTAACAAATTCAATTCTTGTTAAATACGCAAAAATAAAAATAAATGCCTTCTGTCAGTGTGTGTTTGCATGTGACAAAGTGTTTGAGAACTCCTCACTAGTCATTGTGTGTGTGGCCTTTGTCAATGTGTGCATGCGGGTGACAGTGTGTGTAGACATTGTGTGTGTGCGGCTTTTGTCAGTGTGTGCATGCGTATGGCAGTGTGTGAGGGAGTTAACAATAGTGAATTGCTATCCCTAGCCCTAAAACGGCAAGGAGACTCAACGTTCTATTATGTTAGCAGACTGTCTTCTTTTAGGTCCAACTGTTTGTATGTTGAAATACTGATTCTTCATTGCTTAGCGATTGGCTCGAAAGAGTGAAGTTTTCTTTGATCGCCAGAATAATGTTTAAGCATGAAAGATGATTTTGATATGAGCATGTAAGCGCACGCAGGGTCAAATGATCCATACGTTTGCTTTTGTATAAATATTCATTGGGAGCCGTATGATAAATATAATATATTTTTTCGAAAATGTATTTTGGAGCGTGGCTAAAGTATTTTCCCACACGCCATGTGTCAATTAATAGGATTGGGATACATGTCAATCCTATAACACTTACATTCGGCGAAATAATATGTGCACCGGGACGCAGATAGGTACATATATAGTATGCGCACTGGAGCGCAGATAGTACATATATAGTATGCGCACCAGGGCAGCGATAGGTACATATATAGTATGCGCACCGGGGCGGCGATAGGTACATACATAGTATGCGCACTGGGGCGGCGATAGGTACGTATATAGTATGCGCACCGGGGCGGCGATAGGTACATACATAGTATGCGCACTGGGGCGGCGATAGGTACATATATAGTATGCGCACCGGGGCGGCGATAGGTACATACATAGTATGCGCACTGGCGCGGCGATAGGTACGTATATAGTATGCGCACCGGGACGGAGATAAGTAGCTATATAGAAGGCGCAGTCAGAGGTGGTACTTTTTATAGAAATATGTCATACTTTTGCCTTGGGCAACGGAAGAGGAATGGTGGGGAAGAAACAGCTTTCGCAAAAGGCAAAATGAGAAAGTAGCGGTGAAATGGGGCGACCAGGGAAAAGAAAAGTAAAAAGATAAAGAGACGGCTATAGAGAGAGGGAGAGAAATAGAAGTTTCAATATAAAGATGTTACACACGCGATTTTCCTTCTATTTTATGTTTTTATGACCCCGAGCACCGCCGGGTAGCCCTGCTAGTTAAATATAAGAATTATACCCTTTTTAGTTAGGACATTCCTAACCTATCTTTGTAGCGATATATTTCTTTCTAAATCTCTGTGGATCTTGTTCAGTTGTTATATTGCTGTTTGATTACCCCTATATACACTGGGTGAAATACTTATTTTGTGACGCCATCAAGTAAAACGAAGGTGGGGATAACCGTGCACGGTGGATAACGTTACAAAATTAGGACGCCATCCGTCGAACCAGAGTGAGAGGTTTGGAAGAGCTCTTTCATAACGTTTTAGCGAGACGAACCTTTGGATGGTCTACTAGACGAACCGTCTTGACCCCCTGGACGTCTAGCATACTACTAAAAGTCTGTGGATCTCCTTGTCTGGCTTGCTTGCCTGCCACCGTGCACAGTAGACAGCGTCATACGTGGCAAATTACATAAGGGGCGACTGATAAGAGAAGTGGCTGCTGGTAGTGAATGGCGTAAATAAAACCTTATAAAAATCTAAACAGTGATCATCACTTATTACATAATATAGGAGCTAATCTTAAGGTTACGTGTTCAGATAACGTCGTGGTCAAAAGATTTATAGGAGCTAATCTTAAGGTTACGTGTTCAGATAACGTTGTGGTCACAAAATTTATAGGAGCTAATCTTAAGGTTACGTGTTCAGATAACGTCGGGGTCACAAAATTTATAGGAACTAATCTTAAGGTTACATGTTCAGATAACGTCGGGGTCACCAAATTCATAGACTGACAGACTATCTCCTATAATAATCTTTTACCAAAGGTCGGCAAAGAAAGGAGAACAAGGTCCTTTTATAAATACCAAATAATACATATATATATTTAAGTGCCCTATACTGTTGGGTGCAGGTTGCCAGAGGTTATAACAATGAAGAAAGGAATAGTAATAATACAGGTCGCCCACCGAAAGTTTTTTCTTAGAGCAGTATATTTCCAAGTGAAGATAGCCTTACGTAACTGGTCCTAAAGGGCAGCATGATACGCTGTCAGGCTCTAAAAAAACGAAATGGTTTTAAATAGAATAGAATTAAATTGATAGTTACTGCTCAATCTCGATTCTGGTGCCCTAACTATACTTACTTTGACTGTGATAAGGAAATAATTTCTGTGTAACGCACATGCGCGTATCTGTAGAAAACCTCTCTTTACCGATGGCTGGTCCTGAAATCAAATTTTCTATTTTTCAAAGACATGCAAGTCATGCTTTTCATACTAGATACAATAAAAACTAACACTATATATGGATTTAATTTAGTTTATTATTTACGGAGAGAAATAATAATATAAGATGGGACTGCCAAAAATAGATGCGTTCGTTCGTTTTTGTGTGAGTAAATAAAGATCCAAAATGCTACGTAAATAAAAGTAAAGGTTGTATGTGCTTTGTTTTTATTGTGTAGTAAATGTTAAAAGGTATATGTGAGTTTAAGGGTTTATGTGTTTTTTTTTCGTGGCGATAAATGGGTTTTGACCGAGCTGCATCTTTCAGCACGCTCTGAGATATCATCCGTTCGTTCTTTTTTTCGTATGGAAAACCCTAAATGATACGGAAATCAAGCAAAAAAATTAAAAATCTCTTTGTCGGCAGTAATCAATTTTTGATCTCTCTCTCTCTCTCTCTCTGAATCTATCTCTAATTACGCACACACACAACACACACACACACATATATATATATATATATATATATATATATATATATATATATATATATATATATATATGGGAAATGAAAAAGGAAAAATGTTCAGATAACGTCGGGGTCACCAAATTCATAGGAGTTAATCTCAAGGTTACGTGTTCAGATAACGTCGGGGTCACAAAATTTATAGGAGCTAATCTTAAGGTTACGTGTTCAGATAACGCCCAGCGCTCTTAGTAGCCTAGGCTACTACTTTTCCTTATCAACCCATCATGTCAACCCAATATTTCGATGTACTTGCATGACATTTTTCTTAAAATTATCATCCTGAGGAAGTCTTACAAGAAAGACGAAACGTTGATGAATATATAAAAATATCTCTTGGTTTTTCTTTTTTAATTTCCCATTACGTCGGATTACTCTCATCCTTCCTTTCTCATATATATATATATATATATATATATATATATATATATATATATATATATATATATATATATATATATATATATATATATATATATATATATATAATTATTTCATGTAAAATGTTATAATGAGATATAATCTATTATGTGTCGATTTTCAATATTTACTTCAACAGTGCTCAATAGGTCCGCAGAGCTAGGTAGTTTCCATCCATCCATATCTGAAGAACTCTTCAACATCACCCTAGAGTTTGCCGAGATGTATACCGATATATCCAAAGATAAAATCACCATCATTAAAAATGTAAGACGATCAGTTTTAATCAATGATACTTACCAATGGATTAAAACAAAAATGACAAAATACTTTGCGGCTGCATCAGATCTTGTGGGGTTATTTATTTTATATACCCTCACAAATATATTTAATAATACAGATATCGGCCTATATACAGATGATGGGTCAGCTATAAGAGATTCCAACAAGATCAAGGGAGAATACTTTAAAAAAATGATAAATATATAAATGAAACAATTAGTCCTAAGAGTAGAAGTACTGGCTAAAATAAAAAATAACTCAGTTTTTTTATGTCACTTTAAAATTAAATGAACATACTTACGAGTCATATTTAAAAGATAACGCTAATCCAATATACGTAAACCCAAAGTCCAATCACACCCACCAATCATAAAATACATTTTTTAATTCTATCGAACGTAGGCTTATCAATAACTCTAGCAACGTAAATGCATGTAAAACGTCAAACTATATGTATAATACAGCTCTAAAAATAGTGGACGCCATGATATCGAAAATAAATATAAGAAACCGATAATTAGAATAAAATTGGAAGAAAAAGAAAAAGAAATATAATCTGGTATACACCGGCCTATCATCAGATAATACATAAATAAAATAAACTAACACCTAAAAATTGAAATACAAGCTCGCACGTGTTTAAAAAAGGTCACCTATTAATTCGACACAACAACGAAACAGGGATGGGCCCCTTTATAGAAAACAGAACAATAGAAAATGGAGTAAAATCAACCGAACCTTTGTTTGGTAGAAGCCACACGATTGGCTAATGGAAAAATTAACCTGTGGGAGAGAATAACAAAGAATCTGATTGGTTAACTAGCTAGAATAAACACCACGTGTATATATAAACAAAACACCCGGCAACGCCAACTCCATGCATTTTAACCTGACAATTCCCTACGGGGATGAAACGCGGAAGCCTCTGTTTAGCTTTATTTCTATAAATATATTTTTATAACTTACTATATATATATATATATATATATATATATATATATATATATATATATATATATATAGTCATCAACATACAGACTATTTCGCTGTATCATAGCTCATCAGTGCGGTTAAATCAGTTTGTGCCTCAAGCCGGGATTCAAACTCAACTGTTGAGCCGACAGTCGGCGATCTTACCCTGCACCATCATACGACACTGATTGGATTTAAATAATATCTCAATGTACACATTGCAAGTGCCGTTTTACCTGATGAGCTATGCCTTAAAGCTAATGGCAGTTGGCGATATCCTTACAAATAAGCTCTATTATATAACTAATTTTTTAAGAAACAATTTGGAACCTTAAATCGCTCTGTCATGTAGCTTCCAACTTTTACAAACGTACTTTCGTAGCATTTTGGGTTTTCCATATCAACACACAAACAAACGAACGCAAACATTTTTCTATCGTATGAAAAATGTTTGCGTTCGTTTGTTTGTGTGTTGATATGGAAGACCCAAAATGCTACGAAAGTACGTTTGTAAAAGGCGGCAGCTACATGACAAAGCGATTTAAGATTCCAAATTGTTTCTTAAAAAATTAGAGTTATATAATATTGTATTAAATGATAATTACTGTGAACATATATTTGTTTATTTTATACTGCAACAATTTTGTCAGTTATCATATTTCTTACATCGCTAAAATATGTCATTGCAGAAGGTTTATTTAAGAAATCCGCAGTCAACTGTCTTTCATTTAACACATGTTATGAATAAACATTACTTTTGTTCATACATTCATTCATTTTTTATGAATCAGTCGCCATGTCTTCCACAATTTATTAAAAACTGATAAAATATAGATGTCAATCGATGAACAACATATTGTTTGATTACTATGAAGTAACATATATAATTTTAAGTTGTTTTCGAAAAAAAATGAGAAGAAATTACAAAGTTATTAAAAAGTCATCGGTGTTTTTTTAAAATTGTATTTTAAAAAAAAGTCATAAGAAAAAAAAATAATATACCGTAAAAAAAAAACAGGTAGTGTGGCTTGGCATTGAATAATTCGAAAAAGGTGTTTTTATACAGTAACATACATATGTTTTCGAAGTAGTTGCAGTAGTGAATGTTGTATCAACATATCGACTCTTGAAGAAACTGCTGATTTGAGCTTTTGTCGAAAAGCTCACATCAGCAGTTTCTTCCACAGAGCAAGGAATATCGATTCCCGACAGTTTAGAGAGTACTATGAAAACACAAACACACATCTTTTTTTCTCTTGCGTCCTTTTATTTCAGAGGCAACATACGTGCGTACGACACATTCTTGCCAGGCTTATTTGGTCGAACGGTCATCGACAAAAAGAACCCCCGTGACTTCCATGAACTATTAAATATAGCGACCGCATACAGACACAGCTAAACGAGCGCACGCACACATACCCTCTCTCTCTCTCTCTCACTCGCAAGACAGGCACGTTAATACACAGACAAACCTACATGTCTATCCTATTTACACATACGAAAACGCACGCCGCGCAAGCCGAAACCAATATGTGTGCTCGCTTTATCCTTACAGACAAACACCGTTCTTTCACGTTCTCGGACACTTTGAAATATCAGTTCTTACTTAACTGTATTTTGCATATATGAACATTACATCTACAAAATTTGGTGAACCCTAAGATCGACGGAAGCATAAAAATGGTGATTGACTAAAGAAATATCGCCTTCCGACTACTCTATAAATCGATTTGATTCTTTTAAAACCGCGTGCCCTCGTCTCCACACACCACTACAAACGTAAAACATTACTCTTCGTAAATAAATGAGCTCTTTAGGAAACAGGTAGTGCGAATGTCAACAAAAATATAAGAACTATAATGCCCCATATTTTTGAATCGGGCGTAATTGCGTAGAAGTAATATGTCTGAATGTTGATCACCGTTTCAAGAGATATTGCGGGGAATCTTGACACCACTCACCACTCACCACTTAAAAATGTTTTTTTTTATTATTATTACTCAGCTAAAACAAGGAACATTGCCACTCAGACATAAAGGGCTACTCTGGTTAGTGATCAGGTTTATAGGGTCATCCTAAGTGGGGAGTTGTCCATTACGGCGAGGCGAACTGAATAGATGAAATAGTAAATTTACCGCTTTATTTCCGTCACTAATTATATGACCCCCCCGCCCCTTTAATACATTCTCCCGAGGCTAACACCCCCCCATCTCTGCAAGTGCATCTTACAAAATCATTATCGTGGTTTTACCCGCTTTCCACATGTAGCAACGTTAGTCTGGCTAGGAGCACAGTGTAGTATCTTTCTGAATCTCTATCTCTTCCAACTTTGAGGAAAACTTTAGCAATGTGTCCTGCATCGTATCTGCGTGGTTGACCGTTTGTATTGGGAGTTTTCTATCATCCAAAGTATTTGAACAGAGACCAAACGGCAAGCCACATTACAACGCTAAATGTGCCACCGCCATTGCCCACATAAATCACTATTTCAATTGATTTCAAAGAAATAGATGCCCTAACACCAAAGCCCCTTTAAAACTGCTCAAAACACTAGAAAAGGTTTATAGAAAACGCTATAGAGTCCTATGCCCAACCCGTTAAATCTAGAGTGGCCGATCAGAGGCTTGTTTCTCATGAGATTTGCAGAATAACAAACATGGCCCCGACAAGATGTAATACCTCTATCCCAAGGATTATTAATTGACCAGAGGTAATTTCCTCGGCATCTGATGAAGCCAAAATGTTTTCAAAAAAAAATTCCATACTACTCCCAGAATGTCCTTCTCCAATGACTGAAAACTCTAGGAAACAGAATAACTATCCAGGATGTTGCCAAACTTATCAAGAATCTCAATGCCAACAAGGCAACTGGTCCCGATAATATTCCTGTAATAGTACTCACAGAACTTATCCTTAAAAAGCTGTCACTTTCGAAGACTTCATTGGTTTTCCAAGTATTTAAAAAATGCTGGAGATCGGTCCTCTGCATCTCAGTACAGATCGATCGGTCTACTGTACGTAATGAGTTGCTTGAATCTATAATAAATCAAGAAGTTTTCAACCACCCTAGCACAAACAAACTACTTAGCGACATGTAATATGTATTTTGTCCTGCAAAATCAACAGCTGATGTGCTGATTGTGATATCGCACAGGATTAGTGAATCTATCTACGGAAGCTTTGTCTCAAGGGCGATAGCTCTTGATATTTCAAAGGCCTTCGATACGGTTTGACACAAAGGTTTGCTTCACTAGCCTGTTAGCTATGAGATATCTAGAAATGCCCTCTCACCCATCAAATATTTTCTGTTCGATCGGTCTATACAAGTAGTTGTTGATGGGCTGAAGTCCGAATCACACTACATCAATTACGGCATGTATCAAGGATCCATTGTGGATCTGATCTCCATAAATGATCTTCCAAATCATATAATGGGATTATTCGTTGACATTATGTTGATGACACTACTATTTACAGCAGCATTTCGAAGAGCATTGATGATTAAGATCTTCCTGGCTCTCTCTTTCCTCTGACTTGCAGTACGTAGTACAGTGGGAAAAAGTTGCTAGTTACTTTTAACGCCCCTCAAACCAAACTTCTCCCCTTTCTCGTTGTACATCTCCTAATTTAGGATGACTCCCAAAACTTTCACCATAATTCTCAGTAGCCCCTTACGTCTGCAGTAGCAGCTTGCTTTGTTTGAGGTGAACTATGTTAAAAATAACAAACACTAATGGCCGGATCTTCATTTTTACCTAGTTGAAATAAATGACTCTCTACTTCAGAATATTTATCGTTTTTATAAGCTTCTAGGACTGAGTTTCACTCCAGACTTGAAATAGAAGACTCACATAAAATCTGTTGCTAAAGTCGATGGAAAAATGGTTGGATCATTCTGCCGCTGAAGAAAGTCCCTCAGTCTTGACGCAATCCTCTACCTGTATAAGAGCCAGATACGTTCTAAGATAGAGTACTGTTGACGTATATGGGCAGGTTCGCTATTGAGCACTCTTTCTTGTCTAGACAGATTACAAAATCCACTTCGTAATCTCGTGATCTCTTCTCTTCCCTACAGCCTCTTTCGCACAGAAGTGATTGTTACTAGCCTCTCTTTATTCTATCGTCATGTTTATGGTACGTGTTCGACAGAGCTAAAAGCCCCCTCCAAAAACATTCACAGCAAGAACTCGCCTAGCTATAACCACACAAAAAATCACTTTCCTTTCTCCCTATCGGTACCAAAAACTAAACGGAACTTCTATAAACACAGTTTATTTCCTAGAACGTCCCATCTGTGGAACAAAATATCACGGGGCTGCTTTCCAATTAACTACAACATGGTCGTTTGCAAATCTAATGTAAACAAATACTTGTTGAGCCGTCGTCTTCGATAAAAATTCCTCTTAAGTAATAATCTGCCATTCCACCCATTTGTTTTCGATCCCCTCATTGTGGCGTTCATCGTCTCCCTGAAAATCTTTTACCCTTAGCCTCGAGTGGCCTTCAGGCCTTTATATGCGGTAACCCTTTAGTAAAAAAAATCTCTTTTGATACTACATCCGACCTTGGGTCACATCTTACTTGTGGGAGTAAGATAAAAACTGGCCTTGTGCCTAACTCCTGGAGAGGAGTAAATCAATACTACACTTTGTCTTTACTCTATTCAGTCAGTGAAGGAGAAATTCTTTTATGATAAGGCAATTTTTATTTTTGTCAAAATACAAAAATCGCCTCCCCTCTTTGGGGAGGAGTAAGTGTATTGCTTACTGTCTGAGGCGCCCTACCGGGAATGCCGACGGGGCTGCCCAGGCAATTTTTAAATGGCCAGAATACTCACGTTGAGCCCTGGCTTATCTAATTCCACTTTCCCGACCTTGTCTCACATCTTGCCTTGTGGGAGGTAGATAAATATATCAAAATACAAAGTGTCTCTTTTTGAGAGTTGGATTTTACCCACATTAAAAACCGACACTGTGTTTTACTCTGGCCTCGTAGGGAGGCGAGTAAATAGTGACATGAAGTCAGTTTAACGGTGGGGGATTCAGCTCCCTAAGGGAAGACTCTAGACATGTGTAAAAATAACCGAGAACGGATCCATCGGCTTATCAGGTAGGGATGACTCAGGCAATCTTCTTCCGAAAAAGGAAAAATAATGCCTGGGAGGATGGACACCAGTACCTAACCGTACCATACCTCATTGTGACAAAATGGGGGTATATTGAAGCGGTTAGCTCCCGAAAGGACCACTATATGTTACCGACTTGTTTTGTGGAGAGTAGTTATCAGAATACAAATTAATATTTGCATAATAATCCGCTAAAATCAGAAAAGAAATTGGTACTTCCACGGAATTGTAACCCAAGCCGTAACCTAACCCTAAATTATCCCTAATCAAAGTTTTGGGTTGAGTTCGGAAAAATCGGTTTTGTTCGGTTCAAATTCTGTAGAAGCACCAACAAATCAGTATTTGCAAAATATAACTTGAAAAGAAAAGTAATTAATATTTGCCTAGTGGATTAATTTGCTCTGTCACCGCTATGAAAAACAGACTAACCGATTTACTATATCACGAAATTGTTAAGCCTCCAAGCAAACCAGATCCGAGAATCAGAATATGACACGTTACCCCTTCCTCTTACAAACGCATTATTAGTGATTGGCTATTCATGTGAAATTCCGCCCAGCCGCCCACCCCCGCGGGAATTGGATCTAAAAATATACGGCAGCGCTCTTTTCCTTCTTCTCTTTTTTCTGCGCAAGTGATGGTTGTTGGTCTTTGTCGAGCACGTGTCAGCCTATCGCTCACCCCAAGACGGTTGAAGCTGAAAAACTAGGCCAAACTAATTTACGCTGAGAAATGCACTTGGCTTTTCTCTTTTTTCTGCTTAATCAGCAAAAGAATAAAACAACAATGTAAGAATCTTTGGAAAACCAGCCAGTCGTATTTAATTTTCCTATGAATTATATAGCAAACTTTTATCAACGACTTCGGACAAGCGTCGGTGGTGTAACGGTTAGCATGGTTGCCTTCCAAGCAGTCGATCCGGGTTCGACTCCCGGCCGACGCACGTCAAATTTTTACTTCTTTTTCATATTACAATGTTTATATAAGTAGGGACTTTGTCCGTCCGCCTGTTTAACTGTCCCTCAGTCACAATTTTTTTTAACCGTAATAATAAGTTAACCTAATCTAAATATGAGTAAGTCAGAATCTTTGCTAACTATATTAACATATATATTAACACGTCTTACTGAAATATAATAAGACAGTATATATAGTAATCTTTAAACTTAATTAAAAACGCTTTTGCACATTTGTATATTTATTTTCTAATAAATTGATATTCTGTAATCTACATTTATAATTTATAATAGTCAAATTTTATTATATATTTATAATATTTTCCTCGATAGTAATATTATTATAATCATATTAATGATTATAATAATATTACTATCGAGGAAAATATTATAAATATATAATGAAATTTGATATTTATTTATAACAAAAAACGATAGCGTTTAAAAACCATTTTCAGTTTCAAGGGAGACAATTACATGTACACTTCCGGTGCTGATGTTAAGAGTATTATAAAATTCTAAAAATCAGCGTCGCAAAAATATGCGACCGAAGGGAGAATATATTTGCTGGTAATAAAAAAAACCCACATTATTAAGCTTACCTCTGCATAGGTACATTCGGGCCAAAGTTAGTATTTGCTCTGATCGCTTGTCAGGAGGGCATACCAAGCATTACATGTTCCATTGGTTTTGGGATTTCGTTCAACCATTTATTACAAGAGCGAACAAAACAAAAAAATTGGTGAAAAACAAAATAAAAAAACAAATGTACAACAAGATAAGTAACTCTTCTACCTATCTGGATAAGTTTATTTGTGTTTCAACGTATTTTAAATAGTTTTTTTTTCGGGGGGGGGGGGGTAAAACCAACATAGTGTTCATTTAGAATGAAAAAGAAGATGGCGTCGATAAGCAATTCACGTGTATCCCTGGACCCCTGATAATCGCTCAAAAATCGAAAACTAAACGAAATACTGGTAGAATAAGAAGATTGTGAAGAAAAACCACGACCCATACGTTTGGATTAAGTTATGCGAAGTGCTAGCATAGTAATACACAACCACAGAGTTTGAATTACCTACTAGAGAGTTTGAATTACATATTAGACATCATCCTCTAGTGTCGTCCGTCTCTCTATACAAGTGTTTGTCAGGACAACCTGACATGAGGATACTTCAATATTCAAAATAACATAGTATTCGAAGTCCAAATAAGATCCCCTCAACACAACTGTACACTGGCTTTACGAGGGATGATGCACTTTCTCCAAGTAATGTTACCTCAAGTAACAGCACTTAGCCGGATCAGACTAGATGAATTCTTGTCCTGGAATCCGGTAACACCAAGAGACCACAAACAGGAATACTATAACATAGTTAACTGGTCAATTGGAGAGAGGAAAGTGAATATTCTTATCTAATTCAACGTTTTACAGGTAAAGAATAACTTTAATGAATATTCGAATATCTATGCATCTTATATAGAGATCATGTGTTAGCCCCAGGAAGAGGCCTCTTGATTTCTGAGTACTTCAACTGAAGTAAAATGGAAGAAAAAAGGACATATAGGCTTCGGAACAGTACAGATATAGTTTCTATTGAGTTGGAAGGGCCAAGGGTAAGTATTCATAAATTCAAACCAAACGAATCTCACGTACAGCAATGAAGAGTTTTCAATAAATTCACATAAAGGTTTTAGCATTTGCATATATACACGCACATATACATACTTTACTCTCTAGACCCATACTGTGGCTATTCGCAAGCAGCACTCCATTATTGTGCATAAAAGCGAATGCACGTATGCTTATAAACCTATGCATACACTCCAACGACCATAAGTTTATATATCTATCTGATATGTAACTGCGAGGCAAGCCCTTATTACCCACTATGCTTATATATACCATTTAAATATATATTGAAATTGTAGAGAAATAATATTTGGTTTGACACTATTTGAAACCAGCAAGCTCCAACGTTCCCTAATCATTCTAGGCATTTTCTTGTGTGTATATATTCTGTGCTTGCAGTTAATAGAAATTTCACCTCTTTTTATAAGTAAATTTGGCCAATCACTAAATCTAATCATTTCTAATTTTTCATTCAGTCATATGTAACTCGGTGTCTTTACATAATTATATGCTTTAGCTTTTTTTATTATTTTCAACTTGGGTGTTTTCTTATCTTCAAATAGGGTCCTAAAATAGTTGGATGAAGAGATTTGTGATTTGTATTTTTTATTATTAAAAGATACAATTTTATGATTGGAAAAATCTGCTTTAAAAAGTAAATTTCTTAAGCTTACATGCGTAAAACTAATTATATTTTAACACGAAATTGTTCCGAATTTAATAATATTTGACGAAAACAAGAACAGGAAACAATAATTATTGGCTATACATTATTTTTTTATCGAATACTGAATGACACCCAACCCTTCATGTTACCCCACATTATATATATATATATATATATATATATATATATATATATATATATATATATATATATACAGGACTTTACGCGCTCCACTACTTTTGGAGCTGCTCCCGTTCCTGCTCCGACGTCAAAAATTGGAGCTGGCTCCTCTCACGCTTCCCATTTTTAAAAAGGAGCCGCTACAGCTCACACTCTTACAAAATAGGAGCGGCTCTTTTTCAACGCTCCATAAAGAAAATGTACCTTCTTTCATAATCATTATATTCTGCCAATGAGTGGTTGAAGGATAGGGATGAATGTCAATATGGATGGGGATGCCACTTAAAGTGTAAGACAGTAATATAATATTTGACAAAATCCTGCTAATAGTTTGAGATATGCTAAGGGTTATAGGAGAACATGTCGGACGAAGCATAGGATTATACCTAAATTTTCGTTTCCTGAGGTATAAAATAGAAATAGAAAAATCTCTGAAGTATTTTAAAACAATTTTACCTTTCATTACATTAACAACCTATTTTTTCAGGGAAGGAAAATTTGACCCGATATTTTTTCTATTTATTTTGGAAGGGAATTTAGATTTGTTTTAAGTAAATAAAGTTTTACTTTTAAACATTATTAGTGATTATTTTCTTTTTAAAGAAAACATTTCTCTGGGAGAGGAGAGACAGCCAGGGCAACATTAATCGTCGTGTTGTTGTTTAATATTTGTTTGTTTTACGAACGTAACTATGTTGTATGACACATTTTATTATTTACCACAGAGAACGCGCAAGTACTTTTAAACAAATAGATGTATCCATTTTTATTTCAATAGTACAATCTGGGGCGAAAAAAAAACAATGAAGTTCATTTTTTAAAGATTGAATAAAAAAATATTTTTCATAAGTTGGCAAAAAAATACCAATAAATTGTCAATAAACAATTCAGAGATTCATTTAATATTTTAAAATTTCATACACAATATCTTGCCTAGACCTCGGGAGTTGAAAAAATATCGGGTCAAATTTTTCTCCGCCAAACAATTAACTGGAGCAAGTTTTCCTAGGTCGGGCGAAAACATTTATTAAAATGAAAAATTTGAATAAAAAAGGTAAAAACGTCTAACAAAAACAAACTGTTTACAATTTTAATATTCGATAATATATTTTTTAAGATAAAGAAATATATCTAATCTACTTTCGGTTCTAAAAATACCCCAAATTAGTCAGATTGTCTAATTATTTGATTTTTTAAATTAAAATTCAAGATAATTTCTTTAATTTAATTAAGTTTACACATCGGTTTAACTACAGTTAAACCGATGTGTAAACTTAATTAATACGGACCGCTATTTTTTTCGCTCATTTTGCTTGGTATTAGCCAACATTTTGGATGAAACTGATTGTTGGGCTTAATTGTATTTTTAGTCCTGAAATAAAATTTTCATTTACTTTTAAAGTGTTGAGAATCTAACTTAAATTCCAGTTTTTAATAGCTGGCGGCCGTGTTGGTTTTTATTGTTTTTCTTTGGACTAAATATATTTTTTCCTCGGACTAAATATATATTTTTCCTTGGACTAAATATATTCCCAACTTTTTTACTGACCATTATTTTTTATTTTTTCGGTGTACAATTACCTATCAAGTCGCTAGAGAATTCCGGTTCTTTTCATCATTTTTATCAAATAGTTTAGAGGGGGATCAGTTTCCAATATAAATTTAACGTAAACTGATCCCCCTCTTTTATACCATTTCAATTTTAAAAAATTATATTTCTGTGTACGATTATTACCTATGATGTCACTAGAGAATTCTGGGTTTTGAGGTATTTTTCTTCGTATATTTTAGATTTTAGTAGGGGTTATCAGTTTCCTATATAAATTTAACATAAACTGAACTTCCACTTTTTGACCATCACCATATTTTCTTTTTTCTGTGTACAATTAGCGAGCATGTAGTATGAAAAGGCACTTGTGAAATATGGCAGTTAAAAATAAAATGACACCAAAACTTTATGAAGTACTTACCTGGTATTGAAAATATTACCGTACAGTACACCGACAATTACGGAAAACGAACAATTATTTTCATTTTTATTTAAAAAAATAAAGGCGCTGGTGATTAAAAGATACTTGTGAAATATGGCAATTCAAAATAAAATGTCAGCAAAATATGTAACCAACTTAAAAAATATATATTGTTTTTATTTCAAAATTTTTTTACAAGGTCCACACATACAAAAAAAAACTGTTGGCGATATGTTACAATAGCCAACAGAACAAAAAAGGGGTAAAAAAAACAAAAACAAATAGGCAACAAGTAAATGTTACCAAAGGCAAGATAAAACTGACCCCCCTCTTAAAACCTACGGAGAAAAACCGGAATTCTCTAGCGACATGATAGGTAACAGTACACAGAAAAGGAATTTTAAAAGTTTGAGATGGTCAAAAAGAGGGGATCAGTCTAGGCTGAATTTATATAGGAAACTGATCCCCCTCTTAAAATAGATTTTAAGAGGGGGATCAGTTTCCTAAATAAATATATATTTTAAAAAGTTTTCCAAAAGACCCGGAATTCTCTAGCGAACTGATAGGTAATAATCGTACACAGAACAAGAATTAAAAAAATTGAAATGGTCAAAAAGAGGGGATCACATTACGTTAAATTAATATTGGAAACTGATGCCCTTCCTTAAATCTAAAATATTTGACAAAAATTTCCAAAACACCTTCAATTGTCTAGCCACCGATAGGTAATTGTACACCGAAAAAAGAAAAAAAAAGGTCAATAAAAAAGTTGTGAAAAACAGGTTATGGACAAATACGAAAAAGCGCCCAAGATAATAATAATGCATTTCGTTTTTTTCGAAAACAAGTAAGCCATTTTAATATTTTGTTAATGATTGAATAACTTTTATATCTATTCCATACTTACCTAATTTATCTACCTTGCTGAAATTATCTAATTTTCTGGACACAAAAACGCACACACCCTTCCTACTACTAACCCTAAGTCTGGGTGGTAATACGAAAATTTTTTTTTTTTTAATTAACAAAAGTCAGAAAAGGTGCGTGCGACGTGGGTGTAACGAGGCTGTTTGTAGTCAATTTATTAAGCATTAAAGTTGCTTTTTTGTTGTGTTATTTATTTTAAATAAATCGTTGTATTTTATCACTTATCTTTCACAGAAAGAAAAAGAACAACAATTATTTTAGAATGCAGATTAGGGGGTCAGTTTTGCATATAATTGTAACATAAAATGATCCCCCGCTTCCGGGCCATTCAAAATTTTTAGGGCATTAACCAATTACTTTTTGCGATTGGAGATAAATTATATGCGTTGTTCTTTGTGAGGTGAGGGGGTTCTACTGTTTAAAGCATGTGGTTTTAAGACTTTGCCGACTTAGGGTTAATAGGTAAAATAATTTAGTTAACATTGGCTCTCCAGTGTAATTTGAATTTTATGAGGATACAAAGTAAATATTCCAGAGTTATCTTAATCCTATCTCTCTTATCAAACCTTTTGAAATGTTCTAATTTATTTTGCACCTATTTGTTAAATGTTTATATAACGCCGCTCAGAGAGTTACGTTTCAGGACAAGGTGTTTGGCTGGCAAACGAAATCTCTTGATTTTAAAGAAAAAAACGCTAAATTGGCAACACTGATTCTCAGTGCAAGTCATTGTCTCTCCTCCTTTTGGTCGGACTACTAACATCACCGCCGTCCTCAACCCTGAGGCAACAGGGCAGGCTAAGCGTCACACAGATGATAACAATTGTGATGATGCTGAAAATAAGAGAGAGAGAGAAACAAGTCGACACACGGCACTGATGGCAGCAGGGGCAGTGAAGCGCCTAGCTGACTCATAGAAATAAAATGTTGACCCCCCTCTCAACGCACACTGCTTAATAGCAATGAAAATAAAATTTCCACAATAACACAATCGGTTTATTTTTAATTTTTTTTGACCAGCTTCCATATAAGTTATATTTTATATTTTTTGACCAGCTTCCATATAAGTTATATTTTATATTTTTTGCCCAGCTTCCATATGAGTTCTATTTTATATTTTCTTCGTCTAAAATATTTTTTTTATCACACATTTCAGGGGGGGTGGGGGGAAATGTAATCTGGGGGGACTTGTCCTCCCCTTTACCCCTCCCCCTGGATACGTGCCAGATTTGAAGTATATGAGCGGTCATTATAATAAGTTGAGCATTTAATGACAAACACGTATCAGTTAAGGTATTGTTAAGTATTTTATTTACTTTCTCTCCAAGAGGGTAGACATAAGGTCATGTGTGGTTTTTAAAAGCTAGCGCACAACTAAAAATATGCCTAGGCAGAATCGTCGGCGTTTCCCGGTAGGGGCGCAGTAATCTACCCCTTTCTCAGAAAGAAGGTAGATCCTGAGAAGTTCTTCTGAGACTGAACCGAGCCATACTTCAGTCCGACAGAGTAGGGTCAGAAGAAACCACAAGGGCTCATTCTCTGTTGGACTGACTGTCGAGGACGTATCCTCGACTTAGTAGGGGCACACCTACTAAAGCTGTGGCAGGTAAGTATTATTCTAAATTATTTTTGTTAATCGAAAAAATACGTAACATAACAATAATAGATGAATTATGGTTTTATTAAATGAATAATTTGTTTTGAACTAATGTCCAACATCAATAACATAGCCGAACAGTCGAGTGTGAAGACCAGTGTTACGTCATCACTTTGTGCTATAATGACGACTCTGTCCACATTTTATTTCGATTGTACTCCTTTCGCTATTTTCGTTTAATAATCCTCCCTAGAAAATCACAGTCATAGTACCTTTTTATCAAAGAAAATAATTGATTTCAAGATTAAATTATCGGATTGGGAAACATTGTGACCCTGCTCTTGGCTTCGGATAGTGTATTCAGACGACGGCAGCGTCTTTGAAAAGTGTCAAGTATAACGCAAACAATTAATATAAATGTTGCCCAAATTGGAGAATTAAAAAGATGAATTAAAACTTGAAGGTTATTATAAGTTCTCGAGTCTACTGTTTCGTTTTCCATGCGGAACTTAAATTTGATACAAATCCATTAATAAGATTCTAGTTGTTTTCTTTAAGTAATCGGACAAAAGTGACAGACGATGTCAACTACTCGCGATAGCTCAGTTGGTAGAGCGGAGGACTGTAGTTGAGATCGCTGTTATCATTAGGTCGATGGTTCGAATCCGTCTCGCGAGATTTTTGTTTTAGTTCTCAAGTCTACTGTTTCGTTTTCCATGCGGAACTTAAAGTTGATAAAAATCCATTAATAAGATTCTAGTTGTTTTCTGTAAGTAATCAGACAAAAGTGACATTCGATGTAAACAACTCGCGATAGCTCAGTTGGTAGAGCGGAGGACTGTAGTTGAGATCGCTGTCATCCTTAGGTCGATGGTTCGAATCCGTCTCGCGAGATTTTTGTTTTAGTTCTCAAGTCTACTGTTTCGTTTTCCATGCGGAACTTAAATTTGATAAAAATCCATTAATAAGATTCTAGTTGTTTTCTTTTAGTAATCGGACAAAAGTGACAGACGATGTCAACTACTCGCGATAGCTCAGTTGGTAGAGCGGAGGACTGTAGTTGAGATCGCTGTTATCCTTAGGTCGATGGTTCGAATCCGTCTCGCGAGATTTTTGTTTTAGTTCACAAGTTTACTAATTTCGTTTTCTATGCGGAACTTAAAGTTGATAAAAATCCATTAATAAGATTCTAGTTGTTTTCTTTAAGTAATCGGACAAAAGTGACAGACGATGTCAACTACTCGCGATAGCTCAGTTGGTAGAGCGGAGGACTGTAGTTGAGATCGCTGTTATCCTTAGGTCGATGGTTTGAATCCGTCTCGCGAGATTTTTGTTTTAGTTCTCAAGTCTACTGTTTCGTTTTCCATGCGGAACTTAAAGTTGATAAAAATCCATTAATAAGATTCTAGTTGTTTTCTTTAAGTAATCAGACAAAAGTGACATTCGATGTAAACTACTCGCGATAGCTCAGTTGGTAGAGCGGAGGACTGTAGTTGAGATCGCTGTCATCCTTAGGTCGATGGTTCGAATCCGTCTCGCGAGATTTTTGTTTTAGTTCTCAAGTCTACTGTTTCGTTTTCCATGCGGAACTTAAAGTTGATAAAAATCCATTAATAAGATTCTAGTTGTTTTCTTTAAGTAATCGGACAAAAGTGACAGACGGTGTCAACTACTCGCGATAGCTCAGTTGGTAGAGCGGAGGACTGTAGTTGAGATCGCTGTTATCCTTAGGTCGATGGTTCGAATCCGTCTCGCGAGATTTTTGTTTTAGTTCTCAAGTCTACTGTTTCGTTTTCCATGCGGAACTTAAATTTGATAAAAATCCATTAATAAGATTCTAGTTGTTTTCTTTTAGTAATCGGACAAAAGTGACAGACGATGTCAACTACTCGCGATAGCTCAGTTGGTAGAGCGGAGGACTGTAGTTGAGATCGCTGTTATCCTTAGGTCGATGGTTCGAATCCGTCTCGCGAGATTTTTGTTTTAGTTCACAAGTTTACTAATTTCGTTTTCTATGCGGAACTTAAAGTTGATAAAGATCCATTAATAAGATTCTAGTTGTTTTCTTTAAGTAATCGGACAAAAGTGACAGACGATGTCAACTACTCGCGATAGCTCAGTTGGTAGAGCGGAGGACTGTAGTTGAGATCGCTGTTATCCTTAGGTCGATGGTTTGAATCCGTCTCGCGAGATTTTTGTTTTAGTTCTCAAGTCTACTGTTTCGTTTTCCATGCGGAACTTAAAGTTGATAAAAATCCATTAATAAGATTCTAGTTGTTTTCTTTAAGTAATCAGACAAAAGTGACATTCGATGTAAACTACTCGCGATAGCTCAGTTGGTAGAGCGGAGGACTGTAGTTGAGATCGCTGTCATCCTTAGGTCGATGGTTCGAATCCGTCTCGCGAGATTTTTGTTTTAGTTCTCAAGTCTACTGTTTCGTTTTCCATGCGGAACTTAAATTTGATAAAAATCCATTAATAAGATTCTAGTTGTTTTCTTTTAGTAATCGGACAAAAGTGACAGACGATGTCAACTACTCGCGATAGCTCAGTTGGTAGAGCGGAGGACTGTAGTTGAGATCGCTGTTATCCTTAGGTCGATGGTTCGAATCCGTCTCGCGAGATTTTTGTTTTAGTTCACAAGTTTACTAATTTCGTTTTCTATGCGGAACTTAAAGTTGATAAAGATCCATTAATAAGATTCTAGTTGTTTTCTTTAAGTAATCGGACAAAAGTGACAGACGATGTCAACTACTCGCGATAGCTCAGTTGGTAGAGCGGAGGACTGTAGTTGAGATCGCTGTTATCCTTAGGTCGATGGTTCGAATCCGTCTCGCGAGATTTTTGTTTTAGTTCTCAAGTCTACTGTTTCGTTTTCCATGCGGAACTTAAATTTGATACAAATCCGTTAATAAGATTCTAGTTGTTTTCTTTAAGTAATCGGTCAAAAGTGACAGACGATGTCAACTACTCGCGATAGCTCAGTTGGTAGAGCGGAGGACTGTAGTTGAGATCGCTGTTATCCTTAGGTCGATGGTTCGAATCCGTCTCGCGAGATTTTTGTTTTAGTTCACAAGTTTACTAATTTCGTTTTCTATGCGGAACTTAAAGTTGATAAAAATCCATTAATAAGATTCTGGTTGTTTTCTTTAAGTAATCGGACAAAAGTGACAGACGATGTCAACTACTCGCGATAGCTCAGTTGGTACAGCGCAGGACTGTAGTTGAGATCGCTGTTATCCTTAGGTCGATGGTTCGAATCCGTCTCTCGAGACTTTTGTTTTAGTTCTCAAGTCTACTGTTTCGTTTTCCATGCGGAACTTAAAGTTGATAAAATCCATTAATAAGATTCTAGGTGTTTTCTTTAAGTAATCCGACAAAAGTGACAGACGATGTCAACTACTCGCGATAGCTCAGTTGGTAGAGCGGAGGACTGTAGTTGAGATCGTTGTTATCCTTAGGTCGATGGTTCGAATCCGTCTCGCGAGATTTTTGTTTTAGTTCTCAAGTCTACTGTTTCGTTTTCCATGCGGAACTTAAAGTTGATAAAAATCCATTAATAAGATTCTAGTTGTTTTCTTTAAGTAATCGGACAAAAGTGACAGACGGTGTCAACTACTCGCGATAGCTCAGTTGGTAGAGCGGAGGACTGTAGTTGAGATCGCTGTTATCCTTAGGTCGATGGTTCGAATCCGTCTCGCGAGATTTTTGTTTTAGTTCTCAAGTCTACTGTTTCGTTTTCCATGCGGAACTTAAAGTTGATAAAAATCCATTAATAAGATTCTAGTTGTTTTCTGTAAGTAATCAGACAAAAGTGACATTCGATGTAAACAACTCGCGATAGCTCAGTTGGTAGAGCGGAGGACTGTAGTTGAGATCGCTGTCATCCTTAGGTCGATGGTTCGAATCCGTCTCGCGAGATTTTTGTTTTAGTTCTCAAGTCTACTGTTTCGTTTTCCATGCGGAACTTAAATTTGATAAAAATCCATTAATAAGATTCTAGTTGTTTTCTTTTAGTAATCGGACAAAAGTGACAGACGATGTCAACTACTCGCGATAGCTCAGTTGGTAGAGCGGAGGACTGTAGTTGAGATCGCTGTTATCCTTAGGTCGATGGTTCGAATCCGTCTCGCGAGATTTTTGTTTTAGTTCACAAGTTTACTAATTTCGTTTTCTATGCGGAACTTAAAGTTGATAAAGATCCATTAATAAGATTCTAGTTGTTTTCTTTAAGTAATCGGACAAAAGTGACAGACGATGTCAACTACTCGCGATAGCTCAGTTGGTAGAGCGGAGGACTGTAGTTGAGATCGCTGTTATCCTTAGGTCGATGGTTCGAATCCGTCTCGCGAGATTTTTGTTTTAGTTCTCAAGTCTACTGTTTCGTTTTCCATGCGGAACTTAAATTTGATACAAATCCGTTAATAAGATTCTAGTTGTTTTCTTTAAGTAATCGGTCAAAAGTGACAGACGATGTCAACTACTCGCGATAGCTCAGTTGGTAGAGCGGAGGACTGTAGTTGAGATCGCTGTTATCCTTAGGTCGATGGTTCGAATCCGTCTCGCGAGATTTTTGTTTTAGTTCACAAGTTTACTAATTTCGTTTTCTATGCGGAACTTAAAGTTGATAAAAATCCATTAATAAGATTCTGGTTGTTTTCTTTAAGTAATCGGACAAAAGTGACAGACGATGTCAACTACTCGCGATAGCTCAGTTGGTACAGCGCAGGACTGTAGTTGAGATCGCTGTTATCCTTAGGTCGATGGTTCGAATCCGTCTCTCGAGACTTTTGTTTTAGTTCTCAAGTCTACTGTTTCGTTTTCCATGCGGAACTTAAAGTTGATAAAATCCATTAATAAGATTCTAGGTGTTTTCTTTAAGTAATCCGACAAAAGTGACAGACGATGTCAACTACTCGCGATAGCTCAGTTGGTAGAGCGGAGGACTGTAGTTGAGATCGTTGTTATCCTTAGGTCGATGGTTCGAATCCGTCTCGCGAGATTTTTGTTTTAGTTCTCAAGTCTACTGTTTCGTTTTCCATGCGGAACTTAAAGTTGATAAAAATCCATTAATAAGATTCTAGTTGTTTTCTGTAAGTAATCAGACAAAAGTGACATTCGATGTAAACTACTCGCGATAGCTCAGTTGGTAGAGCGGAGGACTGTAGTTGAGATCGCTGTTATCATTGGTCGATGGTTCGAATCCGTCTCGCGAGATTTTTGTTTTAGTTCTCAAGTCTACTGTTTCGTTTTCCATGCGGAACTTAAAGTTGATAAAAATCCATTAATAAGATTCTAGTTGTTTTCTTTAAGTAATCGGACAAAAGTGACAGACGATGTCAACTACTCGCGATAGCTCAGTTGGTAGAGCGGAGGACTGTAGTTGAGATCGCTGTTATCCTTAGGTCGATGGTTCGAATCCGTCTCGCGAGATTTTTGTTTTAGTTCACAAGTTTACTCATTTCGTTTTCTATGCGGAACTTAAAGTTGATAAAAATCCATTAATAAGATTGTAGTTGTTTTCTTTAAGTAATCAGACAAAAGTGACAGACGATGTCAACTACTCGCGATAGCTCAGTTGGTAGAGCGGAGGACTGTAGTTGAGATCGCTGTTATCATTAGGTCGATGGTTCGAATCCGTCTCGCGAGATTTTTGTTTTAGTTCTCAAGTCTACTGTTTCGTTTTCCATGCGGAACTTAAAGTTGATAAAAATCCATTAATAAGATTCTAGTTGTTTTCTGTAAGTAATCAGACAAAAGTGACATTCGATGTAAACAACTCGCGATAGCTCAGTTGGTAGAGCGGAGGACTGTAGTTGAGATCGCTGTCATCCTTAGGTCGATGGTTCGAATCCGTCTCGCGAGATTTTTGTTTTAGTTCTCAAGTCTACTGTTTCGTTTTCCATGCGGAACTTAAATTTGATAAAAATCCATTAATAAGATTCTAGTTGTTTTCTTTTAGTAATCGGACAAAAGTGACAGACGATGTCAACTACTCGCGATAGCTCAGTTGGTAGAGCGGAGGACTGTAGTTGAGATCGCTGTTATCCTTAGGTCGATGGTTCGAATCCGTCTCGCGAGATTTTTGTTTTAGTTCACAAGTTTACTAATTTCGTTTTCTATGCGGAACTTAAAGTTGATAAAAATCCATTAATAAGATTCTAGTTGTTTTCTTTAAGTAATCGGACAAAAGTGACAGACGATGTCAACTACTCGCGATAGCTCAGTTGGTAGAGCGGAGGACTGTAGTTGAGATCGCTGTTATCCTTAGGTCGATGGTTTGAATCCGTCTCGCGAGATTTTTGTTTTAGTTCTCAAGTCTACTGTTTCGTTTTCCATGCGGAACTTAAAGTTGATAAAAATCCATTAATAAGATTCTAGTTGTTTTCTTTAAGTAATCAGACAAAAGTGACATTCGATGTAAACTACTCGCGATAGCTCAGTTGGTAGAGCGGAGGACTGTAGTTGAGATCGCTGTCATCCTTAGGTCGATGGTTCGAATCCGTCTCGCGAGATTTTTGTTTTAGTTCTCAAGTCTACTGTTTCGTTTTCCATGCGGAACTTAAAGTTGATAAAAATCCATTAATAAGATTCTAGTTGTTTTCTTTAAGTAATCGGACAAAAGTGACAGACGGTGTCAACTACTCGCGATAGCTCAGTTGGTAGAGCGGAGGACTGTAGTTGAGATCGCTGTTATCCTTAGGTCGATGGTTCGAATCCGTCTCGCGAGATTTTTGTTTTAGTTCTCAAGTCTACTGTTTCGTTTTCCATGCGGAACTTAAATTTGATAAAAATCCATTAATAAGATTCTAGTTGTTTTCTTTTAGTAATCGGACAAAAGTGACAGACGATGTCAACTACTCGCGATAGCTCAGTTGGTAGAGCGGAGGACTGTAGTTGAGATCGCTGTTATCCTTAGGTCGATGGTTCGAATCCGTCTCGCGAGATTTTTGTTTTAGTTCACAAGTTTACTAATTTCGTTTTCTATGCGGAACTTAAAGTTGATAAAGATCCATTAATAAGATTCTAGTTGTTTTCTTTAAGTAATCGGACAAAAGTGACAGACGATGTCAACTACTCGCGATAGCTCAGTTGGTAGAGCGGAGGACTGTAGTTGAGATCGCTGTTATCCTTAGGTCGATGGTTTGAATCCGTCTCGCGAGATTTTTGTTTTAGTTCTCAAGTCTACTGTTTCGTTTTCCATGCGGAACTTAAAGTTGATAAAAATCCATTAATAAGATTCTAGTTGTTTTCTTTAAGTAATCAGACAAAAGTGACATTCGATGTAAACTACTCGCGATAGCTCAGTTGGTAGAGCGGAGGACTGTAGTTGAGATCGCTGTCATCCTTAGGTCGATGGTTCGAATCCGTCTCGCGAGATTTTTGTTTTAGTTCTCAAGTCTACTGTTTCGTTTTCCATGCGGAACTTAAATTTGATAAAAATCCATTAATAAGATTCTAGTTGTTTTCTTTTAGTAATCGGACAAAAGTGACAGACGATGTCAACTACTCGCGATAGCTCAGTTGGTAGAGCGGAGGACTGTAGTTGAGATCGCTGTTATCCTTAGGTCGATGGTTCGAATCCGTCTCGCGAGATTTTTGTTTTAGTTCACAAGTTTACTAATTTCGTTTTCTATGCGGAACTTAAAGTTGATAAAGATCCATTAATAAGATTCTAGTTGTTTTCTTTAAGTAATCGGACAAAAGTGACAGACGATGTCAACTACTCGCGATAGCTCAGTTGGTAGAGCGGAGGACTGTAGTTGAGATCGCTGTTATCCTTAGGTCGATGGTTCGAATCCGTCTCGCGAGATTTTTGTTTTAGTTCTCAAGTCTACTGTTTCGTTTTCCATGCGGAACTTAAATTTGATACAAATCCGTTAATAAGATTCTAGTTGTTTTCTTTAAGTAATCGGTCAAAAGTGACAGACGATGTCAACTACTCGCGATAGCTCAGTTGGTAGAGCGGAGGACTGTAGTTGAGATCGCTGTTATCCTTAGGTCGATGGTTCGAATCCGTCTCGCGAGATTTTTGTTTTAGTTCACAAGTTTACTAATTTCGTTTTCTATGCGGAACTTAAAGTTGATAAAAATCCATTAATAAGATTCTGGTTGTTTTCTTTAAGTAATCGGACAAAAGTGACAGACGATGTCAACTACTCGCGATAGCTCAGTTGGTACAGCGCAGGACTGTAGTTGAGATCGCTGTTATCCTTAGGTCGATGGTTCGAATCCGTCTCTCGAGACTTTTGTTTTAGTTCTCAAGTCTACTGTTTCGTTTTCCATGCGGAACTTAAAGTTGATAAAATCCATTAATAAGATTCTAGGTGTTTTCTTTAAGTAATCCGACAAAAGTGACAGACGATGTCAACTACTCGCGATAGCTCAGTTGGTAGAGCGGAGGACTGTAGTTGAGATCGTTGTTATCCTTAGGTCGATGGTTCGAATCCGTCTCGCGAGATTTTTGTTTTAGTTCTCAAGTCTACTGTTTCGTTTTCCATGCGGAACTTAAAGTTGATAAAAATCCATTAATAAGATTCTAGTTGTTTTCTTTAAGTAATCGGACAAAAGTGACAGACGGTGTCAACTACTCGCGATAGCTCAGTTGGTAGAGCGGAGGACTGTAGTTGAGATCGCTGTTATCCTTAGGTCGATGGTTCGAATCCGTCTCGCGAGATTTTTGTTTTAGTTCTCAAGTCTACTGTTTCGTTTTCCATGCGGAACTTAAAGTTGATAAAAATCCATTAATAAGATTCTAGTTGTTTTCTGTAAGTAATCAGACAAAAGTGACATTCGATGTAAACAACTCGCGATAGCTCAGTTGGTAGAGCGGAGGACTGTAGTTGAGATCGCTGTCATCCTTAGGTCGATGGTTCGAATCCGTCTCGCGAGATTTTTGTTTTAGTTCTCAAGTCTACTGTTTCGTTTTCCATGCGGAACTTAAATTTGATAAAAATCCATTAATAAGATTCTAGTTGTTTTCTTTTAGTAATCGGACAAAAGTGACAGACGATGTCAACTACTCGCGATAGCTCAGTTGGTAGAGCGGAGGACTGTAGTTGAGATCGCTGTTATCCTTAGGTCGATGGTTCGAATCCGTCTCGCGAGATTTTTGTTTTAGTTCACAAGTTTACTAATTTCGTTTTCTATGCGGAACTTAAAGTTGATAAAGATCCATTAATAAGATTCTAGTTGTTTTCTTTAAGTAATCGGACAAAAGTGACAGACGATGTCAACTACTCGCGATAGCTCAGTTGGTAGAGCGGAGGACTGTAGTTGAGATCGCTGTTATCCTTAGGTCGATGGTTCGAATCCGTCTCGCGAGATTTTTGTTTTAGTTCTCAAGTCTACTGTTTCGTTTTCCATGCGGAACTTAAATTTGATACAAATCCGTTAATAAGATTCTAGTTGTTTTCTTTAAGTAATCGGTCAAAAGTGACAGACGATGTCAACTACTCGCGATAGCTCAGTTGGTAGAGCGGAGGACTGTAGTTGAGATCGCTGTTATCCTTAGGTCGATGGTTCGAATCCGTCTCGCGAGATTTTTGTTTTAGTTCACAAGTTTACTAATTTCGTTTTCTATGCGGAACTTAAAGTTGATAAAAATCCATTAATAAGATTCTGGTTGTTTTCTTTAAGTAATCGGACAAAAGTGACAGACGATGTCAACTACTCGCGATAGCTCAGTTGGTACAGCGCAGGACTGTAGTTGAGATCGCTGTTATCCTTAGGTCGATGGTTCGAATCCGTCTCTCGAGACTTTTGTTTTAGTTCTCAAGTCTACTGTTTCGTTTTCCATGCGGAACTTAAAGTTGATAAAATCCATTAATAAGATTCTAGGTGTTTTCTTTAAGTAATCCGACAAAAGTGACAGACGATGTCAACTACTCGCGATAGCTCAGTTGGTAGAGCGGAGGACTGTAGTTGAGATCGTTGTTATCCTTAGGTCGATGGTTCGAATCCGTCTCGCGAGATTTTTGTTTTAGTTCTCAAGTCTACTGTTTCGTTTTCCATGCGGAACTTAAAGTTGATAAAAATCCATTAATAAGATTCTAGTTGTTTTCTGTAAGTAATCAGACAAAAGTGACATTCGATGTAAACTACTCGCGATAGCTCAGTTGGTAGAGCGGAGGACTGTAGTTGAGATCGCTGTTATCATTGGTCGATGGTTCGAATCCGTCTCGCGAGATTTTTGTTTTAGTTCTCAAGTCTACTGTTTCGTTTTCCATGCGGAACTTAAAGTTGATAAAAATCCATTAATAAGATTCTAGTTGTTTTCTTTAAGTAATCGGACAAAAGTGACAGACGATGTCAACTACTCGCGATAGCTCAGTTGGTAGAGCGGAGGACTGTAGTTGAGATCGCTGTTATCCTTAGGTCGATGGTTCGAATCCGTCTCGCGAGATTTTTGTTTTAGTTCACAAGTTTACTCATTTCGTTTTCTATGCGGAACTTAAAGTTGATAAAAATCCATTAATAAGATTGTAGTTGTTTTCTTTAAGTAATCAGACAAAAGTGACAGACGATGTCAACTACTCGCGATAGCTCAGTTGGTAGAGCGGAGGACTGTAGTTGAGATCGCTGTTATCCTTAGGTCGATGGTTTGAATCCGTCTCGCGAGATTTTTGTTTTAGTTCTCAAGTCTACTGTTTCGTTTTCCATGCGGAACTTAAAGTTGATAAAAATCCATTAATAAGATTCTAGTTGTTTTCTTTAAGTAATCAGACAAAAGTGACATTCGATGTAAACTACTCGCGATAGCTCAGTTGGTAGAGCGGAGGACTGTAGTTGAGATCGCTGTCATCCTTAGGTCGATGGTTCGAATCCGTCTCGCGAGATTTTTGTTTTAGTTCTCAAGTCTACTGTTTCGTTTTCCATGCGGAACTTAAAGTTGATAAAAATCCATTAATAAGATTCTAGTTGTTTTCTTTAAGTAATCGGACAAAAGTGACAGACGGTGTCAACTACTCGCGATAGCTCAGTTGGTAGAGCGGAGGACTGTAGTTGAGATCGCTGTTATCCTTAGGTCGATGGTTCGAATCCGTCTCGCGAGATTTTTGTTTTAGTTCTCAAGTCTACTGTTTCGTTTTCCATGCGGAACTTAAATTTGATAAAAATCCATTAATAAGATTCTAGTTGTTTTCTTTTAGTAATCGGACAAAAGTGACAGACGATGTCAACTACTCGCGATAGCTCAGTTGGTAGAGCGGAGGACTGTAGTTGAGATCGCTGTTATCCTTAGGTCGATGGTTCGAATCCGTCTCGCGAGATTTTTGTTTTAGTTCACAAGTTTACTAATTTCGTTTTCTATGCGGAACTTAAAGTTGATAAAGATCCATTAATAAGATTCTAGTTGTTTTCTTTAAGTAATCGGACAAAAGTGACAGACGATGTCAACTACTCGCGATAGCTCAGTTGGTAGAGCGGAGGACTGTAGTTGAGATCGCTGTTATCCTTAGGTCGATGGTTTGAATCCGTCTCGCGAGATTTTTGTTTTAGTTCTCAAGTCTACTGTTTCGTTTTCCATGCGGAACTTAAAGTTGATAAAAATCCATTAATAAGATTCTAGTTGTTTTCTTTAAGTAATCAGACAAAAGTGACATTCGATGTAAACTACTCGCGATAGCTCAGTTGGTAGAGCGGAGGACTGTAGTTGAGATCGCTGTTATCCTTAGGTCGATGGTTCGAATCCGTCTCGCGAGATTTTTGTTTTAGTTCTCAAGTCTACTGTTTCGTTTTCCATGCGGAACTTAAAGTTGATAAAAATCCATTAATAAGATTCTAGTTGTTTTCTTTAAGTAATCGGACAAAAGTGACAGACGGTGTCAACTACTCGCGATAGCTCAGTTGGTAGAGCGGAGGACTGTAGTTGAGATCGCTGTTATCCTTAGGTCGATGGTTCGAATCCGTCTCGCGAGATTTTTGTTTTAGTTCTCAAGTCTACTGTTTCGTTTTCCATGCGGAACTTAAAGTTGATAAAAATCCATTAATAAGATTCTAGTTGTTTTCTGTAAGTAATCAGACAAAAGTGACATTCGATGTAAACAACTCGCGATAGCTCAGTTGGTAGAGCGGAGGACTGTAGTTGAGATCGCTGTCATCCTTAGGTCGATGGTTCGAATCCGTCTCGCGAGATTTTTGTTTTAGTTCTCAAGTCTACTGTTTCGTTTTCCATGCGGAACTTAAATTTGATAAAAATCCATTAATAAGATTCTAGTTGTTTTCTTTTAGTAATCGGACAAAAGTGACAGACGATGTCAACTACTCGCGATAGCTCAGTTGGTAGAGCGGAGGACTGTAGTTGAGATCGCTGTTATCCTTAGGTCGATGGTTCGAATCCGTCTCGCGAGATTTTTGTTTTAGTTCACAAGTTTACTAATTTCGTTTTCTATGCGGAACTTAAAGTTGATAAAGATCCATTAATAAGATTCTAGTTGTTTTCTTTAAGTAATCGGACAAAAGTGACAGACGATGTCAACTACTCGCGATAGCTCAGTTGGTAGAGCGGAGGACTGTAGTTGAGATCGCTGTTATCCTTAGGTCGATGGTTCGAATCCGTCTCGCGAGATTTTTGTTTTAGTTCTCAAGTCTACTGTTTCGTTTTCCATGCGGAACTTAAATTTGATACAAATCCGTTAATAAGATTCTAGTTGTTTTCTTTAAGTAATCGGTCAAAAGTGACAGACGATGTCAACTACTCGCGATAGCTCAGTTGGTAGAGCGGAGGACTGTAGTTGAGATCGCTGTTATCCTTAGGTCGATGGTTCGAATCCGTCTCGCGAGATTTTTGTTTTAGTTCACAAGTTTACTAATTTCGTTTTCTATGCGGAACTTAAAGTTGATAAAAATCCATTAATAAGATTCTGGTTGTTTTCTTTAAGTAATCGGACAAAAGTGACAGACGATGTCAACTACTCGCGATAGCTCAGTTGGTACAGCGCAGGACTGTAGTTTAGATCGCTGTTATCCTTAGGTCGATGGTTCGAATCCGTCTCTCGAGACTTTTGTTTTAGTTCTCAAGTCTACTGTTTCGTTTTCCATGCGGAACTTAAAGTTGATAAAATCCATTAATAAGATTCTAGGTGTTTTCTTTAAGTAATCCGACAAAAGTGACAGACGATGTCAACTACTCGCGATAGCTCAGTTGGTAGAGCGGAGGACTGTAGTTGAGATCGTTGTTATCCTTAGGTCGATGGTTCGAATCCGTCTCGCGAGATTTTTGTTTTAGTTCTCAAGTCTACTGTTTCGTTTTCCATGCGGAACTTAAAGTTGATAAAAATCCATTAATAAGATTCTAGTTGTTTTCTTTAAGTAATCGGACAAAAGTGACAGACGGTGTCAACTACTCGCGATAGCTCAGTTGGTAGAGCGGAGGACTGTAGTTGAGATCGCTGTTATCCTTAGGTCGATGGTTCGAATCCGTCTCGCGAGATTTTTGTTTTAGTTCTCAAGTCTACTGTTTCGTTTTCCATGCGGAACTTAAAGTTGATAAAAATCCATTAATAAGATTCTAGTTGTTTTCTGTAAGTAATCAGACAAAAGTGACATTCGATGTAAACAACTCGCGATAGCTCAGTTGGTAGAGCGGAGGACTGTAGTTGAGATCGCTGTCATCCTTAGGTCGATGGTTCGAATCCGTCTCGCGAGATTTTTGTTTTAGTTCTCAAGTCTACTGTTTCGTTTTCCATGCGGAACTTAAATTTGATAAAAATCCATTAATAAGATTCTAGTTGTTTTCTTTTAGTAATCGGACAAAAGTGACAGACGATGTCAACTACTCGCGATAGCTCAGTTGGTAGAGCGGAGGACTGTAGTTGAGATCGCTGTTATCCTTAGGTCGATGGTTCGAATCCGTCTCGCGAGATTTTTGTTTTAGTTCTCAAGTCTACTGTTTCGTTTTCCATGCGGAACTTAAATTTGATACAAATCCGTTAATAAGATTCTAGTTGTTTTCTTTAAGTAATCGGTCAAAAGTGACAGACGATGTCAACTACTCGCGATAGCTCAGTTGGTAGAGCGGAGGACTGTAGTTGAGATCGCTGTTATCCTTAGGTCGATGGTTCGAATCCGTCTCGCGAGATTTTTGTTTTAGTTCACAAGTTTACTAATTTCGTTTTCTATGCGGAACTTAAAGTTGATAAAGATCCATTAATAAGATTCTAGTTGTTTTCTTTAAGTAATCGGACAAAAGTGACAGACGATGTCAACTACTCGCGATAGCTCAGTTGGTAGAGCGGAGGACTGTAGTTGAGATCGCTGTTATCCTTAGGTCGATGGTTCGAATCCGTCTCGCGAGATTTTTGTTTTAGTTCTCAAGTCTACTGTTTCGTTTTCCATGCGGAACTTAAATTTGATACAAATCCGTTAATAAGATTCTAGTTGTTTTCTTTAAGTAATCGGTCAAAAGTGACAGACGATGTCAACTACTCGCGATAGCTCAGTTGGTAGAGCGGAGGACTGTAGTTGAGATCGCTGTTATCCTTAGGTCGATGGTTCGAATCCGTCTCGCGAGATTTTTGTTTTAGTTCTCAAGTCTACTGTTTCGTTTTCCATGCGGAACTTAAAGTTGATAAAAATCCATTAATAAGATTCTAGTTGTTTTCTGTAAGTAATCAGACAAAAGTGACATTCGATGTAAACAACTCGCGATAGCTCAGTTGGTAGAGCGGAGGACTGTAGTCGAGATCGCTGTCATCCTTAGGTCGATGGTTCGAATCCGTCTCGCGAGATTTTTGTTTTAGTTCTCAAGTCTACTGTTTCGTTTTCCATGCGGAACTTAAATTTGATAAAAATCCATTAATAAGATTCTAGTTGTTTTCTTTAAGTAATCGGACAAAAGTGACAGACGATGTCAACTACTCGCGATAGCTCAGTTGGTAGAGCGGAGGACTGTAGTTGAGATCGCTGTTATCCTTAGGTCGATGGTTTGAATCCGTCTCGCGAGATTTTTGTTTTAGTTCTCAAGTCTACTGTTTCGTTTTCCATGCGGAACTTAAAGTTGATAAAAATCCATTAATAAGATTCTAGTAGTTTTCTTTAAGTAATCAGACAAAAGTGACATTCGATGTAAACTACTCGCGATAGCTCAGTTGGTAGAGCGGAGGACTGTAGTTGAGATCGCTGTCATCCTTAGGTCGATGGTTCGAATCCGTCTCGCGAGATTTTTGTTTTAGTTCTCAAGTCTACTGTTTCGTTTTCCATGCGGAACTTAAAGTTGATAAAAATCCATTAATAAGATTCTAGTTGTTTTCTTTAAGTAATCGGACAAAAGTTACAGACGATGTCAACTACTCGCGATAGCTCAGTTGGTAGAGCGGAGGACTGTAGTTTAAATCGCTGTTATCCTTAGGTCGATGGTTCGAATCCGTCTCGCGAGATTTTTGTTTTAGTTCACAAGTTTACTAATTTCGTTTTCTATGCGGAACTTAAAGTTGATAAAAATCCATTAATAAGATTGTAGTTGTTTTCTTTAATTAATCGGACAAAAGTGACAGACGATGTCAACTGCTCGCGATAGCTCAGTTGGTAGAGCGGAGGACTGTAGTTGAGATCGCTGTTATCCTTAGGTCGATGGTTCGAATCCGTCTCGCGAGATTTTTGTTTTAGTTCACAAGTTTACTCATTTCGTTTTCTATGCGGAACTTAAAGTTGATAAAAATCCATTAATAAGATTCTAGTTGTTTTCTTTAATTAATCGGACAAAAGTGACAGACGATGTCAACTACTCGCGATAGCTCAGTTGGTAGAGCGGAGGACTGTAGTTGAGATCGCTGTTATCCTTAGGTCGATGGTTTGAATCCGTCTCGCGAGATTTTTGTTTTAGTTCTCAAGTCTACTGTTTCGTTTTCCATGCGGAACTTAAAGTTGATAAAAATCCATTAATAAGATTCTAGTTGTTTTCTTGAAGTAATCAGACAAAAGTGACATTCGATGTAAACTACTCGCGATAGCTCAGTTGGTAGAGCGGAGGACTGTAGTTGAGATCGCTGTCATCCTTAGGTCGATGGTTCGAATCCGTCTCGCGAGATTTTTGTTTTAGTTCTCAAGTCTACTGTTTCGTTTTCCATGCGGAACTTAAATTTGATAAAAATCCATTAATAAGATTCTAGTTGTTTTCTGTAAGTAATCAGACAAAAGTGACATTCGATGTAAACAACTCGCGATAGCTCAGTTGGTAGAGCGGAGGACTGTAGTCGAGATCGCTGTCATCCTTAGGTCGATGGTTCGAATCCGTCTCGCGAGATTTTTGTTTTAGTTCTCAAGTCTACTGTTTCGTTTTCCATGCGGAACTTAAATTTGATAAAAATCCATTAATAAGATTGTAGTTGTTTTCTTTCAGTAATCAGACAAAAGTGACATACGATGTCAACTGCTCGCGATATCTCAGTTGGTAGAGCGGAGGACTGTAGTTGAGATCGCTGTCATCCTTAGGTCGATGGTTCGAATCCGTCTCGCGAGATTTTTGTTTTAGTTCTCAAGTCTACTGTTTCGTTTTCCATGCGGAACTTAAAGTTGATAAAAATCCATTAATAAGATTCTAGTTGTTTTCTTTAAGTAATCGGACAAAAGTGACAGACGGTGTCAACAACTCGCGATAGCTCAGTTGGTAGAGCGGAGGACTGTAGTTGAGATCGCTGTTATCCTTAGGTCGATGGTTCGAATCCGTCTCGCGAGATTTTTGTTTTAGTTCTCAAGTCTACTGTTTCGTTTTCCATGCGGAACTTAAAGTTGATAAAAATCCATTAATAAGATTCTAGTTGTTTTCTGTAAGTAATCAGACAAAAGTGACATTCGATGTAAACAACTCGCGATAGCTCAGTTGGTAGAGCGGAGGACTGTAGTTGAGATCGCTGTCATCCTTAGGTCGATGGTTCGAATCCGTCTCGCGAGATTTTTGTTTTAGTTCTCAAGTCTACTGTTTCGTTTTCCATGCGGAACTTAAAGTTGATAAAAATCCATTAATAAGATTGTAGTTGTTTTCTTTAATTAATCGGACAAAAGTGACAGACGATGTCAACTGCTCGCGATAGCTCAGTTGGTAGAGCGGAGGACTGTAGTTGAGATCGCTGTTATCCTTAGGTCGATGGTTCGAATCCGTCTCGCGAGATTTTTGTTTTAGTTCTCAAGTCTACTGTTTCGTTTTCCATGCGGAACTTAAAGTTGATAAAATCCGTTAAAAAGATTCTAGTTGTTTTCTTTAAGTAATCGGACAAAAGTGACAGACGATGTCAACTACTCGCGATAGCTCAGTTGGTAGAGCGGAGGACTGTAGTTGAGATCGCTGTTATCCTTAGGTCGATGGTTCGAATCCGTCTCGCGAGATTTTTGTTTTAGTTCTCAAGTCTACTCATTTTGTTTTCCATGCGGAACTTAAATTTGATACAAATCCATTAATAAGATTCTAGTTGTTTTCTTGAAGTAATCGGGCAAAAGTGACGGACAATGTCAACTACTCGCGATAGCTCAGTTGGTAGAGCGGAGGACTGTAGTTGAGATCGCTGTTATCCTTAGGTCGATGGTTTGAATCCGTCTCGCGAGATTTTTGTTTTAGTTCACAAGTTTACTCATTTCGTTTTCCATGCGGAACTTAAATTTGATAAAATCCGTTAATAAGATTCTAGTTGTTTTCTTTAAGTAATCGGACAAAAGTGACGGTCGATGTACACTACTCGCGATAGCTCAGTTGGTAGAGCGGAGGACTGTAGTTGAGATCGCTGTTATCCTTAGGTCGATGGTTCGAATCCGTCTCGCGAGATTTTTGTTTTTGTTCTCAAGTCTACTCATTTTGTTTTCCATGCGGAACTTAAATTTGATACAAATCCATTAATAAGATTCTAGTTGTTTTCTTGAAGTAATCGGGCAAAAGTGACAGACGATGTCAACTACTCGCAATAGCTCAGTTGATAGAGCGGAGGACTGTAGTTTAGATCGCTGATATCCTTATGTCGATGGTTCGAATCCGTCTCGCGAGATTTTTGTTTTTGTTCACAAGTTTACTCATTTCGTTTTCTATGCGGAACTTAAAGTTGATAAAAATCCATTAATAAGATTCTAGTTGTTTTCTTTAAGTAATCGGACAAAAGTGACAGACGATGTCAAATACTCGCGATAGCTCAGTTGGTAGAGCGGAGGACTGTAGTTGAGATCGCTGTTATCCTTAGGTCGATGGTTCGAATCCGTCTCGCGAGATTTTTGTTTTAGTTCTCAAGTCTACTGTTTCGTTTTCTATGCGGAACTTAAAGTTGATAAAAATCCATTGATAAGATTCTAGTTGTTTTGTTTAAGTAATCGGACAAAAGTGACAGACGATGTCAACTACTCGCGATAGCTCAGTTGGTAGAGCGGAGGACTGTAGTTGAGATCGCTGTTATCCTTAGGTCGATGGTTCGAATCCGTCTCGCGAGATTTTTGTTTTAGTTCTCAAGTCTACTGTTTCGTTTTCCATGCGGAACTTAAAGTTGATAAAATCCGTTAATAAGATTCTAGTTGTTTTCTTTAAGTAATCGGACAAAAGTGACAGACGATGTCAACTACTCGCGATAGCTCAGTTGGTAGAGCGGAGGACTGTAGTTGAGATCGCTGTTATCCTTAGGTCGATGGTTCGAATCCGTCTCGCGAGATTTTTGTTTTAGTTCACAAGTTTACTCATTTCGTTTTCCATGCGGAACTTAAATTTGATAAAAATCCATTAATAAGATTCTAGTTGTTTTCTTTAAGTAATCGGACAAAAGTGACAGACGATGTCAACTACTCGCGATAGCTCAGTTGGTAGAGCGGAGGACTGTAGTTGAGATCGCTGTTATCCTTAGGTCGATGGTTCGAATCCGTCTCGCGAGATTTTTGTTTTAGTTCACAAGTTTACTCATTTCGTTTTCTATGCGGAACTTAAAGTTGATAAAAATCTATTAATAAGATTCTAGTTGTTTTCTTTAAGTAATCGGACAAAAGTGACAGACGATGTCAACTACTCGCGATAGCCTAGTTGGTAGAGCGGAGGACTGTAGTTGAGATCGCTGTTATCCTTAGGTCGATGGTTCGAATCCGTCTCGCGAGATTTTTGTTTTAGTTCACAAGTTTACTCATTTCGTTTTCCATGCGGAATTTAAAGTTGATAAAAATCCATTAATAAGATTCTAGTTGTTTTCTTTAAGTAATCAGACAAAAGTGACAGACGATGTAATCTACTCGCGATAGCTCAGTTGGTAGAGCGGAGGACTGTAGTTGAGATCGCTGTTATCCTTAGGTCGATGGTTCGAATCGTCTCGCGAGATTTTTGTTTTAGTTCACAAGTTTACTCATTTCGTTTTCTTTGCGGAACTTAAAGTTGATAAAAATCTATTAATAAGATTCTAGTTGTTTTCTTTAAGTAATCGGACAAAAGTGACAGACGATGTCAACTTCTCGCGATAGCTCAGTTGGTAGAGCGGAGGACTGTAGTTGAGATCGCTGTTATCCTTAGGTCGATGGTTCGAATCCGTCTCGCGAGATTTTTGTTTTAGTTCACAAGTTTACTCATTTCGTTTTCCATGCGGAATTTAAAGTTGATAAAAATCCATTAATAAGATTATAGTTGTTTTCTTTAAGTAATCAGACAAAAGTGACAGACGATGTAATCTACTCGCGATAGCTCAGTTGGTAGAGCGGAGGACTGTAGTTGAGATCGCTGTTATCCTTAGGTCGATGGTTCGAATCCGTCTCGCGAGATTTTTGTTTTAGTTCTCAAGTCTACTGTTTCGTTTTCCATGCGGAACTTAAATTTGATAAAATCCGTTAATAAGATTCTAGTTGTTTTCTTTAAGTAATCGGACAAAAGTGACAGACGATGTCAAATACTCGCGATAGCTCAGTTGGTAGAGCGGAGGACTGTAGTTGAGATCGCTGTTATCCTTAGGTCGATGGTTCGAATCCGTCTCGCGAGATTTTTGTTTTAGTTCTCAAGTCTACTGTTTCGTTTTCCATGCGGAACTTAAAGTTGATAAAATCCGTTAATAAGATTCTAGTTGTTTTCTTTAAGTAATCGGACAAAAGTGACAGACGATGTCAACTACTCGCGATAGCTCAGTAGGTAGAGCGGAGGACTGTAGTTGAGATCGCTGTTATCCTTAGGTCGATGGTTCGAATCCGTCTCGCGAGATTTTTGTTTTAGTTCACAAGTTTACTCATTTCGTTTTCTATGCGGAAATTAAAGTTGATAAAAATCCATTAATAAGATTCTAGTTGTTTTCTTTAAGTAATCGGACAAAAGTGACGGACAATGTCAACTTCTCGCGATAGCTCAGTTGGTAGAGCGGAGGACTGTAGTTGAGATCGCTGTTATCCTTAGGTCGATGGTTCGAATCCGTCTCGCGAGATTTTTGTTTTAGTTCTCAAGTCTACTGTTTCGTTTTCCATGCGGAACTTAAAGTTGATAAAATCCGTTAATAAGATTCTAGTTGTTTTCTTTAAGTAATCGGACAAAAGTGACAGACGATGTCAACTACTCGCGATAGCTCAGTTGGTAGAGCGGAGGACTGTAGTTGAGATCGCTGTTATCCTTAGGTCGATGGTTCGAATCCGTCTCGCGAGATTTTTGTTTTAGTTCACAAGTTTACTCATTTCGTTTTCTATGCGGAACTTAAAGTTGATAAAAATCCATTAATAAGATTCTAGTTGTTTTCTTTAAGTAATCGGACAAAAGTGACAGACGATGTCAACTACTCGCGATAGCTCAGTTGGTAGAGCGGAGGACTGTAGTTGAGATCGCTGTTATCCTTAGGTCGATGGTTCGAATCCGTCTCGCGAGATTTTTGTTTTAGTTCACAAGTTTACTCATTTCGTTTTCTATGCGGAAATTAAAGTTGATAAAAATCCATTAATAAGATTCTAGTTGTTTTCTTTAAGTAATCGGACAAAAGTGACAGACGATGTCAACTACTCGCGATAGCTCAGTTGGTCGAGCAGAGGACTGTAGTTGAGATCGCTGTTATCCTTAGGTCGATGGTTCGAATCCGTCTCGCGAGATTTTTGTTTTAGTTCTCAAGTCTACTCATTTCGTTTTCTATGCGGAACTTAAAGTTGATAAAATCCGTTAATAAGATTCTAGTTGTTTTCTTTAAGTAATCGGACAAAAGTGACAGACGATGTCAACTACTCGCGATAGCTCAGTTGGTAGAGCGGAGGACTGTAGTTGAGATCGCTGTTATCCTTAGGTCGATGGTTCGAATCCGTCTCGCTAGATTTTTGTTTTAGTTCACAAGTTTACTCATTTCGTTTTCCATGCGGAACTTAAAGTTGATAAAAATCCATTAATAAGATTCTAGTTGTTTTCTTTAAGTAATCGGACAAAAGTGACAGACGATGTCAACTACTCGCGATAGCTCAGTTGGTAGAGCGGAGGACTGTAGTTGAGATCGCTGTTATCCTTAGGTCGATGGTTCGAATCCGTCTCGCGAGATTTTTGTTTTAGTTCACAAGTTTACTCATTTCGTTTTCTATGCGGAACTTAAAGTTGATAAAAATCTATTAATAAGATTCTAGTTGTTTTCTTTAAGTAATCGGACAAAAGTGACAGACGATGTCAACTACTCGCGATAGCTCAGTTGGTAGAGCGGAGGACTGTAGTTGAGATCGCTGTTATCCTTAGGTCGATGGTTCGAATCCGTCTCGCGAGATTTTTGTTTTAGTTCACAAGTTTACTCATTTCGTTTTCTATGCGGAAATTAAAGTTGATAAAAAATCCATTAATAAGATTCTAGTTGTTTTCTTTAAGTAATCGGACAAAAGTGACGGACAATGTCAACTTCTCGCGATAGCTCAGTTGGTAGAGCGGAGGACTGTAGTTGAGATCGCTGTTATCCTTAGTTCGATGGTTCGAATCCGTCTCGCGAGATTTTTGTTTTAGTTCACAAGTTTACTCATTTCGTTTTCTATGCGGAACTTAAAGTTGATGAAAATCTATTAATAAGATTCTAGTTGTTTTCTTTAAGTAATCGGACAAAAGTGACAGACGACGTCAACTACTCGCAATAGCTCAGTTGGTAGAGCGGAGGACTGTAGTTGAGATCGCTGTTATCCTTAGGTCGATGGTTCGAATCGTCTCGCGAGATTTTTGTTTTAGTTCACAAGTTTACTCATTTCGTTTTCTATGCGGAACTTAAAGTTGATAAAAATCTATTAATAAGATTCTAGTTGTTTTCTTTAAGTAATCGGACAAAAGTGACGGACAATGTCAACTTCTCGCGATAGCTCAGTTGGTAGAGCGGAGGACTGTAGTTGAGATCGCTGTTATCCTTAGGTCGATGGTTCGAATCCGTCTCGCGAGGTTTTTGTTTTAGTTCACAAGTTTACTCATTTCGTTTTCTATGCGGAACTTAAAGTTGATGAAAATCTATTAATAAGATTCTAGTTGTTTTCTTTAAGTAATCAGACAAAAGTGACAGACGATGTAATCTACTCGCGATAGCTCAGTTGGTAGAGCGGAGGACTGTAGTTGAGATCGCTGTTATCCTTAGGTCGATGGTTCGAATCCGTCTCGCGAGATTTTTGTTTTAGTTCACAAGTTTACTCATTTCGTTTTCTATGCGGAACTTAAAGTTGATAAAAATCCATTAATAAGATTCTAGTTGTTTTCTTTAAGTAATCGGACAAAAGTGACGGACAATGTCAACTTCTCGCGATAGCTCAGTTGGTAGAGCGGAGGACTGTAGTTGAGATCGCTGTTATCCTTAGGTCGATGGTTCGAATCCGTCTCGCGAGATTTTTGTTTTAGTTCACAAGTTTACTCATTTCGTTTTCTATGCGGAACTTAAAGTTGATAAAAATCCATTAATAACATTCTAGTTGTTTTCTTTAAGTAATCGGACAAAAGTGACGGACAATGTCAACTTCTCGCGATAGCTCAGTTGGTAGAGCGGAGGACTGTAGTTGAGATCGCTGTTATCCTTAGGTCGATGGTTCGAATCCGTCTCGCGAGATTTTTGTTTTAGTTCACAAGTTTACTCATTTCGTTTTCTATGCGGGACTTTAAGTTGATAAAAATCTATTAATAAGATTCTAGTTGTTTTCTTTAAGTAATCAGACAAAAGTGACAGACGATGAAATCTACTCGCGATAGCTCAGTTGGTAGAGCGGAGGACTGTAGTTGAGATCGCTGTTATCCTTAGGTCGATGGTTCGAATCCGTCTCGCGAGATTTTTGTTTTAGTTCACAAGTTTACTCATTTCGTTTTCTATGCGGAACTTAAAGTTTATGAAAATCTATTAATAAGATTCTAGTTGTTTTCTTTAAGTAATCAGACAAAAGTGACAGACGATGTAATCTACTCGCGATAGCTCAGTTGGTAGAGCGGAGGACTGTAGTTGAAATCGCTGGTATCCTTAGGTCGATGGTTCGAATCCGTCTCGCGAGATTTTTGTTTTAGTTCACAAGTTTACTCATTTCGTTTTCTATGCGGAACTTAAAGTTGATAAAAATCCATTAATAAGATTCTAGTTGTTTTCTTTAAGTAATCAGACAAAAGTGACAGACGATGTAATCTACTCGCGATAGCTCAGTTGGTAGAGCGGAGGACTGTAGTTGAGATCGCTGTTATCCTTAGGTCGATGGTTCGAATCCGTCTCGCGAGATTTTTGTTTTAGTTCACAAGTTTACTCATTTCGTTTTCTATGCGGAACTTAAAGTTGATAAAAATCCATTAATAAGATTCTAGTTGTTTTCTTTAAGTAATCGGACAAAAGTGACGGACAATGTCAACTTCTCGCGATAGCTCAGTTGGTAGAGCGGAGGACTGTAGTTGAGATCGCTGTTATCCTTAGGTCGATGGTTCGAATCCGTCTCGCGAGATTTTTGTTTTAGTTCACAAGTTTACTCATTTCGTTTTCTATGCGGAACTTAAAGTTGATAAAAATCTATTAATAAGATTCTAGTTGTTTTCTTTAAGTAATCAGACAAAAGTGACAGACGATGTAATCTACTCGCGATAGCTCAGTTGGTAGAGCGGAGGACTGTAGTTGAGATCGCTGTTATCCTTAGGTCGATGGTTCGAATCCGTCTCGCGAGATTTTTGTTTTAGTTCACAAGTTTACTAATTTCGTTTTCTATGCGGAACTTAAAGTTGATAAAAATCCATTAATAAGATTCTAGTTGTTTTCTTTAAGTAATCGGACAAAAGTGACAGACGATGTCAACTACTCGCGATAGCTCAGTTGGTAGAGCGGAGGACTGTAGTTGAGATCGCTGTCATCCTTAGGTCGATGGTTCGAATCCGTCTCGCGAGATTTTTGTTTTAGTTCTCAAGTCTACTGTTTCGTTTTCCATGCGGAACTTAAAGTTGATAAAAATCCATTAATAAGATTCTAGTTGTTTTCTTTAAGTAATCGGACAAAAGTGACAGACGATGTCAACTACTCGCGATAGCTCAGTTGGTAGAGCGGAGGACTGTAGTTGAGATCGCTGTTATCCTTAGGTCGATGGTTCGAATCCGTCTCGCGAGATTTTTGTTTTAGTTCTCAAGTCTACTGTTTCGTTTTCCATGCGGAACTTAAAGTGTATAAAATCCGTTAATAAGATTTTAGTTGTTTTCTTTAAGTAATCGGACAAAAGTGACAGACGATGTCAACTACTCGCGATAGCTCAGTTGGTAGAGCAGAGGACTGTAGTTGAGATCGCTGTTATCCTTAGGTCGATGGTTCGAATCCGTCTCGCGAGATTTTTGTTTTAGTTCTCAAGTCTACTCATTTTGTTTTCTATGCGGAACTTAAATTTGATACAAATCCATTAATAAGATTCTAGTTGTTTTCTTGAAGTAATCGGGCAAAAGTGACGGACGATGTCAACTACTCGCGATAGCTCAGTTGGTAGAGCGGAGGACTGTAGTTGAGATCGCTGTTATCCTTAGGTCGATGGTTCGAATCCGTCTCGCGAGATTTTTGTTTTAGTTCACAAGTTTACTCATTTCGTTTTCTATGCGGAACTTAAAGTTGATAAAAATCCATTAATAAGATTCTAGTTGTTTTCTTTAAGTAATCGGACAAAAGTGACGGACAATGTCAACTTCTCGCGATAGCTCAGTTGGTAGAGCGGAGGACTGTAGTTGAGATCGCTGTTATCCTTAGGTCGATGGTTCGAATCCGTCTCGCGAGATTTTTGTTTTAGTTCACAAGTTTACTCATTTCGTTTTCCATGCGGAACTTAAAGTTGATAAAAATCTATTAATAAGATTCTAGTTGTTTTCTTTAAGTAATCAGACAAAAGTGACAGACGATGTAATCTACTCGCGATAGCTCAGTTGGTAGAGCGGAGGACTGTAGTTGAGATCGCTGTTATCCTTAGGTCGATGGTTCGAATCCCTCTCGCGAGATTTTTGTTTTAGTTCACAAGTTTACTCATTTCGTTTTCTATGCGGAAATTAAAGTTGATAAAAATCCATTAATAAGATTCTAGTTGTTTTCTTTAAGTAATCGGACAAAAGTGACAGACGATGTCAACTACTCGCGATAGCTCAGTTGGTAGAGCGGAGGACTGTAGTTGAGATCGCTGTTATCCTTAGGTCGATGGTTCGAATCCGTCTCGCGAGATTTTTGTTTTAGTTCACAAGTTTACTCATTTCGTTTTCTATGCGGAACTTAAAGTTGATAAAAATCTATTAATAAGATTCTAGTTGTTTTCTTTAAGTAATCAGACAAAAGTGACAGACGATGTAATCTACTCGCGATAGCTCAGTTGGTAGAGCGGAAGACTGTAGTTGAGATCGCTGTTATCCTTAGGTCGATGGTTCGAATCCGTCTCGCGAGATTTTTGTTTTAGTTCACAAGTTTACTCATTTCGTTTTCTATGCGGAACTTAAAGTTGATGAAAATCCATTAATAAGATTCTAGTTGTTTTCTTTAAGTAATCGGACAAAAGTGACGGACAATGTCAACTTCTCGCGATAGCTCAGTTGGTAGAGCGGAGGACTGTAGTTGAGATCGCTGTTATCCTTAGGTCGATGGTTCGAATCCGTCTCGCGAGATTTTTGTTTTAGTTCACAAGTTTACTCATTTCGTTTTCTATGCGGAACTTAAAGTTGATAAAAATCCATTAATAAGATTCTAGTTGTTTTCTTTAAGTAATCGGACAAAAGTGACGGACAATGTCAACTTCTCGCGATAGCTCAGTTGGTAGAGCGGAGGACTGTAGTTGAGATCGCTGTTATCCTTAGGTCGATGGTTCGAATCCGTCTCGCGAGATTTTTGGTTTTAGTTCACAAGTTTACTCATTTCGTTTTCTATGCGGAAATTAAAGTTGATGAAAATCTATTAATAAGAGTCTAGTTGTTTTCTGTAAGTAATCAGACAAAAGTGACAGACGATGTAATCTACTCGCGATAGCTCAGTTGGTAGAGCGGAGGACTGTAGTTGAGAGCGCTGTTATCCTTAGGTCGATGGTTCGAATCCGTCTCGCGAGATTTTTGTTTTAGTTCTCAAGTCTACTGTTTCGTTTTCCATGCGGAACTTAAAGTTGATAAAAATCCATTAATAAGATTCTAGTTGTTTTCTTTAAGTAATCGGACAAAAGCGACAGACGATGTCAACTTCTCGCGATAGCTCACGTGGTAGAGCGGAGGACTGTAGTTGAGATCGCTGTTATCCTTAGGTCGATGGTTCGAATCCGTCTCGCGAGATTTTTGTTTTAGTTCACAAGTTTACTCATTTCGTTTTCTATGCGAGAAATAAAAGTTGATGAAAATCTATTAATAAGATTCTAGTTGTTTTCTTTAAGTAATCAGACAAAAGTGACAGACGATGTAATCTACTCGCGATAGCTCAGTTGGTAGAGCGGAGGACTGTAGTTGAGATCGCTGTTATCCTTAGGTCGATGGTTCGAATCCGTCTCGCGAGATTTTTGTTTTAGTTCTCAAGTCTACTGTTTCGTTTTCCATGCGGAACTTAAAGTTGATAAAAATCCATTAATAAGATTCTAGTTGTTTTCTTTAAGTAATCGGACAAAAGTGACAGACGATGTAAACTACTCGCGATAGCTCAGTTGGTAGAGCGGAGGACTGTAGTTGAGATCGCTGTTATCCTTTGGGCGATGGTTCGAATCCGTCTCGCGTGATTTTTGTTTTAGTTCACAAGTTTACTCATTTCGTTTTCTCACGCGGAACTTAAAGTTGATAAAAATCCATTAATAAGATTCTAGTTGTTTTCTTTAAGTAATCGGACAAAAGTGACGGACGATGTCAACTACTCGCGATAGCTCAGTTGGTAGAGCGGAGGACTGTAGTTGAGATCGCTGTCATCCTTAGGTCGATGGTTCGAATCCGTCTCTCGAGACTTTTGTTTTAGTTCTCAAGTCTACTGTTTCGTTTTCCATGCGGAACTTAAAGTTGATAAAATCCGTTAATAAGATTCTAGTTGTTTTCTTTAAGTAATCGGACAAAAGTGACGGACGATGTCAACTACTCGCGATAGCTCAGTTGGTAGAGCGGAGGACTGTAGTTGAGATCGCTGTTATCCTTAGGTCGATGGTTCGAATCCGTCTCGCGAGATTTTTGTTTTAGTTCTCAAGTCTACTCATTTCGTTTTCCATGCGGAACTTAAATTTGATACAAATCCATTAATAAGATTCTAGTTGTTTTCTTGAAGTCATCGGGCAAAAGTGACAGACGATGCCAACTACTCGCGATAGCTCAGTTGGTAGAGCGGAGGACTGTAGTTGAGAGCGCTGTTATCCTTAGGTCGATGGTTCGAATCCGTCTCGCGCGATTTTTGTTTTAGTTCTCAAGTCTACTCATTTCGTTTTCCATGCGGAACTTAAATTTGATACAAATCCATTAATAAGATTCTAGTTGTTTTCTTGAAGTAATCGGGCAAAAGTGACAGACGATGTCAACTACTCGCGATAGCTCAGTTGATAGAGCGGAAGACTTTAGTTGAGATCGCTGTTATCCTAGGTCGATGGTTCGAATCCGTCTCGCGAGATTTTTGTTTTAGTTCACAAGTTTACTCATTTCGTTTTCTATGCGGAACTTAAAGTTGATAAAAAATCCATTAATAAGATTCTAGTTGTTTTCTTGAAGTAATCGGACAAAAGTGACAGACGATGTAAACTACTCGCGATAGCTCAGTTGGTAGAGCGGAGGACTGTAGTTGAGATCGCTGTTATCCTTAGGTCGATGGTTCGAATCCGTCTCGCGAGATTTTTGTTTTAGTTCACAAGTTTACTCATTTCGTTTTCTATGCGGAACTTAAAGTTGATAAAAATCCATTAATAAGATTCTAGTTGTTTTCTTTAAGTAATCGGACAAAAGTGACAGACGATGTCAACTACTCACGATAGCTCAGTTGGTAGAGCGGAGGACTGTAGTTGAGATCGCTGTTATCCTTAGGTCGATGGTTCGAATACGTCTCGCGAGATTTTTGTTTTAGTTCACAAGTTTACTCATTTCGTTTATCATGCGGAACTTAAAGTTGATAAAAATCCATTAATAAGATTCTAGTTGTTTTGTTTAAGTAATCGGACAAAAGTGACAGACGATGTAAACGGCTTGCGATAGCTCATTTGGTAGAGCGGAGGACTGTAGTGGAGATCGCTGTTAGACAGATGTCGATGGTTCGAATCCGTCTCGCGAGATTTTTGTTTTAGTTCTCAAGTTTACTCATTTCGTTTTCCATGCGGAACTTAAAGTTAATAAAAATCCATTAATAAGATTCTAGTTGTTTTCTGTAAGTAATCGGACAAAAGTGACAGACGATGTCAACTACTCGCGATAGCTCAGTTGGAAGAGAGGAGGACTGTAGTTGAGATCGCTGTTATCCTTAGGTCGATGGTTTGAATCCGTCTCGCGAGATTTTTGTTTTAGTTCTCAAATGTACTGTTTCGTTTTCCATGCAGAACTTAAAGTTGATGAAAATCCATTAATAATATGCTAGTTGTTTCCTTTAAGTAATCGGACAAAAGTGATAGACGATGTCAACTACTCGCGATAGCTCAGTTGGTAGAACAAAGGACTGTAGTTGAGATCGCTGTAATCCTTAGGTCGATGGTTCGAATACGTCTCGCGAGATTTTTTTTTTAGTTCTCAAGTGTACTGTTTCGTTTTCCATGCGGAACTTAAAGTTGATAAACATCCATTAATAAGATTCTAGTTGTTTTCTGTAAGTAATCGGACGAAAGTGACAGACGATGTAAACTACTCGCAATAGCTCAGTTGGTAGAGCGGAGGACTGTAGTTGAGATCGCTGTTACCCTTAGGTCGATTGTTCGAATCCGTCTCGCGAGATTTTTGTTTTAGTGCTCAAGTGTACTGTTTCGTTTTCCATGCGGAACTTAAAGTTGATAAAAATCCATTAATAAGATTCTAGTTGTTTTCTTTAAGTAATCGGTCAAAAGTGACGGACCATGTCCACTACTCGCGATAGCTCAGTTGGTAGAGCGGAGGACTGTAGTTGAGATCGCTGTTATCCTTAGGGCGATGGTTCGAATCCGTCTCGCGAGATTTTTGTTTTAGTTCTCAACTGTACTCATTTCGTTTTCCATGCGGAACTTAAAGTTGCTAAAAATCCATTACTAAGATTCTAGTTGTTTTCTTTAAGTAATCGGACAAAAGTGACAGACGATGTCATCTACTGGCGATTGCTCAGTTGGTAGAGCGGAGGACTGTAGTTGAGATCGCTGTTATCTTTAGGTCGATGGTTCGAATCCGTCTCGCGAGATTTTTGTTTTAGTTCTCAACTGTACTCATTTCGTTTTCCATGCGGAACTTAAAGTTGATAAAAATCCATTAATAAGATTCTAGTTGTTTTCGTTAATTAATCGGACAAAAGTGACAGACGATGTTAACTACTCGCGATAGCTCAGTTGGTAGAGCGGAGGACTGTAGTTGAGATCGCTGTTATCCTTAGGTCGATGGTTCGAATCCGTCTCGCGAGATTTTTGTATTAGTTCTCAAGTGTACTGTTTCGTTTTCCATGCGGAACATAAAGTTGATAAACATCCATTAATAAGATTCTAGTTGTTTTCTGTAAGTAAACTGACGAAAGTGACAGACTATGTCAACTACTCGCAATAGCTCAGTTGGTAGAGCGGAGGACTGTAGTTGAGATCGCTGTTACCCTTAGGTCGATGGTTCGAATCCGTCTCGCGAGATTTTTGTTTTAGTGCTCAAGTGTACTGTTTCGTTTTCCATGCGGAACTTAAAGTTGTAAAAATCCATTAATAAGATTCTAGTTGTTTTCTTTAAGTAATCGGACAAAAGTGACAGACGATGTCAACTACTCGCGATAGCTCAGTTGGTAGAGCGGAGGACTGTAGTTGAGATCGCTGTTATCCTTAGGTCGATGGTTCGAATCCGTCTCGCGAGATTTTTGTATTAGTTCTCAAGTGTACTGTTTCGTTTTCCATGCGGAACTTAAAGTTGATAAACATCCATTAATAAGATTCTAGTTGTTTTCTTTAAGTAATCGGATAAAAGTGACAGACCATGTCAACTACTCGCGATAGCTAAGTTGGTAGAGCGGAGGACTGTAGTTTAGATCGCTGGTGTCGTTAGGTCGATGGTTAAAATCCGTCTCGCGAGATTTTTGTTTTAGTTCTAAAGTGTACTGTTTCGTTTTCCATGCGGAACTTAAAGTTGATAAAAATCCATTAATAAGATTCTAGTTGTTTTCTTTAAGTAATCGGATAAAAGTGATAGACGATGTCAACTACTCGCGATAGCTCAGTTGGTAGAGCGTAGGACTGTAGTTGAGATCGCTGTTAGACTGATGTCGATGGTTCGAATCCGTCTCGCGAGATTTTTGTTTTAGTTCTAAAGTGTACTGTTTCGTATTCCATGCGGAACTTAAAGTTGATAAAAATCCATTAATAAGATTCTAGTTGTTTTCTTTAAGTAATCGGACAAAAGTGACGGACGATGTCAACTACTCGCGATAGCTCAGTTGGTAGAGCGGAGGACTGTAGTTGAGATCGCTGTTATCCTTAGGTCGATGGTTTGAATCCGTCTCGCGAGATTTTTGTTTTAGTTCTCAACTGTACTCATTTCGTTTTCCATGCGGAACTTAAAGTTGCTAAAAATCCATTACTAAGATTCTAGTTGTTTTCTTTAAGTAATCGGACAAAAGTGACAGACTATGTCAACTACTCGCGATAGCTCAGTTGGTAGAGCGGAGGACTGTAGTTGAGATCGCTGTTATCCTTAGGTCGATGGTTCGAATCCGTCTCGCGAGATTTTTGTTTTAGTTCTCAACTGTACTCATTTCGTTTTCCATGCGGAACTTAAAGTTGATAAAAATACATTAATAAGATTCTAGTTGTTTTCTTTAAGTAATCGGACAAAAGTGACAGACGATGTCAACTACTCGCGATAGCTCAGTTGGTAGAGCGGAGGACTATAGTAGAGATCGCTGTTATCCTTAGGTCGATGGTTCGAATCCGTCTCGCGAGATTTATGTTTTAGTTCTCAAGTGTACTGTTTCGTTTTCCATGCGGAACTTAAAGTTGATAAAAATACATTAATAAGATTCTAGTTGTTTTCTTTAAGTAATCGGACAAAAGTGACGGACGATGTCAACTACTCGCGATAGCTCAGTTGGTAGAACGAAGGACTGTAGTTGAGATCGCTGTAATCCTTAGGTCGATGGTTCGAATCCGTCTCGCGAGATTTTTGTTTTAGTTCTCAAGTGTATTGTTTCGTTTTCACTGCGGAACTTAAAGTTGATAAACATCCATTAATAAGATTCTAGTTGTTTCCTTTAAGTAATCGGACAAAAGGGACAGACGATGTCAACTACTCGCGATAGCTCAGTTGGTAGAGCGGAGGACTGTAGTTGAGATCGCTGTTATCCTTAGGTCGATGGTTCGAATCCGTCTCGCGAAATTTTTGTTTTAGTGCTCAAGTGTACTGTTTCGTTTTCCATGCGGAACGTAAAGTTGATAAAAATCCATTAATAAGATTGTAGTAGTTTTCTTTAAGTAATCGGACAAAAGTGACAGACGATGTCAACTACTCGCGATAGCTCAGTTGGTAGAGCGGAGGACTGTAGTTGAGATCGCTGTTATCCTTAGGCCGATGGTTCGAATCCGTCTCGCGAGATGTTTGTTTTAGTGCTCAAGTGTACTGTTTCGTTTTCCATGCGGAACTTAAAGTTGATAAAAATCCATTAATAAGATTCTAGTTGTTTTCTTTAAGTAATCGGACAAAAGTGACAGACGATGTCAACTACTCGGGATAGCTAAGTTGGTAGAGCGGAGGACTGTAGTTGAGCTAGCTGTTATCCTTAGGTCGATGGTTCGAATCCGTCTCGCGAGATTTTTGTATTAGTTCTCAAGTGTACTGTTTCGTTTTCCATGCAGGACTTAAAGTTGATAAACATCCATTAATAAGATTCTAGTTGTTTTCTTTAAGTAATCGGATAAAAGTGACTGAAGATGTCAACTACTCGCGATAGCTCAGTTGGTAGAGCGGAGGACTGTAGTTTAGATCGCTGGTGTCGTTAGGTCGATGGTAAAATCCGTCTCGCGAGATTTTTGTTTTAGTTCTCAAGTGTACTGTTTCGTTTTCCATGCGAGACTTAAAGTTGATTAAAAACCCATTAATAAGATTCTAGTTGTTTTATTTAAGTAATCGGACAAAAGTGACAGACGATGTAAACGGCTCGCGATAGCTCATTTGGTAGAGCGGAGGACTGTAGTTGAGATCGCTGTTAGACTGATGTCGATGGTTCGAATCCGTCTCGCGACATTTTTGTTTTAGTTCTCAAGTGTACTGTTTCGTTTTCCATGCGGAACTTAAAGTTGATAAAAATCCATTACTAAGATTCTAGTTGTTTTCTTTAAGTAATCGGACAAAAGTGACAGACGATGTCAACTTCTTTGCGATAGCTCAGTTGGTAGAGCGGAGGGCTGTAGTTGAGGTCGCTGTTATCCTTAGGTCGATGGTTCGAATCCCTCTCGCGAGATTTATGTTTTAGTTCTCAAGTGTACTGTTTCGTTTTCCATGCGGAACTTAAAATTGATAAAAATCCATTAATAAGATTCTAGTTGTTTTCTTTAAGTAATCGGACAAAAGTGACGGACGATGTCCACTACTCGCGATAGCTCAGTTGGTAGAGCGGCGGACTGTAGTTGAGATCGCTGTTATCCTTAGGCCGATGGTTCGAATCCGTCTCGCGAGATTTTTGTTTTAGTTCTCAACTGTACTCATTTCGTTTTCCATGCGGAACTTAAAGTTGATAAAAATCCATTACTAAGATTCTAGTTGTTTTCTTTAAGTAATCGGACAAAAGTGACAGACGATGTCAACTACTCGCGATAGCTCAGTTGGTAGAGCGGAGGACTGTAGTTGAGATCGCTGTTATCCTTAGGTCGATGGTTCGAATCCGTCTCGCGAGATTTTTGTATTAGGTCTCAAGTGTACTGTTTTGTTTTCCATGCAAAACTTAAAGTTGATAAAAATCCATTAATAAGATTCTAGTTGTTTTCTTTAAGTAATCGGACAAAAGTGACAGACGATGTCAACTACTCGCGATAGCTCAGTTGGTAGAGCGGAGGACTGTAGTTGAGATCGCTGTTATTTTTAGGTCAGTGGTTCGAATCCGTCTCGCGAGATTTTTGTTTTAGTTCTCAATGGTACTGTTTTGTTTTCCATGCGGAACTTAAAGTTGATAAACATCCATTAATAAGATTCTAGTTGTTTTCTTTAAGTAATCGGACAAAAGTGGCAGACGATGTCAACTACTCGCGATAGCTCAGTTGGTAGAGCGGAGGACTGTAGTTGAGATCGCTGTTATCCTTAGGTCGATGGTTTGAATCCGTCTCAGAAGATTTTTGTTTTAGTGCTCAAGTGTACGGTTTCGTTTTCTATGATAAACTTAAAGTTGATAAAAATCCATTAATAAGATTCTAGTTGTTTCCTTTAAGTAATCGGACAAAAGTGACAGACGATGTCAACTACTCGCGATTGCTCAGTTGGTAAAGCCGAGGACTGTAGTTGAGATCGCTGTTATCCTTAGGTCGATGGTTCGAATCCGTCTCGCGAGATTTTTGTTTTAGTTCTCAAGTGTACTGTTTCTTTTTTTATGCGGAACTTAAAGTTGATAAAAATCCATTAATAAGATTCTAGTTGTTTTCTTTAAGTAATCGGACAAAAGTGACAGACGATGTCAACTACTCGCGATAGCTCAGTTGGAAGAGAGGAGGACTGTAGTTGAGATCGCTGTTATCCATAGTTCGATGGTTCGAATCCGTCTCGCGAGATTTTTGTTTTAGTTCTCAAGTGTACTCATTTCGTTTTGTATGCGGAACTTAAAGTTGATAAAAATCCATTAATAAGATTCTAGTTGTTTTCTTTAAGTAATCGGACAAAAGTGACAGACGATGTCAACTACTCGCGATAGCTCAGTTGGTAGAGCGGAGTATTGTAGTTGAGATCGCTGTTATCCTTAGGTCGATGGTTCGAATCCGTCTCGCGAGATTTTTGTTTTAGTGCTAAAGTGTACTCATTTCGTTTTCCATGCGGAACTTAAAGTTGATACAAAGCCATTAATAAGATTCTAGTTGTTTTCTTAAAGTAATCGGACAAAAGTGACAGACAATGTCAACTACTCGCGATAGCTGAGTTGGTAGAACGGGGGACTGTAGTTGTGATCGCTGTAATCCTTAGGTCGATGGTTCGAATCCGTCTCGCGAGATTTTTGTTTTAGTTCTCAAGTGTACTGTTTCGTTTTCCATGCGGAACTTAAAGTTGATAAAAATCCATTAATAAGATTCTAGTTGTTTTCTGAAAGTAATCGGACAAAAGTAACAGACGATGTCAACTACTCGCGATAGCTCAGTTGGTAGAGCGGAGGACTGTAGTTGAGATCGCTGTTATCCTTAGGTCGATGGTTCGAATCCGTCTCGCGATATTTTTGTTTAAGTTCTCAAGTGTACTGTTTCGTTTTCAATGCGGAACTTAAAGTTGATAAAAATCCATTAATAAGATTCTAGTTGTTTTCTGAAAGTAATCGGACAAACGTGACAGACAATGTCAACTACTCGCGATAGCTTAGTTGGTAGAGCGGAGGACTGTAGTTGAGATCGCTGTTATCTTTAGGTCGATGGTTCGAATCCGTCTCACGAGATTTTTGTTTTAGTGCTAAAGTGTACTCATTTCGTTTTCCATGCGGAACTTAAAGTTGATACAAAGCCATTAATAAGATTCTAGTTGTTTTCTTTAAGTAATCGGACAAAAGTGACAGACGATGTCAACTTCTCGCGATACATCAGTTGGTAGAGCGGAGGACTGTAGTTGAGATCGCTGTTATTCTTAGGTCGATGGTTCAAATCCGTCTCGCGACATTTTTGTTTTAGTGCTCAAGTGTACTGATTTCGTTTTCCATGCGGAACATAAATTTGATAAAAATCCATTAATAAGATTCTTGTTGTTTTCTTTAAGTAATCCGACAAAAGTGACAGACGATGTCAACTACTCGCGATACCTCAGTTGGTAGAGCGGAGGACTGTAGTTGAGATCGCTGTTATCCTTAGGTCGATGGTTCGAATCCGTCTCGCGAGTTTTTTGTTTTAGTTCTCAAGTGTACTGTTTTGTTTTCCATGCGGCACTTAAAGTTGATAAACATCCATTAATAAGATTCTAGTTGTTTTCTTTAAGTAATCCGACAAAAGTGACAGACGATGTCAACTACTCTCGATAGCTCAGTTGTAACAGAGGAAAACTGTAGTTGAGATCGCTGTTATCCTTAGGTCGCTGGTTCGAATCCGTATAGCGAGATTTTTGTTTTAGTTCTCAAGTGTACTGTTTCGTTTTCCATGCGGAACTTAAAGTTGATAAACATCTATTGATAAGATTCTAGCTGTTTTCTTTAAGTAATCGGACAAAAGTGACAGACGATGTCAACTACTCGCGATAGCTCAGTTGGTAGAGCGGAGGACTGTTGTTGAGATCGCTGCTATCCTTAGGTCGATGGTTCGAATCCGTCTCGCGACATTTTTGTTTTAGTGCTCAAGTGTACTCATTTCGTTTTCCTTGCGGAACATAAATTTGATAAAAATCCATTAATAAGATTCTAGTTGTTTTCTTTAAGTAATCGGACAAAAGTGACAGACGATGTCAACTACTCGGATACCTCAGTTGGTAGAGCGGAGGACTGTAGTTGAGATCGCTGTTATCCTTAGGTCGATGGTTCGAATCCGTCTCGCGACATTTTTGTTTTAGTGCTCAAGTCTACTCATTTCGTTTTCCATGCGGAACATAAATTTAATAAAAACCCATTAATGAGATTCTAGTTGTTTTCTTTAAGTAATCGGACAAAAGTAACAGACGATGTCAACTACTCGCGATACCTCAGTTGGTAGAGCGGAGGACTGTTGTTGAGACGGCTGTTATCCTTAGGTCGATGGTTCGAATCCGTCTCGCGAGATTTTTGTTTTAGTGCTCAAGTGTACTAATTTCGTTTTCCATGCGGAACATGAATTTCATAAAAATCCATTAATGAGATTCTAGTTGTTTTCTTTAAGTAATCGGACAAAAGTGACAGACGATGTCAACTACTCGCGATACCTCAGTTGGTAGAGCGGAGGACTGTAGTGGAGATCGCTGTAATCCTTAGGTCGATTGTTCGAATCCGTCTCGCGAGATTTTTGTTTTAGTTCTCAAGTGTACTCATTTCGTTTTCCATGCGGAACATAAATTTGATAAAAATCCATTAATAAGATTCTAGTTGTTTTCTTTAAGTAATCGGACAAAAGTGACAGACGATGTCAACTACTCGCGATACCTCAGTTGGTAGAGCGGAGGACTGTAGTTGAGATCGCTGTTATCCTTAGGTCGATGGTTCGAATCCGTCTCGCGACATTTTTGTTTTAGTGCTCAAGTCAACTGATTTCGTTTTCCATGCGGAACATAAATTTCATAAAAATCCATTAATGAGATTCTAGTTGTTTTCTTTAAGTAATCGGACAAAAGTGACAGACGATGTCAACTACTCGCGATACCTCAGTTGGTAGAGCGGAGGACTGTAGTTGAGACGGCTGTTATCCTTAGGTCGATGGTTCGAATCCGTCTCGCGAGATTTTTGTTTTAGTTCTCAAGTGTACTGTTTCGTTTTCCATGCGGAACTGAAAGTTGATAAACATCCATTAATAAGATTCTAGTTGTTTTCTTTAAGTAATCGGACAAAAGTGACAGACGATGTCAACTACTCGCGATAGCTCAGTTGGTAGAGCGGAGTACTGTAGTTGAGATCGCTGTTATCCTTAGGTCGATGGTTCGAATCCGTCTCGCGAGATTTTTGTTTTAGTTCTCAAGTGTACTGTTTCGTTTTCCATGCGGAACTTAAAGTTGATAAACATCCATTAATAAGATTCTAGTTGTTTTCTTTAAGTAATCGGACAAAAGTGACAGACGATGTCAACTACTCGCGATAGCTCAGTTGGTAGAGCGGAGGACTGTAGTTGAGATCGCTGTAATCCTTAGGTCGATGGTTCGAATCCGTCTCGCGAGATTTTTGTTTTAGTTCTCAAGTGTACTGTTTCGTTTTCCATGCTGAACTTAAAGTTGATAAAAATCCATTAATAAGATTCTAGCTGTTTTCTTTAAGTAATCGGACAAAAGTGACAGACGATGTCAACTACTCACGCGACCTCAGTTGGTAGAGCGGAGGACTGTAGTTGAGATCGCTGTAATCTTTAGGTCGATTGTTCGAATCCGTCTCGCGAGATTTTTGTTTTAGTTCTCAAGTGTACTGTTTCGTTTTCCATGCTGAACTTAAAGTTGATAAAAATCCATTAATAAGATTCTAGCTGTTTTCTTCAAGTAATCGGACAAAAGTGACAGACGATGTCAACTACTCACGCGACCTCAGTTGGTAGAGCGGAGGACTGTAGTTGAGATCGCTGTAATCTTTAGGTCGATTGTTCGAATCCGTATAGAGAGATTTTTGTTTTAGTTCTCAAGTGTACTGTTTCGTTTTCCATGCGGAACTTAAAGTTGATAAAAATCCATTAATAAGATTCTAGTTGTTTTATTTAACTAATCGGACAAAAGTGACAGATCATGCCAACTACCCGCGATAGCTCAGTTGGTAGAGCGGAGGACTGTAGTTGAGATCGCTGTAATCCTTAGGTCGGTGGTTCGAATCCGTCTCGCGAGATTTTTGTTTTAGTTCTCAAGTGTACTCATTTCGTTTTCCATGCGGAACTTAAAGTTGATAAAAATCCATTAATAAGATTCTAGTTGTTTTCTTTAAGTAATCGGACAAAAGTGACAGACGATGTCAACTACTCGCGATAGCTCAGTTGGTAGAGCGGAGGACTGTAGTTGAGATCGCTGTTATCCTTAGGTCGATGGTTCGAATCCGTATGGAGAGATTTTTGTTTTAGTTCTCTAGTGTACTCATTTCGTTTTCTATGCGGAACTTAAAGTTGATAAAAATCCATTAATAAGATTCTAGTTGTTTTCTTTAAGTAATCGGACAAAAGTGACAGACGATGTCAACTACTCGCGATAGCTCAGTTGGTAGAGCGGAGGACTGTAGTTGAGATCGCTGTTATCCTTAGGTCGATGGTTCGAATCCGTCTCGCGAGATTTTTGTTTTAGTTCTCAAGTGTACTCATTTCGTTTTCCATGCGGAACTTAAAGTTGATAAAAATCCATTAATAAGATTCTAGTTGTTTACTTTAAGTAATCGGACAAAAGTGACAGACGATGTCAACTACTCGCGATAGCTCAGTTGGTAGAGCGGAGGACTGTAGTTGCGATCGCTGTTATCCTTAGGTCGATGGTTCGAATCCGTCTCGCGAGATTTTTGTTTTAGTTCTCAAGTGTACTGTTTCGTTTTCCATGCGGAACTTAAAGTTGATAAAAATCCATTAATAAGATTCTAGTTGTTTTCTTTAAGTAATCGGACAAAAGTGACAGACGATGTCAACTACTCGCGATAGCTCAGTTGGTAGAGCGGAGGACTGTAGTTGAGATCGCTATTATCCTTAGGCCGATGGTTCGAATCCGTCTCGCGAGATTTTTGTTTTAGTGCTCAAGTGTACTGTTTCGTTTTCCATGCGGAACTTAAAGTTGATAAAAATCCATTAATAAGATTCTAGTTGTTTTCTGAAAGTAATCGGACAAAAGTGACAGACGATGTCAACTACTCGCGATAGCTCAGTTGGTAGAGCGGAGGACTGTAGTTGAGATCGCTGTTATGCTTAGGTCGATGGTTCGAATCCGTCTCGCGTGATTTTTGTTTTAGTTCACAAGTTTACTCATTTCGTTTTCTATGCGGAACTTAAAGTTGATAAAAATCAATTAATAAGATTCTAGTTGTTTTCTGTAAGTAATCGGACAAAATGGACAGACGATGTCAACTACTCGCGATAGCTCAGTTGGTAGAGCGGAGGACTGTAGTTGAGATCGCTGTTATCCTTAGGTCGATGGTTCGAATCCGTCTCGCGAGATTTTTGTTTTAGTTCACAAGTGTACTGTTTCGTTTTCCATGCGGTACTTAAAGTTGATAAAAATACATTAATAAGATTCTAGTTGTTTTCTGAAAGTAATCGGACAAAAGTGACAGACGATGTCAACTACTCGCGATAGCTCAGTTGGTAGAGCGGAGGACTGTAGTTGTGAGATCGCTGTTATCCTTAGGTCGATGGTTCGAATCCGTCTCGCGTGATTTTTGTTTTAGTTCTCAACTATACTCATTTCGTTTTTCATGCGGAACTTAAAGTTGATAAAAATCCATTAATAAGATTCTAGTTGTTTTCTTTAATTAATCGGAAAAAAGTGACTGACGATGTCAACTACTCGCGATAGCTCAGTTGGTAGAGCGGAGGACTGTAGTTGAGATCGCTGTTATCCTTAGGTCGATGGTTCGAACCGTCTCGCGAGATTTTTGTTTTAGTTCACAAGTTTACTCATTTCGTTTTGTATGCGGAACTTAAAGTTGATAAAATTCTATTAATAAGATTCTAGTTGTTTTCTTTAAGTAATCGGACAAAAGTGACAGACGATGGCAACTACTCGCGATAGCTCAGTTGGTGGAGCGGAGGACTGTAGTTGAGATCGCTGTTATCCTTAGGTCGATGGTTCGAATCCGTCTCGCGAGATTTTTGTTTTAGTTCTCAAGTCTACTGTTTCGTTTTCCATGCGGAACTTAAAGTTGATAAAAATCCATTAATAAGATTCCAGTTGTTTTCTTTAAGTAATCGGACAAAATGGACAGACGATGTCAACTACTGGCGATAGCTCAGTTGGTAGAGCGGAGGACTGTAGTTGCAAACGTTGTTATCCTTAGGTCGATGGTTCGAATCCGTCTCGCGAGATTTTTGTTTTAGTTCTCAAGTCTACTGTTTCATTTTCCATGCGGAACTTAAAGTTGATAAAAATCCAATTATAAGATTCTAGTTGTTTTCTTTAAGTAATCGGACAAACGGGACAGACGATGTCAACTACTCGCGATAGCTCAGTTGGTAGAGCGGAAGACTGTAGTTGAGAACGTTGTTATCCTTAGGTCGATGGTTCGAATCCGTCTCGCGAGATTTTTGTTTTAGTTCTCAAGTCTACTGTTTCGTTTTCCATGCGGAACTTAAAGTTGATAAAAATCCAATTATAAGATTCTAGTTGTTTTCTTTAAGTAATCGGACAAACGGGACAGACGATGTCAACTACTCGCGATAGCTCAGTTGGTAGAGCGGAGGACTGTAGTTGAGAACGCTGTTATCCTTAGGTCGATGGTTCGAATCCGTCTCGCGAGATTTTTGTTTTAGTTCTCAAGTCTACTGTTTCGTTTTCCATGCGGAACTTAAAGTTGATAAAAATCCATTAATAAGATTCTAGTTGTTTTCTTTAAGTAATCGGACAAAATGGACAGACGATGTAAACTACTCGCGATAGCTCAGTTGGTAGAGCGGAGGACTGTAGTTGAGAACGTTGTTATCCTTTGGTCGATGGTTCTAATCCGTCTCGCGAGATTTTTGTTTTAGTTCACAAGTTTACTACTTTCGTTTTGTATGCGGAACTTAAAGTTGATAAAAATCCATTAATAAGATTCTAGTTGTTTTCTTTAAGTAATCGGACAAAAGTGACGGACGATGTCAACTACTCGCGATAGCTCAGTTGGTAGAGCGGAGGACTGTAGTTGAGATCGCTGTTATCCTTAGGTCGATTGTTCGAACCGTCTCGCGAGATTTTTGTTTTAGTTCACAAGTTTACTCATTTCGTTTTGTATGCGGAACTTAAAGTTGATAAAAATCCATTAATAAGATTCTAGTTGTTTTCTTTAAGTAATCGGACAAAAGTGACAGACGATGTCAACTACTCGCGATAGCTCAGTTAGTAGAGCGGAGGACTGTAGTTGAGATCGCTGTTATCCTTAGGTCGATGGTTCGACTCCGTATAGCGAGATTTTTGTTTTAGTGCTCAAGTCTACTTATTTCGTTTTCCATGCGGAACTTAAAGTTGATAAAAATCCATTAATAAGATTCTAGTTGTTTTCTTTAAGTAATCGGACAAAAGTGACAGACGATGTCAACTACTCGAGATACCTCAGTTGGTAGAGCGGAGGACGGTAGTTGAGATCGCTCTTATCATTAGGTCGATGGTTCGAATCCGTCTCGCGAGATTTTTGTTTTAGTTCTCAAGTTTACTCAGTTCGTTTTCTATGCGGAACTTAAAGTTGATAAAAATCCATTAATAAGATTCTAGTTGTTTTTTTTAAGTAATCGGACAAAAGTGACAGACGATGTCAACTACTCGCGATAGCTCAGTTGGTAGAGCGGAGGACTGTAGTTGAGATCGCTGTTATCCTTAAGTCGATGGTTCGAATCCGTCTCGCGAGATTTTTGTTTTAGTTCACAAGTTTACTACTTTCGTTTTGTATGCGGAACTTAAAGTTGATAAAAATCCATTAATAAGATTCTAGTTGTTTTCTTTAAGTAATCGGACAAAAGTGACGGACGATGTCAACTACTCGCGATAGCTCAGTTGGTAGAGCGGAGGACTGTAGTTGAGATCGCTGTTATCCTTAGGTCGATGGTTCGAACCGTCTCGCGAGATTTTTGTTTTAGTTCACAAGTTTACTCATTTCGTTTTGTATGCGGAACTTAAAGTTGATAAAAATCCATTAATAAGATTCTAGTTTTTTTCTTTAAGTAATCGGACAAAAGTGACAGACGATGGCAACTACTCGCGATAGCTCAGTTGGTAGAGCGGAGGACTGTAGTTGAGATCGCTGTTATCCTTAGGTCGATGGTCCGAATCCGTCTCGCGAGATTTTTGTTTTAGTTCTCAAGTCTACTGTTTCGTTTTCCATGCGGAACTTAAAGTTGATAAAAATCCATTAATAAGATTCTAGTTGTTTTCTTTAAGTAATCGGACAAAAGGGACAGACGATGTCAACTACTCGCGATAGCTCAGTTGGTAGAGCGGAGGACTGTAGTTGAGAACGCTATTATCCTTAGGTCGATTGTTCGAATCCGTATCGCGAGATTTTTGTATTAGTTCTCAAGTGTACTGTTTCGTTTTCCATGCGGAACTTAAAGTTGATAAACATCCATTAATAAGATTCTAGTTGTTTTCTATAAGTAATCGGACAAAAGTGACAGACGATGTCAACTACTCGCGATATCTTAGTTGGTAGAGCGGAGGACTGTAGTTGAGATCGCCGTTATCCTTAGGTCGATGGTTCGAATCCGTCTCGCGAGATTTTTGTTTTAGTTCTCAGGTGTACTGTTTCGTTTTCCATGCTGAACTTAAAGTTGATAAAAATCCATTAATAAGATTCTAGTTGTTTTCTTTAAGTAATCGGACAAAAGTGACAGACGATGTCAACTACTCGCGATAGCTCAGTTGGTAGAGCGGAGGACTGTAGTTGAGATCGCTGTTATCCTTAGGTCGATGGTTCGAATCCGTCTCGCGAGATTTTTGTATTAGTTCTCAAGTGTACTGTTTCGTTTTCCATGCGGAACTTAAAGTTGATAAAAATCCATTAATAAGATTCTAGTTGTTTTCTTTAAGTAATCGGACAAAAGTGACGGACGATGTCAACTACTCGCGGTAGCTCAGTTGGTAGAGCGGAGGACTGTGGTTGAGATCGCTGTTATCCTTAGGTCGATGGTTCGACTCCGTATAGCGAGATTTTTGTTTTAGTGCTCAAGTCTACTTATTTCGTTTTCCATGCGGAACTTAAAGTTGATAAAAATCCATTAATAAGATTCTAGTTGTTTTCTTTAAGTAATCGGACAAAAGTGACAGACGATGTCAACTACTCGAGATACCTCAGTTGGTAGAGCGGAGGACGGTAGTTGAGATGGCTCTTATCATTAGGTCGATGGTTCGAATCCGTCTCGCGAGATTTTTGTTTTAGTTCTCAAGTTTACTCAGTTCGTTTTCTATGCGGAACTTAAAGTTGATAAAAATCCATTAATAAGATTCTAGTTGTTTTCTTTAAGTAATCGGACAAAAGTGACAGTCGATGTCAACTACTCGCGATAGCTCAGTTGGTAGAGCGGAGGACTGTAGTTGAGATCGCTGTTATCGTTAAGTCGATGGTTCGAATCCGTCTCGCGAGATTTTTGTTTTAGTTCACAAGTTTACTCATTTCGTTTTGTATGCGGAACTTAAAGTTGATAAAAATCCATTAATAAGATTCTAGTTGTTTTCTTTAAGTAATCGGACAAAAGTGACAGACGATGTCAACTACTCGAGATACCTCAGTTGGTAGAGCGGAGGACGGTAGTTGAGATGGCTCTTATCATTAGGTCGATGGTTCGAATCCGTCTCGCGAGATTTTTGTTTTAGTTCTCAAGTTTACTCAGTTCGTTTTCTATGCGGAACTTAAAGTTGATAAAAATCCATTAATAAGATTCTAGTTGTTTTCTTTAAGTAATCGGACAAAAGTGACAGACGATGTCAACTACTCGCGATAGCTCAGTTGGTAGAGCGGAGGACTGTAGTTGAGATCGCTGTTATCGTTAAGTCGATGGTTCGAATCCGTCTCGCGAGATTTTTGTTTTAGTTCACAAGTTTACTCATTTCGTTTTGTATGCGGAACTTAAAGTTGATAAAAATCCATTAATAAGATTCTAGTTGTTTTCTTTAAGTAATCGGACAAAAGTGACGGACGATGTCAACTACTCGCGATAGCTCAGTTGGTAGAGCGGAGGACTGTAGTTGAGATCGCTGTTATCCTTAGGTCGATGGTTCGAACCGTCTCGCGAGATTTTTGTTTTAGTTCACAAGTTTACTCATTTCGTTTTGTATGCGGAACTTAAAGTTGATAAAAATCCATTAATAAGATTCTAGTTGTTTTCTTTAAGTAATCACACAAAAGTGACAGACGATGGCAACTACTCGCGATAGCTCAGTTGGTAGAGCGGAGGACTGTAGTTGAGATCGCTGTTATCCTTAGGTCGATGGTTCGAATCCGTCTCGCGAGATTTTTGTTTTAGTTCTCAAGTCTACTGTTTCGTTTTCCATGCGGAACTTAAAGTTGAGTAAAAATCCATTAATAAGATTCCAGTTGTTTTCTTTAAGTAATCAGACAAAAGGGACAGACGATGTCAACTACTCGCGATAGCTCAGTTGGTAGAGGTGAGGACTGTAGTTGAGATCGCTGTTATCCTTAGGTCGATGGTTCGAATCCGTCTCGCGAGATTTTTGTTTTAGTTCTTAAGTCTACTGTTTCGTTTTCCATGCGGAACTTAAAGTTGATAAAAATTCATTAATAAGATTCTAGTTGTTTTCTTTAAGTAGTCGGACAAAAGTGACGGACGATGTCAACTACTCGCGATAGCTCAGTTGGTAGAGCGGAGGACTGTAGTTGAGATCGCTGTTATCATTAGGTCGATGGTTCGAATCCGTCTCGCGAGATTTTTGTTTTAGTTCTCAAGTCTACTGTTTCGTTTTCCATGCGGAACTTAAAGTTGATAAAAATCCATTAATAAGATTCTAGTTGTTTTCTTTAAGTAATCGGACAAAATGGACAGACGATGTCAACTACTCGCGATAGCTCAGTTGGTAGAGCGGAGGACTGTAGTTGAGAAAGTTGTTATCCTTAGGTCGATGGTTCGAATCCGTCTCGCGAGATTTTTGTTTTAGTTCTCAAGTCTACTGTTTCGTTTTCCATGTTGAACTTAAAGTTGATAAAATTCCATTAATAAGATTCTAGTTGTTTTCTTTAAGTAATCGGACAAAAGTGACGGACGATGTCAACTACTCGCGATAGCTCAGTTGGTAGAGCGGAGGACTGTAGTTGAGATCGCTGTTATCCTTAGGTCGATGGTTCGAATCCGTCTCGCGAGATTTTTGTTTTAGTTCTCAAGTCTACTGTTTCGTTTTCCATGCGGAACTTAAAGTTGATAAAAATCCATTAATAAGATTCTAGTTGTTTTCTTTAAGTAATCGGACAAAATAGACAGACATTGTCAACTACTCGCGATAGCTCAGTTGGTAGAGCGGAGGACTGTAGTTGAGATCGCTGTTATCCTTTGGTCGATGATTCGAATCCGTCTCGCGAGATTTTTGTTTTAGTTCTCAAGTCTACTATTTCGTTTTCCATGCGGAACTTAAAGTTGATAAAATCCGTTAATAAGATTCTAGTTGTTTTCTTTAAGTAATCGGACAAAATGGACAGACGATGTCAACTACTCGCGATAGCTCAGTTGGTAGAGCGGAGGACTGTAGTTGAGAACGTTGTTATCCTTCGGTCGATGGTTCGAATCCGTCTCGCAGGATTTTTGTTTTAGTTCTCAAGTCTACTGTTTACTTTTTCCATGCGGAACTTAAAGTTGATAAAAATCCATTAATAAGATTCTAGTTGTTTTCTTTAACTAATCGGACAAAAGGGACAGACGATGTCAACTACTCGCGATAGCTCAGTTGGTAGAGCGGAGGACTGTAGTTGAGAACGCTGTTATCCTTATGTCGATTGTTCGAATCCGTATCGCGAGATTTTTGTATTAGTTCTCAAGTGTACTGTTTCGTTTTCCATGCGGAACTTAAAGTTGATAAACATCCATTAATAAGATTCTAGTTGTTTTCTGTAAGTAATCGGACAAAAGTGACAGACGATGTCAACTACTCGCGATATCTTAGTTGGTAGAGCGGAGGACTGTAGTTGAGATCGCTGTTATCATTAGGTCGATGGTTCGAATCCGTCTCGCGAGATTTTTGTTTTAGTTCTCAGGTGTACTGTTTCGTTTTCCATGCTGAACTTAAAGTTGATAAAAATCCATTAATAAGATTCTAGTTGTTTTCTTTAAGTAATCGGACAAAAGTGACAGACGATGTCAACTACTCGCGATAGCTCAGTTGGTAGAGCGGAGGACTGAAGTTGAGATCGCTGTTATCCTTAGGTCGATGGTTCGAATCCGTCTCGCGAGATTTTTGTTTTAGTTCTCAAGTCTACTGTCTCGTTTTCCATGCGGAACTTAAAGTTGATAAAAATCCATTAATTAGATTCTAGTTGTTTTCTTTAAGTAATCGGACAAAAGGGACAGACGATGTCAACTACTCGCGATAGCTCAGTTGGTAGAGCGGAGGACTGTAGTTGAGAACGGTGTTATCCTTTGGTCGATGGTTCGAATCCGTCTCGCGAGATTTTTGTTTTAGTTCTCAAGTCTACTGTTTCGTTTTCCATGCGGAACTTAAAGTTGATAAAAATCCATTAATAAGATTCTAGTTGTTTTCTTTAAGTAATCGGACAAAATGGACAGACGATGTCAACTACTCGCGATAGCTCAGTTGGTAGAGCGGAGGACTGTAGTTGAGAACGTTGTTATCCTTTGGTCGATGATTCGAATCCGTCTCGCGAGATTTTTGTTTTAGTTCTCAAGTCTACTGTTTCGTTTTCCATGCGGAACTTAAAGTTGATAAAAATCCATTAATAAGATTCTAGTTGTTTTCTTTAAGTAATCGGACAAAATGGACAGACGATGTCAACTACTCGCGATAGCTCAGTTGGTAGAGCGGAGGACTGTAGTTGAGAAAGTTGTTATGCTTAGGTCGATGGTTCGAATCCGTCTCGCGAGATTTTTGTTTTAGTTCTCAAGTCTACTGTTTCGTTTTCCATGTTGAACTTAAAGTTGATAAAATTCCATTAATAAGATTCTAGTTGTTTTCTTTAAGTAATCGGACAAAAGTGACGGACGATGTCAACTACTCGCGATAGCTCAGTTGGTAGAGCGGAGGACTGTAGTTGAGATCGCTGTTATCCTTAGGTCGATGGTTCGAATCCGTCTCGCGAGATTTTTGTTTTAGTTCTCAAGTCTACTGTTTCGTTTTCCATGCGGAACTTAAAGTTGATAAAAATCCATTAATAAGATTCTAGTTGTTTTCTTTAAGTAATCGGACAAAATAGACAGACATTGTCAACTACTCGCGATAGCTCAGTTGGTAGAGCGGAGGACTGTAGTTGAGAACGTTGTTATCCTTTGGTCGATGATTCGAATCCGTCTCGCGAGATTTTTGTTTTAGTTCTCAAGTCTACTGTTTCGTTTTCCATGCGGAACTTAAAGTTGATAAAATCCGTTAATAAGATTCTAGTTGTTTTCTTTAAGTAATCGGACAAAATGGACAGACGATGTCAACTACTCGCGATAGCTCAGTTGGTAGAGCGGAGGACTGTAGTTGAGAACGTTGTTATCCTTCGGTCGATGGTTCGAATCCGTCTCGCAGGATTTTTGTTTTAGTTCTCAAGTCTACTGTTTACTTTTTCCATGCGGAACTTAAAGTTGATAAAAATCCATTAATAAGATTCTAGTTGTTTTCTTTAAGTAATCGGACAAAAGGGACAGACGATGTCAACTACTCGCGATAGCTCAGTTGGTAGAGCGGAGGACTGTAGTTGAGAACGCTGTTATCCTTATGTCGATTGTTCGAATCCGTATCGCGAGATTTTTGTATTAGTTCTCAAGTGTACTGTTTCGTTTTCCATGCGGAACTTAAAGTTGATAAACATCCATTAATAAGATTCTAGTTGTTTTCTGTAAGTAATCGGACAAAAGTGACAGACGATGTCAACTACTCGCGATATCTTAGTTGGTAGAGCGGAGGACTGTAGTTGAGATCGCTGTTATCATTAGGTCGATGGTTCGAATCCGTCTCGCGAGATTTTTGTTTTAGTTCTCAGGTGTACTGTTTCGTTTTCCATGCTGAACTTAAAGTTGATAAAAATCCATTAATAAGATTCTAGTTGTTTTCTTTAAGTAATCGGACAAAAGTGACAGACGATGTCAACTACTCGCGATAGCTCAGTTGGTAGGGCGGAGGACTGAAGTTGAGATCGCTGTTATCCTTAGGTCGATGGTTCGAATCCTTTTCGCGAGATTTTTGTTTTAGTTCTCAAGTCTACTGTTTCGTTTTCCATGCGGAACTTAAAGTTGATAAAAATCCATTAATAAGATTCCAGTTGTTTTCTTTAAGTAATCGGACAAAAGGGACAGACGATGTCAACTACTCGCGATAGCTCAGTTGGTAGAGCGGAGGACTGTAGTTGAGAACGGTGTTATCCTTTGGTCGATGGTTCGAATCCGTCTCGCGAGATTTTTGTTTTAGTTCTCAAGTCTACTGTTTCGTTTTCCATGCGGAACTTAAAGTTGATAAAAATCCATTAATAAGATTCTAGTTGTTTTCTTTAAGTAATCGGACAAAATGGACAGACGATGTCAACTACTCGCGATAGCTCAGTTGGTAGCCCGGAGGACTGTAGTTGAGAACGTTGTTATCCTTTGGTCGATGATTCGAATCCGTCTCGCGAGATTTTTGTTTTAGTTCTCAAGTCTACTGTTTCGTTTTCCATGCGGAACTTAAAGTTGATAAAATCCGTTAATAAGATTCTAGTTGTTTTCTTTAAGTAATCGGACAAAATGGACAGACGATGTCAACTACTCGCGATAGCTCAGTTGGTAGAGCGGAGGACTGTAGTTGAGAACGTTGTTATTCTTTGGTCGATGGTTCGAATCCGTCTCGCAGGATTTTTGTTTTAGTTCTCAAGTCTACTGTTTACTTTTTCCATGCGGAACTTAAAGTTGATAAAAATCCATTAATAAGATTCTAGTTGTTTTCTTTAAGTAATCGGACAAAAGGGACAGACGATGTCAACTACTCGCGATAGCTCAGTTGGTAGAGCGGAGGACTGTAGTTGAGAACGCTGTTATCCTTAGGTCGATTGTTCGAATCCGTCGCGCGAGATTTTTGTTTTAGTTCCTAAGTCTACTGTTTCGTTTTCCATGCGGAACTTAAAGTTGATAAAAATCCATTAATAAGATTCCAGTTGTTTTCTTTAAGTAATCGGACAAATGGACAGACGATGTCAACTACTCGCGATAGCTCAGTTGGTAGAGCGGAGGACTGTAGTTGAGAACGCTGTTATCCTTTGGTCGATGGTTCGAATCCGTCTCGCGAGATTTTTGTTTTAGTTCTCAAGTCTACTGTTTCGTTTTCCATGCGGAACTTAAAGTTGATAAAAATCCATTAATAAGATTCTAGTTGTTTTCTTTAAGTAATCGGACAAAAGGGACAGACGGTGTCAACTACTCGCGATAGCTCAGTTGGTAGAGCGGAGGACTGTAGTTGAGAATGCTGTTATCCTTAGGTCGATGGTTCGAATCCGTCTCGCGAGATTTTTGTTTTAGTTCTCAAGTCTACTGTTTCGTTTTCCATGCGGAACTTAAAGTTGATAAAAATCCATTAATAAGATTCTAGTTGTTTTCTTTAAGTAATCGGACAAAAGGGACAGACGGTGTCAACTACTCGCGATAGCTCAGTTGGTAGAGCGGAGGACTGTAGTTGAGAACGCTGTTATCCTTAGGTCGATGGTTCGAATCCGTCTCGCGATATTTTTGTTTTAGTTCTCAAGTCTACTGTTTCGTTTTCCATGCGGAACTTAAAGTTGATAAAAATCCATTAATAAGATTCTAGTTGTTTTCTTTAAGTAATCGGACAAAATGGACAGACGATGTCAACTACTCGCGATAGCTCAGTTGGTAGAGCGGAGGACTGTAGTTGAGAACGTTGTTATCCTTTGGTCGATGATTCGAATCCGTCTCGCGAGATTTTTGTTTTAGTTCTCAAGTCTACTGTTTCGTTTTCCATGCGGAACTTAAAGTTGATAAAATCCGTTAATAAGATTCTAGTTGTTTTCTTTAAGTAATCGGACAAAATGGACAGACGATGTCAACTACTCGCGATAGCTCAGTTGGTAGAGCGGAGGACTGTAGTTGAGAACGTTGTTATCCTTCGGTCGATGGTTCGAATCCGTCTCGCAGGATTTTTGTTTTAGTTCTCAAGTCTACTGTTTACTTTTTCCATGCGGAACTTAAAGTTGATAAAAATCCATTAATAAGATTCTAGTTGTTTTCTTTAAGTAATCGGACAAAAGGGACAGACGATGTCAACTACTCGCGATAGCTCAGTTGGTAGAGCGGAAGACTGTAGTTGAGAACGCTGTTATCCTTATGTCGATTGTTCGAATCCGTATCGCGAGATTTTTGTATTAGTTCTCAAGTGTACTGTTTCGTTTTCCATGCGGAACTTAAAGTTGATAAACATCCATTAATAAGATTCTAGTTGTTTTCTGTAAGTAATCGGACAAAAGTGACAGACGATGTCAACTACTCGCGATATCTTAGTTGGTAGAGCGGAGGACTGTAGTTGAGATCGCTGTTATCATTAGGTCGATGGTTCGAATCCGTCTCGCGAGATTTTTGTTTTAGTTCTCAGGTGTACTGTTTCGTTTTCCATGCTGAACTTAAAGTTGATAAAAATCCATTAATAAGATTCTAGTTGTTTTCTTTAAGTAATCGGACAAAAGTGACAGACGATGTCAACTACTCGCGATAGCTCAGTTGGTAGGGCGGAGGACTGAAGTTGAGATCGCTGTTATCCTTAGGTCGATGGTTCGAATCCTTTTCGCGAGATTTTTGTTTTAGTTCTCAAGTCTACTGTTTCGTTTTCCATGCGGAACTTAAAGTTGATAAAAATCCATTAATAAGATTCTAGTTGTTTTCTTTAAGTAATCGGACAAAAGGGACAGACGATGTCAACTACTCGCGATAGCTCAGTTGGTAGAGCGGAGGACTGTAGTTGAGAACGGTGTTATCCTTTGGTCGATGGTTCGAATCCGTCTCGCGAGATTTTTGTTTTAGTTCTCAAGTCTACTGTTTCGTTTTCCATGCGGAACTTAAAGTTGATAAAAATCCATTAATAAGATTCTAGTTGTTTTCTTTAAGTAATCGGACAAAATGGACAGACGATGTCAACTACTCGCGATAGCTCAGTTGGTAGAGCGGAGGACTGTAGTTGAGAACGTTGTTATCCTTTGGTCGATGATTCGAATCCGTCTCGCGAGATTTTTGTTTTAGTTCTCAAGTCTACTGTTTCGTTTTCCATGCGGAACTTAAAGTTGATAAAATCCGTTAATAAGATTCTAGTTGTTTTCTTTAAGTAATCGGACAAAATGGACAGACGATGTCAACTACTCGCGATAGCTCAGTTGGTAGAGCGGAGGACTGTAGTTGAGAACGTTGTTATTCTTTGGTCGATGGTTCGAATCCGTCTCGCAGGATTTTTGTTTTAGTTCTCAAGTCTACTGTTTACTTTTTCCATGCGGAACTTTAAGTTGATAAAAATCCATTAATAAGATTCTAGTTGTTTTCTTTAAGTAATCGGACAAAAGGGACAGACGATGTCAACTACTCGCGATAGCTCAGTTGGTAGAGCGGAGGACTGTAGTTGAGAACGCTGTTATCCTTAGGTCGATTGTTCGAATCCGTCTCGCGAGATTTTTGTTTTAGTTCCTAAGTCTACTGTTTCGTTTTCCATGCGGAACTTAAAGTTGATAAAAATCCATTAATAAGATTCCAGTTGTTTTCTTTAAGTAATCGGACAAATGGACAGACGATGTCAACTACTCGCGATAGCTCAGTTGGTAGAGCGGAGGACTGTAGTTGAGAACGCTGTTATCCTTTGGTCGATGGTTCGAATCCGTCTCGCGAGATTTTTGTTTTAGTTCTCAAGTCTACTGTTTCGTTTTCCATGCGGAACTTAAAGTTGATAAAAATCCATTAATAAGATTCTAGTTGTTTTCTTTAAGTAATCGGACAAAAGGGACAGACGGTGTCAACTACTCGCGATAGCTCAGTTGGTAGAGCGGAGGACTGTAGTTGAGAATGCTGTTATCCTTAGGTCGATGGTTCGAATCCGTCTCGCGAGATTTTTGTTTTAGTTCTCAAGTCTACTGTTTCGTTTTCCATGCGGAACTTAAAGTTGATAAAAATCCATTAATAAGATTCTAGTTGTTTTCTTTAAGTAATCGGACAAAAGGGACAGACGGTGTCAACTACTCGCGATAGCTCAGTTGGTAGAGCGGAGGACTGTAGTTGAGAACGCTGTTATCCTTAGGTCGATGGTTCGAATCCGTCTCGCGATATTTTTGTTTTAGTTCTCAAGTCTACTGTTTCGTTTTCCATGCGGAACTTAAAGTTGATAAAAATCCATTAATAAGATTCTAGTTGTTTTCTTTAAGTAATCGGACAAAATGGACAGACGATGTCAACTACTCGCGATAGCTCAGTTGGTAGAGCGGAGGACTGTAGTTGAGAACGTTGTTATCCTTTGGTCGATGGTTCGAATCCGTCTCGCGAGATTTTTGTTTTAGTTCTCAAGTCTACTGTTTCGTTTTCCATGCGGAACTTAAAGTTGATAAAAATCCATTAATAAGATTCTAGTTGTTTTCTTTAAGTAATCGGACAAAAGGGAAAGACGATGTCAACTACTCGCGATAGCTAAGTTGGTAGAGCGGAGGACTGTTGTTGAGAACGTTTTTATCCTTAGGTCGATGGTTCGAATCCGTCTCGCGAGATTTTTGTTTTAGTTCTCAAGTCTACTGTTTCGTTTTCCATGCGGAACTGAAAGTTGATAAAAATCCATTAATAAGATTCTAGTTGTTTTCTTTAAGTAATCGGACAAAAGTGACGGACGATGTCAACTACTCGCGATAGCTCAGTTGGTAGAGCGGAGGACTGTAGTTGAGATCGCTGTTATCCTTAGGTCGATGGTTCGAATCCGTCTCGCGAGATTTTTGTTTTAGTTCTCAAGTGTACTGTTTCGTTTTCCATGCGGGACTTAAAGTTGATAAACATCCATTAATAAGATTCTAGTTGTTTTCTTTAAGTAATCGGACAAAACTGACAGACGATGTAAACTACTCGCGATAGCTCAGTTGGTAGAGCGGAGGACTGTAGTTGAGATCGCTGTTATCCTTAGGTAGATGTTTCGAATCCGTCTCGCGAGGTTTATGTTTTAGTTCTCAAGTGTTCTGTTTCGTTTTCCATGCGGAACTTAAAGTTGATAAAAATCCATTAATAAGATTCTAGTTGTGTTCTTCAAGTAATCGGACAAAAGTGACAGACGATGCAAACTACTCGCGATAGCTCAGTTGGTAGAGCGGAGGACTGAAGTTGAGATCGCTGTTATCTTTAGGTCGATGGTTCGAATCCGTCACGCGAGATTTTTGTTTTAGTTCTCAAGTGTACTGTGTCGTTTTCGATGCGGAACTTTAAGTTGATAAAAAACCATTAATAAGATTCTAGTTGTTTTATTTAAGTAATCGGACAAAAGTGACAGACGATGTCAACTACTCGCGATAGCTCAGTAGGTAGAGCGGAGGACTGTAGTGTAAGTCGCTGTTATCCTTAGGTCGATGGTTCGAATCCGTCTCGCGAGATTTTTGTTTTAGTTCTCAAGTGTACTGTTTCGTTTTCCATGCGGAACTGAAAGTTGATAAAAATTCATTAATAAGATTCTAGTTGTTATTCTTTAAGTAATCGGACAAAAGTGACAGACGATGTCAACTACTCGCGATAGCTCAGTTGGTAGAGCGGAGGACTGTAGTTGAGATCGCTGTTATCCTTAGGTCGATGGTTCGAATCCGTCTCGCGAGATTTTTGTTTTAGTGCTCAAGTCTACTCATTTCGTTTTCCATGCGGAACTTAAATTTGATAAAAATCTATTAATAAGATTCTAGGTGTTTTCTTTAAGTAATCGGACAAAAGTGACAGACGATGTCAACTACTCGCGATAGCTCAGTTGGTAAAGCGGACGACTGTAGTTCAGATCGCTGTTATCCTTAGATCGATGGTTCGAATACGTCTCGCGAGATTTTTGTTTTAGTTCTCAAGTGTACTGTTTCGTTTTCCATGCGGAACTTAAAGTTGATAAAAATCCATTAATAAGATTCTAGTTGTTTTCTTTAAGTAATCGGACAAAAGTGACAGACGATGTCAACTACTCGCGATACCTCAGTTGGTACAGTGGAGGACGGTAGTTGAGATCACTGTTATCATTAGGTCGATGGTTCGAATCCGTCTCGCGAGATTTTTGTTTTAGTTCTCAAGTGTACTGTTTCGTTTTCCATGCGGAACTGAAAGTTGATAAAAATCCATTAATAAGATTCTAGTTGTGTTCTTCAAGTAATCGGACAAAAGTGACAGACGATGCAAACTACTCGCGATAGCTCAGTTGGTAGAGCGGAGGACTGAAGTTGAGATCACTGTTATCCTTAGGTCGAGTGTTCGAATCCGTCACGCGAGATTTTTGTTTTAGTTCTCAAGTGTACTGTGTCGTTTTCGATGCGGAACTTTAAGTTGATAAAAAACCATTAATAAGATTCTAGTTGTTTTATTTAAGTAATCGGACAAAAGTGACAGACGATGTCAACTACTCGCGATAGCTCAGTTGGTAGAGCGGAGGACTGTAGTTGAGATCGCTGTTATCCTTAGGTCGATGGTTCGAATCCGTCTCGAGAGATTTTTGTTTTAGTTCTCAAGTGTACTGTTTCGTTTTCCATGCGGAACTTAAAGTTGATAAACATCCATTAATAAGATTCTAGTTGTTTTCTTTAAGTAATCGGACAAAAGTGACAGACGATGTCAACTACTCGCCATAGCTCAGTTGGTAGAGCGGAGGACTGTAGTTGAGATCGCTGTTATCCTTAGGTCGATGGTTCGAATCCGTCTCGCGAGGTTTATGTTTTAGTTCTCAAGTGTTCTGTTTCGTTTTCCATGCGGAACTTTAAGTTGATAAAAATCCATTACTAAGATTCTAGTTGTTTTCTTTAAGTAATCGGACAAAAGTGACAGACGATGTCAACTACTCGCGATAGCTCAGTTGGTAGAGCGGAGGACTGTAGTTTAGATCGCTGTTATTCTTCGGCCGATGGTTCGAATCCGTCACGCGAGATTTTTGTTTTAGTTCTCAAGTGTACTGTTTCGTTTTCCATGCGGAACTTAAAGTTGATAAAAATCCATTAATAAGATTCGAGTTGTGTTCTTCAAGTAATCGGACAAAAGTGACAGACGATGTCAACTACTCGCGATAGCTCAGTTGGTAGAGCGGAGGACTGAAGTTGAGATCGCTGTTATCCTTAGGTCGAGGGTTCGAATCCGTCTCGCAAGATTTTTGTTTTAGTTCTCAAGTGTACTGTGTCGTTTTCGATGCGGAACTTTAAGTTGATAAAAATCCATTAATAAGATTCTAGTTGTTTTTCTTTAAGTAATCGGACAAAAGTGACAGACGATGTCAACTACTCGCGATAGCTCAGTTGGTAGAGCGGAGGACTGTAGTTGAGATCGCTGTTATCCTTAGGTCGATGGTTCGAATCCGTCTCGCGAGATTTTTGTTTTAGTTCTCAAGTCTACTGTTTCGTTTTCCATGCGGAACTTAAAGTTGATAAAAATCCATTAATAAGATTCTAGTTGTTTTCTGTAAGTAATCGGACAAAAGTGAAATACGATGTCAACTACTCGCCATAGCTCAGTTGGTAGAGCGGAGGACTGTAGTTGAGATCGCTGTTATCCTTAGGTCGATGGTTCGAATCCGTCTCGCAAGATTTTTGTTTTAGTTCTCAAGTGTACTGTGTCGTTTTCGATGCGGAACTTAAAGTTGATAAAAATCCATTAATAAGATTCTAGTTGTTTTATTCAAGTAATCGGACAAAAGTGACAGACGATGTCAACTACTCGCGATAGCTCAGTTGGTAGAGCGGAGGACTGTAGTTGAGATCGCTGTTCGACTGAGGTCGATGGTTCGAATCCGTCTCGCGAGATTTTTGTTTTAGTTCTCAAGTGTACTCATTTCGTTTTCCATGCGGAACTAAAGTTGATAAAATCCATTAATAAGATTCTAGTTGTTTTCTTTAAGTAATCGGACAAAAGTGACTGACGATGTCAACTACTCGCGATAGCTCAGTTGGTAGAGCGGAGGACTGTAGTTGAGATCGCTGTTATCCTTAGGTCGATGGTTCGAATCCGTCACGCGAGATTTTTGTTTTAGTTCTCAAGTGTACTGTGTCGTTTTCGATGCGGAACTTTAAGTTGATAAAAAACCATTAATAAGATTCTAGTTGTTTTATTTAAGTAATCGGACAAAAGTGACAGACGATGTCAACTACTCGCGATAGCTCAGTTGGTAGAGCAGAGGACTGTAGTTGAGATCGCTGTTATCCTTAGGTCGATGGTTCGAATCCGTCTCGCGAGATTTTTGTTTTAGTTCTCAAGTGTACTGTTTCGTTTTCCATGCGGAACTTAAAGTTGATAAACATCCATTAATAAGATTCTAGTTGTTTTCTTTAAGTAATCGGACAAAAGTGACAGACGATGTCAACTACTCGCGATAGCTCAGTTGGTAGTACGGAGGACTGTAGTTGAGATCGCTGTATTCGTTAGGTCGATGGTTCGAATCCGTCTCGCGAGATTTTTGTTTTTGTTCCAAGTGTACTGTTTCGTTTTCCATGCGAAACTTAAAGTTGATAAACATCCATTAATAAGATTCTAGACTTTTTCTGTAAGTAATCGGACAAAAGTGACAGACGATGTCAACTACTCGCGATAGCTCAGTTGGTAGAGCGGAGGACTGTAGTTGAGATCGTTGTTATACTTATGGCGATGGTTCGAATCCGTCTCGCGAGATTTTTGTTTTAGTGCTCAAGTGTACTGTTTCGTTTTCCATGCGGAACTTAAAGTTGATAAAAATCCATTAATAAGATTATAGTTGTTTTCTTTAAGTAATCGGAAAAGAGTGACAGACGATGTCAACAACTGTCCGTAGCTCAGTTGGTAGAGCGGAGGACTGTAGTTGAGATCGCTGTTATCTTAAGGTCGATGGTTCGAATCCGTATAGCGAGATTTTTGTTTTAGTTCTCAAGTGTACTGTTTCGTTTTCCATGCGGAACTTAAAGTTGATAAACATACATTAATAAGATTCTAGTTGTTTTCTGTAAGTAATCGAACAAAAGTGACAGACGATGTCAACTACTCGCGATAGGTCAGTTGGAAGAGAGGAGGACTGTAGTTGAGATCGCTGTTATCCTTAGGTCGATGGTTCGAATTCGTCTCGCGAGATTTTTGTTTTAGTTCTCAAGTGTACTGTTTCGTTATCCATGCGGAACTTAAAGTTGATAAAAATCCATTAATAATATGCTAGTTGTTTCCTTTAAGTAATCGCACAAAAGTGACAGACGATGTCAACTACTCGCGATAGCTCAGTTGGTAGAGCGGAGGACTGTAGTTGAGATCGCTGTTATCCTTAGGTCGATGGTTCGAATCCGTCTCGCGAGATTTTTGTTTTAGTGCTCAAATGTACTCATTTCGTTTTCCATGCGGAACTTAAATTTGAAAAAAATCCATTAATAAGATTCTAATTGTTTTCTCTAAGTAATCGGACAAAAGTGACAGACGATGTCTACTACTCGCGATAGCTCAGTTGGAAGAGAGGAGGACTGTTGTTGAGATCGCTGTTATCCTTAGGTCGATGGTTTGAATCCGTCTCGCGAGATTTTTGTTTTAGTTCTCAAGTGTACTGTTTCGTTTTCCATGCAGAACTTAAAGTTGATAAAAATCCATTAATAATATGCTAGTTGTTTCCTTTAAGTAATCTGACAAAAGTGACAGACGATGTCAACTACTCGCGATAGCTCAGTTGGTAGAACGAAGGACTGTAGTTGAGATCGCTGTAATCCTTAGGTCGACGGTTCGAATACGTCTCGCAAATTTTTTTTTTAGTTCTCAAGTGTACTGTTTCGTTTTCCATGCGGAACTTAAAGTTGATAAACATCCATTAATAAGATTCTAGTTGTTTTCTGTAAGTAATCGGACAAAAGTGACAGACGATGTCAACTACTCGCGATAGCTCAGTTGGTAGAGCGGAGGACTGTAGTTGAGATCGCTGTTATCCTTAGGTCGATGGTTCGAATCCGTCTCGAAAGATTTTTGTTTTAGTTCTCAAGTGTACTCATTTCGTTTTCCATGCGGAACTTAAAGTTGATAAAAATCCATTAATAAGATTCTAGTTGTTTTCTTGAAGTAATCGGACAAAAGTGACAGACGATGTCAACTACTCGCGATAGCTCAGTTGGTAGAACGGAGGACTGTAGTTGAGATCGCTGTAATCCTTAGGTCGATGGTTCGAATCCGTCTCGCGAGATTTTTGTTTTAGTTCTCAAGTGTACTGTTTCGTTTGCCATGTGGAACTTAAAGTTGATAAAAATCCATTAATAAGATTCTAGTTGTGTTCTTTAAGTAATCGGACAAAAGTGACAGACGATGTCAACTACTCGCGATACCTAAGTTGGTAGAGCGGAGGACTGTAGTTGAGATCGCTGTTATCATTAGGTCGATGGTTAGAATCCGTCTCGCGAGATTTTTGTTTTAGTTCTCAAGTGTACTGTGTCGTTTTCCATGCGGAACTTAAAGTTGATAAACATCCATTAATAAGATTCTAGTTGTTTTCTTTAAGTAATCGGACAAAAGTGACAGACGATGTCAACTACTCGCGATAGCTCAGTTGGTAGAGCGGAGGACTGTAGTTGAGATCGCTGTTATCCTTAGGCCGATGGTTCGAATCCGTCTCGCGAGATTTTTGTTTTAGTTCTCAAGTGTAATGTGTCGTTTTCCATGCGGAACTTAAAGTTCACAAAAATCCATTAATAAGATTCTTGTTGTTTTCTGTAAGTAATCGGACAAAAGTGACAGACGATGTCAACTACTCGCGATAGCTCAGTTGGAAGAGAGGAAAACTGTAGATGAGATCGCTGTTATCCTTAGGTCGATGGTTCGAATCCGTCTCGCGAGATTTTTGTTTTAGTTCTCAAGTGTACTGTTTCGTTTTCCATGCGGAACTTAAAGTTGATAAAAATCCATTAATAAGATTCTAGTTTTTTTATTTAAGTAATCTGACAAAAGTGACAGACGATGTCAACTACTCGCAATAGCTCAGTTGGTAGAGCGGAGGACTGTAGTTGAGATCGCTGTTATCCTTAGGTCGATGGTTCGAATCCGTCTCGAAAGATTTTTGTTTTAGTTCTCAAGTGTACTCATTTCGTTTTCCATGCGGAACTTAAAGTTGATAAAAATCCATTAATAAGATTCTAGTTGTTTTCTTTAAGTAATCGGACAAAAGTGACAGACGATGTCAACTACTCGCGGTAGCTCAGTTTGTAGAGCGGAGGTCTGTAGTTGAGATCGCTGTTATCCTTAGGGGATTGGTTCGAATCCGACTCGCGAGATTTTTGTTTTAGTGCTCAAGTCTACTCATTTCGTTTTCCATGCGGAACTTAAATTTGATGAAAATCTATTAAAAAGATTCTAGTTGTTTTCTTTAAGTAATCTGACAAAAGTTACAGACGATGTCAACTACTCGCGATAGCTCAGTTGGTAAAGCGGACGACTGTAATTGAGATCGCTGTTATCCTTAGGTCGATGGTTCGAATACGTCTTTCGAGATTTTTGTTTTAGCTCTCAAGTGTACTCATTTCGTTTTCCATGCGGAACTTAAAGTTGATAAAAAGGCATTAATAAGATTCTAGTTGTTTTCTTTAAGTAATCGGACAAAAGTGACAGGCGATGTCAACTACTCGCGATACCTCAGTTGGTAGAGTTGAGGACGGTAGTTGAGATCGCTGTTATCCTTAGGTCGATGGTTCGAATCCGTCTCGCGAGATTTTTGTTTTAGTTCTCAAGTGTACTCATTTCGTTTTCCATGCGGAACTTAAATTTGATAAAAATCCATTAATAAGATTCTAGTTGTTTTATTTAAGTAATCGGACAAAATTGACAGACGATGTCAACTACTCGCGATAGCTCAGTTGGTAGAGCGGAGGACTGTAGTTGAGATCGCTGTAATCCTTAGGTTGATGGTTCGAATCCGTCTCGCGAGGTTTTTGTTTTAGTTGGCAAGTGTACTCATTTCGTTTTCCATGCGGAACTTAAAGTTGATAAACATCCATTAATAAGATTCTAGTTGTTTTCTTTAAGTAATCGGACAAAAGTGACAGACGATGTCAACTACTCGCGATACCTCAGTTGGTAGAGCGGAAGACGGTAGTTGAGATCGCTGGAATCCTTAGGTCGATGGTTCGAATCCGTCTCGCGAGATTTTTGTTTTAGTTCTCAAGTGTACTGTTTCGTTTTCCATGCGGAACTTAAAGTTGATAAAGATCGATTAATAAGATTCTAGTTGTTTTCTTTAAGTAATCGGACAAAAGTGACAGATGATGTCAACTACTCGCGATAGCTCAGTTGGTAGAGCGGAAGACGGTAGTTGAGATCGCTGGAATCCTTAGGTCGATGGTTCGAATCCGTCTCGCGAGATTTTTGTTTTAGTGCTCAAGTGTACTCATTTTGTTTTCCATGCGTAACTTAAATTTGATAAAAATCCATTAATAAGATTCTAGTTGTTTTCTAAAAGTAATCGGACACAAGTGACAGACGATGTCAACTACTCGCGATACCTCAGTTGGTAGAGCGGAGGACTGTAGTTGAGATCGCTGTTATCCTTAGGTCGATGGTTCGAATCCGTCTCGCGAGATTTTTGTTTTAGTGCTCAAGTGTACTCATTTCGTTTTCCATGCGGAACATAAATTTCATAAAAATCCATTAATGAGATTCTAGTTGTTTTCTTTAAGTAATCGGACAAAAGTGACAGACGATGTCAACTACTCGCGATACCTCAGTTGGTAGAGCGGAGGACTGTAGTCGAGACGGGTTATCCTTAGGTCGATGGTTCGAATCCGTCTCGCGAGATTTTTGTTTTAGTTCTCAAGTGTACTGTTTCGTTTTCCATGCGGAACTTAAAGTTGATAAACATCCATTAATAAGATTCTAGTTGTTTTCTTTAAGTAATCGGACAAAAGTGACAGACGATGTCAACTACTCTCGATAGCTCAGTTGGTAGAGCGGAGGACTGTAGTTGAGATCGCTGTTATCCTTAGGTCGCTGGTTCGAATCCGTATAGCGAGATTTTTGTTTTAGTTCTCAAGTTTACTGTTTCGTTTTCCATGCGGAACTACAAGTTGATAAAAATCCAATTATAAGATTCTAGTTTTTTTATTTAAGTAATCGGACAAAAGTGACAGACGATGTCAACTACTCACGCGAGCTCAGTTGGTAGAGCGGAGGACTGTAGTTGAGATAGCTGTAATCCTTAGGTCGATGGTTCGAATCCGTCTCGCGATGGTTTTTGTTTTAGTTGGCAAGTGTACTCATTTCGTTTTCCATGCGGAACTTAAAGTTGATAAAAATCCATTAATAAGATTCTAGTTGTTTTTTTTAAGTAATCGGACAAAAGTGACAGACGATGTCAACTACTCGCGATAGCTCAGTTGGTAGAGCGGAGGACTGTAGTTGAGATCGCTGTTATCCTTAGGTCGATGGTTCGAATCCGTCTCGCGACATTCTTGTTTTAGTTCTCAAGTGTACTCATTTCGTTTTCCATGCGGAACATAAATTTGATAAAAATCCATTAATAAGATTCGAGTTGTTTTCTTTAAGTAATCGGACAAAAGTGACAGACGATGTCAACTACTCGCGATAGCTCAGTTGGTAGAGCGGAGGACTGTAGTTGAGATCGCTGTTATCCTTAGGTCGATGGTTAGAATCCGTCTCGCGAGATTTTTGTTTTAGTTCTCAAGTGTAATGTGTCGTTTTCCATGCGGAACTTAAAGTTCATAAAAATCCATTAATAAGATTCTTGTTGTTTTCTGTAAGTAATCGGACAAAAGTGACAGACGATGTCAACTACTCGCGATAGCTCAGTTGGAACGGAGGAAAACTGTAGATGAGATCGCTGTTATCCTTAGGTCGATGGTTCGAATCCGTCTCGCGAGATTTTTGTTTTAGTTCTCAAGTGTACTGTTTCGTTTTCCATGCGGAACTTAAAGTTGATAAAAATCCATTAATAAGATTCTAGTTTTTTTATTTAAGTAATCGGACAAAAGTGACAGACGATGTCAACTACTCACGCGAGCTCAGTTGGTAGAGCGGAGGACTGTAGTTGACATCGCTGTAATCCTTAGGTCGATGGTTCGAATCCGTCTCGCGAGGTTTTTGTTTTAGTTGGCAAGTGTACTCATTTCGTTTTCCATGCGGAACTTAAAGTTGATAAAAAGCCATTAATAAGATTCTAGTTGTTTTCTTTAAGTAATCGGACAAAAGTGACAGACGATGTCAACTACTCACGCGAGCTCAGTTGGTAGAGCGGAGGACTGTAGTTGAGATCGCTGTTATCCTTAGGTCGATGGTTCGAATCCGTCTCGAAAGATTTTTGTTTTAGTTCTCAAGTGTACTGTTTCGTTTTCCATGCGGAACTTTAAGTTGATAAACATCCATTAATAAGATTCTAGTTGTTTTCTTTAAGTAATCGGACAAAAGTGACAGACGATGTCAACTACTCACGCGAGCTCAGTTGGTAGAGCGGAGGACTGTAGTTGAGATCGCTGTAATCCTTAGGTCGATAGTTCGAATCCGTCTCGCGAGATTTTTGTTTTAGTTCTCAAGTGTACTCATTTCGTTTTCCATGCGGAACTTAAAGTTGATACAAATCTATTAATAAGATTCTAGTTGTTTTCTTTAAGTAATCGGACAAAAGTGACAGACGATGTCAACTACTCGCCGTAGCTCAGTTGGTAGAGCGGAGGACTGTAGTTGAGATCGCTGTTATCCTTAGGCCGATGGTTCGAATCCGTCCCGCGAGATTTTTGTTTTAGTGCTCAAGTGTACTGTTTCGTTTTCCATGCGGAACTTAAAGTTGATAAACATCCATTAATAGGATTCTAGTTGTTTTCTTTAAGTAATCGGACAAAAGTGACTGACGATGTCAACTACTCGCGATAGCTCAGTTCGTAGAGCGGAGGACTGTAGTTGAGATCGCTGTTATCCTTAGGTCGATGGTTCGAATACGTCTCGCGAGATTTTTGTTTTAGTTCTCAACTGTACTGTTTCGTTTTCCATGCGGAACATAAATTTGATAAAAATCCATTAATAAGCTTCTAGTTGTTTTCTTTAAGTAATCGGACAAAAGTGACAGACGATGTCAACTACTCGCGATAGCTCAGTTGGTAGAGCGGAGGACTGTAGTTGAGATCGCTGTTAGACTGAGGTCGATGGTCCGGATCCGTCTCATGAGATTTTTGTTTTAGTTCTCAAGTGTACTCATTTCGTTTTCTATGCGGAACTTAAATTTGATAAAAAATCCGTTAGTAAGATCTAAGTTGTTTTTTTTAAAGATATCCTCAAAAGTAACAGACAATGTCTACTACTCGCGATAGCTCAGTTGGTAGAGCGGAGGTCTGTAGTTGAGATCGATGTTATCCTTAGGTCGATGGTTCGAATCCGTCTCGCGAGATTTTTGTTTTAGTTCACAAGTGTACTCATTTCGTTTTCTATGCGGAACTTAAATTTGATAAAAATCCATTAACAAGATTCTAGTTGTTTTCTTAAAAGATATCGTCAAAAGTGACAGACGATGGCAACTACTCACGATAGCTCAGTTGGAAGAGCGGAGGACTCTAGTTGAGATCGCTGTTATGTTTAAGTCGATGGTTCGAATCCGTCTCGCGAGATTTGTGCTTTAGTTCTTAAGTGTACTCATTTCGTTTTCTATGCGGAACTGAAATTTTATAAAACGCCATTAATAAGATTCTAGTTGTTTCCTTTAAGTAATCGGACAAAAGTGACAGACGATGTCAACTACACGCGATAGCTCAGTTGGTAGAGCGGAGGACTGTTGTTGTGATCTCTGTTATCCTTAGGTCGATGGTTCGAATCCGTCTCGCTAGATTTTTTAGTTCTCAAGTTTACTGTTTCGTTTTCCATGCGGAACTTAAAGTTGATAAAAATCCATTAATGAGATTCTAGTTGTTTTCTTTAAGTAATCGGACAAAAGTAACAGGCGATGTTAACTACTCGCGATAGCTCAGTTGGTAGAGCGGAGGACTGTAGTTGAGATCGCTGTTATCCTTAGGTCGATGGTTCGAATCCGTCTCGCGAGATTTTTGTTTTAGTTCTCAAGTGTACTGTTTCGTTTTCCATGCAGAACTTAAAGTTGATAAACATCCATTAATAAGATTCTAGTTGTTTTCTTAAAGTAATCGGAAAAAAGTGACAGACGATGTCAACTACTCGCCGTAGCTCAGTTGGTAGAGCGGAGGACTGTAGTTGAGATCGCTGTTATCCTTAGGTCGATGGTTCGAATCCCTCTCGCGACATTTTTGTTTTAGTGCTCAAGTGTACTCATTTTGTTTTCCATGCGTAACTTAAATTTGATAAAAATCCATTAATAAGATTCTAGTTGTTTTCTAAAAGTAATCGGACAAAAGTGAAAGACGATGTCAACTACTCGCGATACCTCAGTTGGTAGAGCGGAGGACTGTAGTTGAGATCGCTGTTATCATTAGGTCGATGGTTCGAATCCGTCTCGCGAGATTTTTGTTTTTGTTCTCAAGTCTACTGTTTCGTTTTCCATGCGGAACTTAAATTTGATAAACATCCATTTATAAGATTCTAGTTGTTTTCTTTAAGTAATCTGACAAAAGTGACAGACGATGTCAACTACTCGCGATAGCTCAGTTGGTAGAGCGGAGGACTGTAGTGTAGATCGCTGTTATCCTTAGGTCGATGGTTCGAATCCGTCTCGCGAGATTTTTGTTTTAGTGCTCAAGTGTACTCATTTCGTTTTCCATGCGGAACATAAATTTCATAAAAATCCATTAATGAGATTCTAGTTGTTTTCTTTAAGTAATCGGACAAAAGTGACAGACGATGTCAACTACTCGCGATACCTCAGTTGGTAGAGCGGAGGACTGTAGTTGAGACGGCTGTTATCCTTAGGTCGATGGTTCGAATCCGTCTCGCGAGATTTTTGTTTTAGTTCTCAAGTGTACTGTTTCGTTTTCCATGCGGAACTTAAAGTTGATAAACATCCATTAATAAGATTCTAGTTGTTTTCTTTAAGTAATCGGACAAAAGTGACAGACGATGTCAACTACTCTCGATAGCTCAGTTGGTAGAGCGGAGGACTGTAGTTGAGATCGCTGTTATCCTTAGGTCGCTGGTTCGAATCCGTATAGCGAGATTTTTGTTTTAGTTCTCAAGTTTACTGTTTCGTTTTCCATGCGGAACTACAAGTTGATAAAAATCCAATTATAAGATTCTAGTTTTTTTATTTAAGTAATCGGACAAAAGTGACAGACGATGTCAACTACTCACGCGAGCTCAGTTGGTAGAGCGGAGGACTGTAGTTGAGATCGCTGTAATCCTTAGGTCGATGGTTCGAATCCGTCTCGCGAGGTTTTTGTTTTAGTTGGCAAGTGTACTCATTTCGTTTTCCATGCGGAACTTAAAGTTGATAAAAATCCATTAATAAGATTCTAGTTGTTTTTTTTAAGTAATCGGACAAAAGTGACAGACGATGTCAACTACTCGCGATAGCTCAGTTGGTAGAGCGGAGGACTGTAGTTGAGATCGCTGTTATCCTTAGGTCGATGGTTCGAATCCGTCTCGCGACATTCTTGTTTTAGTGCTCAAGTGTACTCATTTCGTTTTCCATGCGGAACATAAATTTGATAAAAATCCATTAATAAGATTCGAGTTGTTTTCTTTAAGTAATCGGACAAAAGTGACAGACGATGTCAACTACTCGCGATAGCTCAGTTGGTAGAGCGGAGGACTGTAGTTGAGATCGCTGTTATCCTTATGGCGATGGTTCGAATCCGTCTCGCGACATTTTTGTTTTAGTGCTGAAGTCTACTCATTTCGTTTTCCATGCGGAACATGAATTTCATAAAAATCCATTAATGAGATTCTAGTTGTTTTCTTTAAGTAATCGGACAAAAGTGACAGACGATGTCAACTACTCGCGATAGCTCAGTTGGAAGAGAGGAAAACTGTAGATGAGATCGCTGTTATCCTTAGGTCGATGGTTCGAATCCGTCTCGCGAGATTTTTGTTTTAGTTCTCAAGTGTAATGTGTCGTTTTCCATGCGGAACTTAAAGTTGATAAAAATCCATTAATAAGATTCTTGTTGTTTTCTGTAAGTAATCGGACAAAAGTGACAGACGATGTCAACTACTCGCGATAGCTCAGTTGGAAGAGAGGAAAACTGTAGATGAGATCGCTGTTATCCTTAGGTCGATGGTTCGAATCCGTCTCGCGAGATTTTTGTTTTAGTTCTCAAGTGTACTGTTTCGTTTTCCATGCGGAACTTAAAGTTGATAAAAATCCATTAATAAGATTCTAGTTTTTTTTATTTAAGTAATCGGACAAAAGTGACAGACGATGTCAACTACTCACGCGAGCTCAGTTGGTAGAGCGGAGGACTGTAGTTGACATCGCTGTAATCCTTAGGTCGATGGTTCGAATCCGTCTCGCGAGGTTTTTGTTTTAGTTGGCAAGTGTACTCATTTCGTTTTCCATGCGGAACTTAAAGTTGATAAAAAGCCATTAATAAGATTCTAGTTGTTTTCTTTAAGTAATCGGACAAAAGTGACAGACGATGTCAACTACTCGCAATAGCTCAGTTGGTAGAGCGGAGGACTGTAGTTGAGATCGCTGTTATCCTTAGGTCGATGGTTCGAATCCGTCTCGAAAGATTTTTGTTTTAGTTCTCAAGTGTACTGTTTCGTTTTCCATGCGGAACTTTAAGTTGATAAACATCCATTAATAAGATTCTAGTTGTTTTCTTTAAGTAATCGGACAAAAGTGACAGACGATGTCAACTACTCACGCGAGCTCAGTTGGTAGAGCGGAGGACTGTAGTTGAGATCGCTGTAATCCTTAGGTCGATAGTTCGAATCCGTCTCGCGAGATTTTTGTGTTAGTTCTCAAGTGTACTCATTTCGTTTTCCATGCGGAACTTAAAGTTGATACAAATCTATTAATAAGATTCTAGTTGTTTTCTTTAAGTAATCGGACAAAAGTGACAGACGATGTCAACTACTCGCGATAGCTCAGTTGGTAGAGCGGAGGACTGTAGTTGAGATCGCTGTTATCCTTAGGCCGATGGTTCGAATCCGTCTCGCGAGATTTTTGTTTTAGTGCTCAAGTGTACTGTTTCGTTTTCCATGCGGAACATAAATTTGATAAAAATCCATTAATAAGCTTCTAGTTGTTTTCTTTAAGTAATCGGACAAAAGTAACAGACGATGTCAACTACTCGCGATAGCTCAGTTGGTAGAGCGGAGGACTGTAGTTGAGATCGCTGTTAGACTGAGGTCGATGGTCCGGATGCGTCTCATGAGATTTTTGTTTTAGTTCTCAAGTGTACTCATTTCGTTTTCTATGCGGAACTTAAATTTGATAAAAAATCCGTTAGTAAGATCTAAGTTGTTTTTTTTAAAGATATCCTCAAAAGTGACAGACAATGTCTACTACTCGCGATAGCTCAGTTGGTAGAGCGGAGGTCTGTAGTTGAGATCGATGTTATCCTTAGGTCGATGGTTCGAATCCGTCTCGCGAGATTTTTGTTTTAGTTCACAAGTGTACTCATTTCGTTTTCTATGCGGAACTTAAATTTGATAAAAATCCATTAATAAGATTCTAGTTGTTTTCTTAAAAGATATCGTCAAAAGTGACAGACGATGGCAACTACTCACGATAGCTCAGTTGGAAGAGCGGAGGACTCTAGTTGAGATCGCTGTTATGTTTAGGTCGATGGTTCGAATCCGTCTCGCGAGATTTGTGCTTTAGTTCTTAAGTGTACTCATTTCGTTTTCTATGCGGAACTGAAATTTTATAAAACGCCATTAATAAGATTCTAGTTGTTTCCTTTAAGTAATCGGACAAAAGTGACAGACGATGTCAACTACACGCGATAGCTCAGTTGGTAGAGCGGAGGACTGTTGTTGTGATCTCTGTTATCCTTAGGTCGATGGTTCGAATCCGTCTCGCTAGATTTTTTAGTTCTCAAGTTTACTGTTTCGTTTTCCATGCGGAACTTAAAGTTGATAAAAATCCATTAATGAGATTCTAGTTGTTTTCTTTAAGTAATCGGACAAAAGTAACAGGCGATGTTAACTACTCGCGATAGCTCAGTTGGTAGAGCGGAGGACTGTAGTTGAGTTCGTTGTTATCCTTAGGTCGATGGTTCGAATCCGTCTCGCGAGATTATTGTAGCAATCTTCACATAGGATATGTATTCGTTACTCTGCTGTATTGTTATATATTTTACAATCACGGGAAATTTGGAAAAAGTCTTTGTTTTCGTCAAATTACCCATCGATGTAGAATAAAATCCCGGGACAATAAGCTCGGTTGTGGAGTCATATTCTTTTCTTGCTTAGCTCTTTTCTCCCTCTTCTTCGTGTTTTCTTTCTTCTTCTTTTTACTTGCTCACAGCACATACATTGGTTGTGATTGGTTACTCAAACAGCAACAGCTTACTCTTCGGCTGACAGGAACTCTCTGGTCGATCGCTAATTCGCTCTTTATATCTTCTCCGCCGATATGCGGGGGTGGGGAGGGTGTGTTGAAAGAGTCTTTGAATTAGCAGGCAACGAGACCTTGCACTAATTTTGGCTCACGGCATTCGTGGGCGTTAAGAGATGGAACCAGATGTTCGGCCGACGTTTGTCTTCGTGTAACGGTTAGGAGAGAGATTTTTGCTAACCGGAAAGAATACTTTTTGTATATATAGACTTCTTTAATAAATTTATAAATAAATTAATTTAAAAAATCTATATATACAAAAATTGATGTCGCGTCAGATTAAGGGCGAATTAAAAATGCGGTCCTCTGTTCATTCTTAAAAATTAATAAACCGGTAAGGATAGCGACAAATAATAAAAACGCACCGGTAAACACCGATATTTTCTAGGTTGGGATGTGTTTATAATTCTACGGTCAAGCTTCGTTTTTTAGGCGTCGACATTTTCAATTCGTTCCTATTTCACTGTTTTGTATTATTTTTTGGCCTGACTCGCGTTTATGGCCATTTCGTATCTTTTTTCACTTACTTTTATCTTTTCTCACCTCCTCGAAATAATATTTTACCAACTCTGGGGATCTTAGTTTCTAGCTGGATTCAACATATAAAGCCATAACTTTCCTACATACATGGTTATATATCAATATTTCACAATATATAAACGCAGACACATATAACATTATCGCATATACGTATCAACGCGTATATCTGCATATAGCAAGTACATACCCGCACATACACACATACATATACACACACACTTACAAAATATAAATATATGCATATATATATATACATATATATATACACACATACATAAACACACACACACACACACACACACACATATATATATATATATATATATATATATATATATATATGTATATATATATGTATATATATATGAAGCAATCCAACGAAAGAAATAAGCGTCAACTAATATCTTATAATTAGTGAAAAATCCGGATAAAAAACTGAAGCTCAATATACTGGATAGAGCATTAATATTATAATATGAAATGAAGTAATATAATAAGGTGTCAATCAAATTTTATTAGAATTCAAAGTTCAAGCAAAGTATCCTTAAGTCCTTAGCTCATGAGTTTTCAAAGATAATTCTTCTCTTCAGAGGACCATTACCGCATATACTACTACAGGTAATAAAATTACGCTTTGAAAATATATAAAATTATATACACAAATACATAAAAATACATAACATCAAACATATCAATCCAAAAACATACTTTTTGTTGAATCCATACAGTCCATCCAGGTCATACAAGTTGAGAAGCATAATCGGGATTTCGGAACTTTGATTGGACTTTTTGTATTATTTTGATTGATTTATTTATCATTAACATTGAATATGGACACATTTCGCGACTGGATAACTTTGCCGGCCCCTTCAATTTCACGTATATGGACTGCTGTTTGTAACCTGGAGTAATGGCTTTACTGATTATGCTTCTCAACTTGTATGATAGCGTAGGGGTAGAGGCACCGACTGTCAGTTCGACTGTTGAGTTTCAATCCGTGATACAGCGAAACAGTCTGTATGTAGATAACTACATATATATATATATATATTTATATATATATATGTATATATACAAACATAACTACATACAGTGACATGTAAATACGCTAACACTGGATCTCTATATAATATATAAAGATATTTAAATATTCCATTAAAGTTCTCTTTACCTAGAATATTATATATATATATATATATATATTTTTATATATATATATATATATATATATATATATATATATATATATATATATATATATATTCAAAACACTTCATAGCAAAATCTTTTTACAACTATTTCAAATCTAATCTATTCTAGAATGGATATTGGAAAACAGACTTTAATGTAGCACTATTCTAAACAACATAACACAAAAGTAAATTGAAAACTGCATCAGTATTGAGCGTTGAGCAATATTATCTTTCAACTGACTTCGATTTAAATTACATTTTTACATGCAATAGTTAAGTTTGACTTTATTTTCTACATCCATTACATGGGTAATGTGTCATATGCTAATTGGCGCGGAAAATGCTTTTCGACATCTTTATTATGTTGTAGGATACTTGGTATAACGAGATAAAGATCGCTGTTATTTTAAGCCACTGCATGTCTTTT